>CM060125.1:14810086-15358875 GCA_030522415.1 Channallabes apus
TCATTACTATACTATTACTGACAAGGGCAGAATGGAGAAATTGAACAAATAGGCTGAAGCAACTTCTACAGAGCAGGATCAAAACTATCCAGCCCTGGTCTCATTTTAACATACAAACACTGTCTATGACTTTTCAGGTAGGCCTCGCTATTTCATAGCAACGTTACAACATTACTGAGAGCAGCGCTGGTCATTATCTCCCAACGTCAGGATGTAGGGGTACGGCCTCGACACTTCAGCCTGCTGAAGGTATTCCACCATGTTGGTGCCAACCTTAGAAAGAAAGAAATGAAAAAGTTAAAATTTTGTTGAATAGCAAAGATTAAACTGAATAAGACTGTAATTTTTTAGTATCAATCGAATTTCACACGAAATTGATAAAGCTGCCTATTAAGATAGGATATAGGTAACCTAAAACAAAAACATGGAGACAGCTACTACCAAAAATAAAACAGCAAAATAAGCATGGCTTTTAGGATACAGCTCTTTATGTCAGACTAGTTGATATTGTAGTCTGCATTGATTTTAAGCTAATTACCGAAAAAATGTCATAGTTGGTGTCATACTGGTACATTACAATCACCAAAATATTAATACTTCATCTAGTAGTTACCTGTACCGCTGTGGTACTTTTTCCTGTAGCTGGCGCGCTGACTGATAGTTAATTTAACTTTGGTTAAAGAGAGCTACCTGGTTAGCTTACATGCTATTACTGGTGATACATTTGCATACTTGCCAAAGGGGGAAAGGTGTAAAATATTGTTATAACTCGGGAGAAACGCAGGAGAAATTTGACCGCAGAGTAAATTACTAGCTAGTGAAAAACGGGAGGGTTAGCAGGTCTGTATATTTGTGAGAGGGTCAGTGTTTTGTTAAACACCAGCATTTTATTGTCTCAAGCAGTGAGGTTAATAAAGTTCTAAAGTGGTTGCTAATGCTAGCAAACTAACTAAATGCCGCCGTCATGCTAACACTACAGTTAACAGTTTAGCGTTCATTCATCACTTCACCATCTTCGTAACCCTGCAAACATTCTACAGAGAAAGCTAAAAAGCTCAGACATCTTAGCCGTTTCTTTCATACACAGATGGGGTTGTTTGGCTAACTAGCAGCTATTCTCAGATAAATTATCATCCAGTACCTCAGACCAGTCGGAAAGGTTGTGTGTAACCTTAACACGGGAACAGTAATAAATATACATGTTGAACATGTGTATACAGACCTTGTATTTAACGCCATTTCCCCTTAAATGTCCGAGGAGGATGAACCGTCATCAGCGGTGTGGGAGCTCAAGAGACACGAAGCTGAGTCACAGCCGCTGAATCCACCGGTGAACTTTGGGGGAGGGGCCAAGCAAACTTTAACCCAGCCGCTGGGTTACACAAAAACTATCCAACTCTCTGTAAATAACCCAGAAAAATGACCCAACAGCGGCAACCCAGCGTTTGGGTAGAAAAAACAACCCAGCATTTTTTAGAGTGAAAGATATGCACATTAGGCCTACTGGCTTTCCCCAAATTGACCACAGTGTGTGAGTGTGTGTATGTGTTGTTGCCCTGTGATTGATTGGCACCCAGTCCAGGGTGTACCCAGCCTCGTGCCCTAAGTCTCCTGGAATAGGTTCCTGGCCCACTGCAACCCTATATACTGTATGAGGTATCACTGGCCACCTGCAGTACTCTTATAGCCCACTGGGGGGCTGCTGCACATTTGTGTAAATAATAGCTAAATTGTTAGTCATCAAGGAAAGGACTGAAAACTATCTCTCTCTCTCTCTTGTATGTACTGTGCTACCTGTAAACGATAATATAATATAATATAATATAATATAATATAATATAATATAATATAATATAACAAATTACATTTCTGTAACTCCTTTTTTCCCCTGGGATTTGAAAACATAAATCCATAACAATTGCAGAGCATCTGTAATTGCAAGAAAATCAGTGGAACGTCCGCTTTTATACCACAGTGTGGCTCAATGCCCAAATCTGATAGCATTATTTGTGAAGTTCAAGTAGTTCTGATTGTAACATGAACAGTAGATTTATTTCAATGCTCTGCTTGTAACATGTGATGTTTTTATAGTAACACCTCATACAAAGGAACTTATATAGCATTTTCTTCACATAAACTACGATTACTTATACAGTAAGTGAGATGGTGTAGTGGTTAGCACTGTCGCCTTGCACGTCCAGGGTCTGGGTTCAATTCCCGGCCAAGCTCCATTCCCATCTCTGTGTGCAGGAGTTCTCCCTGTGTTTGGTGGGTTTCCAGTATCTCTGGTTTCCTAACCACAGTCCAAAGTTATGCACGTTAGGCTAATTGGGGTTCCCAAATTGCCTGTAGTGTGTGAGTATGTTTGTGTGCACTGTGATGGATTGGCACCCTGGCCAGGGATAAAGTGGTATAGAAAATGAGTGAGTAATTATAAGTGGATAAGTGGATTATAAAGTGTTTTTCTTTAAACAAAGTAATTGTTAATGTGGTGATGTTTTTTGTTCACTTTGCATGTATGGAGGTAGTCTAGGTTGTAAGAGCTTTGTGAAATTTATCAGCATTGGAAATTCTTCAGGACAGAGGAGTTTACTCGATTTTGGTTTTTGCTTCCTCAAGTAACAGAACAGGAAAATGTTTGATGATCACAAGTTTGATTCTTTCTCCCTGTCCAACTGTTGAGCTGCATGGATGGAAGATCTGGCATTTTTCTCTGTCCTGTCAACCATAACATCATCATAACATCACAACAGTAACCAGTCATACACAATCGTTCAGCTTGTGTATGTAAAAGAGGGCAGATAGGACTGGATCAACGTGTTGTATAGCAGCAGGTGGTAAACTTCATCCTGCTTGATATAAAGGGGAGATCTACGTAGCTACTGGATGGAAAATGGAAATTGATCCATTTTAGTTACAAAGATATTATTATCAGAATCACTTATTATTGTTTCGAGAGCAGATGTCTTATAAACACATTTCCTTTAGGAACTGCTTCGGTAGTTACACAGATGGCTGTATTGAAGTTCTGTTAAATTGAAGAAATAAGTGCTATTCCTCGTTAAGCACCAGTTAAAGGTAACCGAAAAAATTTTATTCTGCTAATTGGCACAGTATTACTCCAATACTCTAAACTATTCATTATACTGTAGCGCAGCCACACAAAAGGGACATTTTCAATCACAGGTAATTGGTTGAAGAGCTAATGCTGCTCACCTGTGGCCGAAGATGTGCCCTAGCAGTTTGTTTTCCCCTTTGACAGTGTTGGTCACCGGGCAAGTTCCCACGTGCATGCGCGATCGCGACGCAAGGGAACCCGGAAGTGACGTGGGTCACATGATCCGGCATAAAGCCGGAACCGGCGTAGAAGCGGGCACGGAGAGATGTTGACAGCGCTGTATGGTTTTGGAAGCTGAGAGCCTGTTTGAGGATTACCTTTCGTTAATTTCATCCAGTACCCAGCTCATTCCGTTTCTCGATCTCCCGGACTTTCCATCGTTATCTGGTGAGATCGAGCCATCTCTCCAACTCACCATTTTCATACCTATTGCCGTTTTTCAGACACTGGACTATCATACACACATTCACACACCCGCATACATCACGCACACACTATTTATATTTGTATTATATTTGTATATATTGGTTTTGGTGCACCTTGTTTGTTTATTTATCTGTTTGTCTCTGTATAATACACTTGGTTTAATTTATTACAATTGTTTTGTGTTGCGTCGTATATTGTCCGGCCGCGGTTGCGCAATACCGGAAGTGTGGTTTACTAGCCCCTATTTAGATTCCCGAATCCGTTTTTTTGTAACCAAGCGGTTAATTAAATCCAAGCGTTACATAGTGGTGGCCCGTACGTACGGGGAATCTGTATTTTGGGGTATTTTCCGGTTTTGTGTGGCGTGGCTGAACAAAATGGACGCTAACATCGCTAACGCTAATACTAATGCTAGTAGTGCTGCTAAGGCCAACGTTGTAGTAGCTCATAACATGCTGGTTGATGTAGATGATGCATTTGATGCGCGCCGTAACCCTACAACTGAATTAACTTCATTGATTAGTTCATTATATATATCTGATAACCATGATAATGACAATAATGATGATGATATTGTTCATGGAACTGAGATTGAAGTAGTGCACACACTACGAACTGAACTGTATCAATGCAAGATGAATGTGGGGGCGCTTACTGATAAAGTGAGCTCCATGGAGCAGGATTTTAGACAATCTCTGGACAGCAGTCTCAACCGAGAAATCAGTCTCTGTGACGCAGTGGACGCAAGCTTGGAAGGGCTGCAGCGCTACTGCCAGGAGGCTCTCGAAAAAATGGAGAGAGCCATCGTTGACTGTTTTCTACGGCGTGACGTCATCTGGGAAAACCGGATGAAGAGACTGCGTCTCACTTGTACGCCCACCGCCCACAGGTTACAGGCTTGCACCCCTCCATCTCCTGCACAACATCTGCCCAGCACTCCAACCACTACAGCCATGGCCAAGGTAAAGCCACCAAGCACTCCTAATGGCAACGACGTTCCTCCTGGTGTTCCAGCTCACTCCACGGCTCTGCTCTCCTCGGCTCTGCTCTCCTCCCCACTCTCTTCTTCTCCTCTTCATGCTCGACCATCCATCTGCGTGGAGTTTCCAACCTTCTGCGACGCGTCAGAGACAGCTGAGGTGAGGAACTTCATCGAGCAAGCGGAGAAGTACATAGAGATCAGACCCCTGACCCGACCAGAGCTGCTGGGAGCCCTCGGCTCGGTTCTACGAGGGCCTGCGCTGAGTTGGTGGAAGGCGGAGAAGGGCAAGGTGAAGGACTGGCAGTCTTTTAAACAGGCTTTCACGGCGGCGTTTATACTGGATGACGACCTCGACGAAGAGGAAGACAACCTGAGGTCTCCGGTACAGCAGCCAGGGCCACGCCAAGGAGACTTCGCCGATGTCAACCCCACCCTCTGTCTCAGGGGGAACCCGGATAACTCCGAGGAAGAACCAGTGAGGCGAATACGGGAGAACATCAACACGAGAGTGGCGTTAAGAGGAGCGGCGAGCACCGTGGAAAAACGGGTGGAGAGAGGCTCTAAGCGAGAGAAAGACTGCGAGGACCGCTTTATTCCGGGTCCAGATGCCATACCCCGAGCACACCCGCCGAAAGGAACTGACACCCCACGTCTACCCACCACGTCCACTAAAGAGGCCTCCGACTTACCGAGCGACCTGTGTGAGATCATCAAACCCCAACAGAAGGACCCTACTATTTTAAAGCTGCTCTCCAATGACCATCCAAGGAGCACACAAGATCAGAGGGTCACCTTCGAACGTCATCAGGGCGTGCTATATCGCCGGGTACCAGTAAGTAAAGGAGAGAAACTTCAGCTAGTAGTCCCCCAGTCGCTAATCAACAACTTTCTAAGTTACTATCACGACAAGCCACTGGGAGGACACTTGGGACAACTGAAGACCCTGCTGAGGTTGCTAGAGGTGGCGTGGTGGCCGACTGTGCGGAAAGACGTCTGGCACTACACAAAATCTTGCAGCGTTTGCCAACGACACAAGACAGGACATCCAACACCACCCCGACAAAGACTTATCACGGAGGAGGGAATACAAGGAGACAAACCATCCAGATCCACACATGCCAGATATCAAAAGACCCGGAGGAAAGCAGCGTACTTTCAACTGGGAGAACTGGTGTGGATTCAAACTCGACCTCTCTCCTCCACAGCAAAAAAATGTTCGGCAAAGCGAGTGCCCAAGTGGGAGGGTCCACAGAGATAAAAACCAGAAGAGGACCAATCAAATACACAATGTCTTGGGGCTACCCACAAAAAGCCGATGTGTACAGTGCGGCGAATTTAAAGCGCTGGTACGGACGTTCTCCTCAGACGCCGGAGGCTTGGGGGGGGGGGGGTCTATGGGTCTATGTAGCGCAGCCACACAAAAGGGACATTTTCAATCACAGGTAATTGGTTGAAGAGCTAATGCTGCTCACCTGTGGCCGAAGATGTGCCCTAGCAGTTTGTTTTCCCCTTTGACAGTGTTGGTCACCGGGCAAGTTCCCACGCTCATGCGCGATCGCGACGCAAGGGAACCCGGAAGTGACGTGGGTCACATGATCCGGCATAAAGCCGGAACCGGCGTAGAAGCGGGCACAGAGAGATGTTGACAGCGCGCTGTATGGTTTTGGAAGCTGAGAGCCTGTTTGAGGATTACCTTTCGTTAATTTCATCCAGTACCCAGCTCATTCCGTTTCTCGATCTCCCGGACTTTCCATCGTTATCTGGTGAGATCGAGCCATCTCTCCAACTCACCATTTTCATACCTATTGCTGTTTTTCAGACACTGGACTATCATACACACACTCACACACCCGCATACATAAAGCACACACTATTTATATTTGTATTATATTTGTATATATTGGTTTTGGTGCACCTTTGTTTATTTATCTGTTTGTCTCTGTATAATACACTTGGTTTAATTTATTACAATTGTTTTGTGTCGCGTCGTATATTGTCCAGCCGCGGTTGCGCAATACCGGAAGTGTGGTTTACTAGCCCCTATTTAGATTCCCGAATCCGTTTTTTTGTAACCAAGCGGTTAATTAAATCCAAGCGTTACAATACCTTATAATGACATGTCATAGGCTTTACACCACACTGCAAATTGAGTTTGCTCACACAGGTCTCTCATTTGTCCTGCTTTCCTGTTACCTTCATACCAGACACATTTGATGAACCAAAGGAACCGAAACAAGCTCTGACAGACAGGAATATACAGTAGCTCATGAACCCAATTACCAGAGTCATCAGAGCTTGATCCTAGGATTGTATACAACAACAGAAGTTAACATGGAGTTTGTTTGGGGGTAATTCCAAATGTGGTACCAAAGGAGGCTCTTCCCTCTTGGCTCTTGACGAAGGCGGTCGCATCTGCTCTCCCTCCCTTATCTCTCCCCGCTTGCTTCTCTTGTCTGTCTTGTGAAATACTATTCAGAGAGTATACTACTCTCCTCGTCTTGCTCTTGAAATAAAAAGGAAATGGATTTGATCAAGTGGTCTCCGAATGCAATTGACATGATCTTCTCGACGAGAAATGTGGGTTTTGGGGAACCTACTTGTCCTGCTGGGACGTTTGCTGCTGGATACATGATGGACGGTTGGGAGAAGTGGCGCATTGTGTGCCTGGCCGCACTGTCTCTGGAGGATGTTGAAGATATCTACCTATTCGGGAACTCTGATAACGGGGATTCTGCTGATTGGTTGATTGGTTGATTACTTGGATATCGAAAAATCTTAAAAGCAGTCAGTCTCAACCCCAAGAGACTGGCTGGCTGGGAAATAATGGTGACGAGAGCTGTCAGTAATCAGACTGTGGTTATGGACCTCAAATTGGATACCATCTTGGGGAGACTGGCAGCTATACAACGGAATTTGGACGGACCTGGAGACCAGTGATGGACATTAAATATCTGTGAAATTGGCAGGTATTGATCGAAACCTGGAAAATATATATACATTTTTTTTTTCTCTGCCCTTTTTTCCAGCTACTGCATTTCAAGGCAGTGGCTGGAGACATAACAAACTCCCCGGAGACCAAGATAACGAAACGCTCTGGAATCTACCCCCCTCCCCCTTCAAGGTCACCTGGCGCAGACTATTACGGGATGTTACAGGTTTACAAACTGACACGCACGCACTTACACACTCACAGAACAGCTACAGATAGACACTCTACCTATGTTGCAATGTTGATGTCTTGTGATTACATGTTTTTCTGTGCTTGCTGCTGAGGTATTTTTTTGTACCCCTGATCGCACACTGCCCTCTCCGAAGGACAGTCTGGGAGGGGATTTTTTTACCCTCGTTATCCTAATGTATTTGATTCCTTGTTTTCTATGATGGCGCCTGGGTGGCTGCCGTCGCGACCCTGTGGTCGCAAAAAAGCATTTCACTGCATTTCATACTGTATGACTGTGTATGTTACAAATAAAATTTGAATTTGAATTTGAAACAAAACTTTTCTCTCAAGCTCAATATACACAAGATGAACATAAAGTCTGTTCCTTATTACACACACTATATTGCCAAAAGTATTCGCTCACCTGTCTTCACATGCATACAGTATGAACTGAGTAGCATCCAATTCTTAACCCGTAGGGTTTAATATGATGTTGGCCCCGCCAACAGCTATAACAGCTTCAACTCTTCTGGGAAGGCTTTCCACAAGGTTTAGGAAATTAACTAGAGATGTTCCGATACCATTTTTTCCCTCCCGATACCGATTCCGATACTTGGGCTCAGGGTATCGGCCGATACCGAGTACCGATCCGATACCTGGGTGTGTATCTGTACTGTGTGTGTTTGTATGTGTGTATATATATATATATATATATATATATATATATATATATATATATATATATATATATATAAAATTTCTACTAGCCCTGTGTAACGGGTTCGATCCTAAGTACACGGGCGACACCATGAAACACGGACACGAGGCGAGGTCTTACAGGAAAAAGGGTCATTTAGGCACAGGTCTTAAAGACACACAAGCTCCCTTTATTGTGTTGCAGATGCTGATACCGTATAACCAATTTCTTATTTAGTTCTTATTTTTTTTTCTTATTTGGAATGATTAACTCCCAAAAGCCATCTCTTCAGCATCCTCGTTTGAGTTTGTTCTCAACAAGGCGTAGATGATGCTATCATCATCTGGATGTAAAACAAAGCTGGGCATGATGCTGTGAGCTGTTTCTGTGACGCGTAATCAGTCTATCTAATCGGATTTGTGACAAAGCGGAGGCAAGTTCTGCTGCTAGACACACTAATCCTAACTCTTTGGTTTTAGGCCTAAATGTGATTGTGTGATAGTGGTGTTTAATCAGATTAGTGATGGTGAACTCATATTGTCTGTTGACTCACATCTTAAAAAAAAAAAAAAAAGCAACAGTGCACATATTGTACAGTATACAGTAAGTATGTCTGATGGATAGTGTTGCTATGAGACAACTACATACAACTAATGATATCAGACTGAATGTATGTGTGTATGCATTAAATATTATAAATGAACAGATCTACACACATTGTATTTTGAGCACTGTTAAATAGAATATAAAAATATTCAAATTTGAAGGATATAAATACCTAAACTGGAAGGACTGCAAACAAAATGCTTTGATAGCTAAAATTAATAAACTTAATGCCAAAATGATTGCTGAGCGAGTGGAAATATTGTCAAATATACAGTATTTAACATTTATTCCTATAAATTAAGTATAATAATATTCAATCTGATATAGGCACTTTCTCTCCAAAGATTTTCTATAGGATTTAGGTTTGGAGACTGGCTAGGCCACTCCAGAACCTTGATATTCAATTCAATTAAATTCAATTTTAATTAAATTTTATTTATATAGCGCTTTTAACAATGGTCATTGTCTCAAAGCAGCTTCACAAAAATAAATTTTTATTTATTTATTATTTTTTTTAATTAAAGAAAATTATTGGAAGTGTGTATGTGTGAGAAAAATGTGTCTAAAAAATAATGAGATGAATGAATGATGAATGAAATGTCTCTGATGAGCAAACCAAGGGTGACGGTGACAGTGGCAAGGAAAAACTCCCTGAGATGGCAATAGGAAGAAAACTTGAGAGGAACCAGACTCAATCAGGGAACCCATCCTCATTTGGGTGATAACGGATAGAAATTATATAACATCATGTGTGTTATGCAGTTGAAAGTTCAATATAACAGAAATTCTTTAAATTAACATGAAGTCCAGTTCAGTCAATAGGTGCAAAGGGCAGATGGGGTCTGGATCACTGGAAGCACAGGAGCAGCATGTGTAGCTCCAACCATCATAAAGCAGAATCCAGCTGGAGCTGGTCCTTCTCTGGATGCCTCAGGAACCTCGCAGGGTCGGCCTTTGTCTACTGAAGCTAGCACAATCTTCAGATGCCTCGGGATGGGTAGAAAAATGCAGAACAGATGGAGAGAATTAGCGTAGTTGCCATTCGGGATAGATGTACTGGAGTATGAAGTTATGGGATGAGTTACGCATATCCAGATTAAAGAGATGTGTCTTGAGTCTACTTTTAAACTGGGAAACTGTGTCTGAGCCCCGAACACTGTCTGGAAGGCTATTCAAAAGCTTTGGAGCTAAATATGAAATTACCAGAAGTCCTGAGTTTTGTGATCTTATGGCGCGTGGTGGATTGTAGTGTATCAAGGACTGGTTAGGTATGTGGGAGCTAAACAATTTAAAGCCTTGTATATAAGTAATACTATTTTGTACAGTAATTAAACTGAACAGGTAGCCAGTGCAGGGATGATAATATTGGAGTTATATGATCATATTTTCTTGATCTAGCGAGAACACTGGCGGCTGCATTTTGGACTAACTGAAGCTTGTTTATTGAGGATGCAGGATAGAGACCTGCGCAGGACGGATTTTTCAGTCCCGCTCCCGCAGGATTCTGTCCCGCTCCTGCAAAAATAGATATTGTTTTCTCCCGCTCCCGCCCGCAGTATTCAAGTTTTGTCCCGCTCCCGCCCACAAAATCCCGCAGGTAAACATATAAGTAGTTTTATTTTTACTGCTTCTTTCCGCTACTCTGTTATTTGTTTCAATTGCTTCCCTTTTGAGTATATACAAAAAAGAAACGGAAAATAAATATGTTTCGTTTTATTTGAGTTTGATTAAATGAAATGATGAACATGGACACGATCGAGGAGCTTTTCAGAACATAGAAATACAATCAGAACTGTTAGAAATAGGCTAATAATTTTGCAATGAAACAAAATAATAATAAAGTTGATTGGTCAAACAGAAAAGCATTTGGCCTAATCCTGCTTCAGAACGTTATAGGCTTTTTTGCCTTCAGCAATGTCCAAACATTGAACATAAGTTATCCTTATTTCTCAATAAATATAAATAAGTTCCGACCTTGCGCCTGTAGATTGTTTTTATTTTAATTTAGTCATTCTTGTTGCTTTTGTGCAGTAGATAAATAATATAGTATTTGTTTTCAATAAATGAATTTTAAGATAATTCCATTTTGCGGGAGTCCCGCGATTAATTTTATTCTCCCGCAACTAAGACATACTGTACACGAGGACCTTACCACCCACACCCGCATTCACCCATCAAATCTTGTCCCGCGCCACTCTCCGTGCGCTGGGTCACATGAGTGCAGGTCTCTAATGCAGGACAACCACCTAGTAATGCATTACAATAGTCCAGTCTGGAGGTCATGAATGCATGAAGCTTTTCTGCATCAGATACGGATAAGATGCTCCTAAGCTTGACAATATTGATGGAAAAAGGCTGTTTTTGTGATATTTGAAATGTGATTTTCAAAGGACAAGTTACTGTCTAATATTACGCCCAGGTCTTTTACTGTTGTCCATTTAGATCTATAAAATGGTATCGATCAGACAGGTATGATCTAAACCATTTTAATGCCTGTCCCTGAATACCTATGTGATTTTGTAAGCAATCTATGAGAATATTATGATCTACAGTGGCTTGCAAAAGTATTCGACCCCCCTGAACTTTTCCACATTTTGTTACATTACAGCCACAAACAGGAATCAATTTTATTGGAATTCCATGTGAAAGACCAATACAAAGTGGTGTACACGTGAGAAGTGGAACGAAAATCATACATGATTCCAAACATTTTTTTACAAATAAATAACTGAAAAGTGGGGTGTGCATAATTATTAGAGTCAATACTTTGTAGAACCACCTTTTGCTGCTATTACAGCTGCCAGTCTTTTAGGGTATGTCTCTACCAGCTTTGCACATCTACAGACTGAAATCCTTGCCCATTCTTCTTTGCAAAACAGCTCCAGCTCAGTCAGATTAGATGGACAGCGTTTGTGAACAGCAGTTTTCAGATCTTGGCACAGATTCTCGATTGGAATTAGATCGGGACTTTGACTGGGCCATTCTAACACATGGATATGTTTTGTTTTAAACCATTCCATTGTTGCCCTGGCTTTATGTTTAGTGTCGTTGTCCTGCTGGAAGGTGAACCTCCGCCCCAATCTCAAGTCTTTTGCAGACTCCAAGAGGTTTTCTTCCAAGATTGCCCTGTATTTGGCTCCATCCATCTTCCCACCAACTCTGACCAGCTTCCCTGTCCCTGGTGAAGAGAAGCACCCTCAGAGCATGATGCTGCCACCACCATATTTGACAGTGGGGATTGTGTGTTCAGAGTGATGTGCAGTGTTAGTTTTCCGCCACACATAGCGTTTTGCATTTTGGCCAAAAATGTCCATTTTGGTCTCATCTGACCAGAGCACCTTCTTCCACATGTTTGCTGTGCAAATGGGACTTCTTATGGTTTTCTGTTAACAATGGCTTTCTTCTTGCCACTCTTCCATAAAGGCCAGCTTTGTGCAGTGCACGACTAATAGTTGTCCTATGGACAGATTACCCCACCTAAGCTATAGATCTCTGCAGCTTGTTCAGAGTCACCATGGGCCTCTTGGCTGCATTTCTGATCAGCGCTCCCCTTGATCGGCCTGTGAGTTTAGGTGGACGGCCTTGTCTTGGTAGGTTTACGGTAGCCATACTCCTTCCATTTCTGAATGATCGCTTGAACAGTGCTCTGTGGGATGTTCAAGGCTTTGGAAATCTTTTTGTAGCCTAAGCCTGCTTTAAATTTCTCAAGAACTTTATCCCTGACCTGTCTGGTGTGTTCTTTGGACTTCATGATGTTGTTGCTCCCAATATTCTCTTAGACAACCTCTGAGGCCGTCACAGAGCAGCTGTATTTGTACTGACATTAGATTACACACAGGTGCACTCTATTTAGTCATTAGCACTCATCAGGCAATGTCTATGGGCAACTGACTGCACTCAGACCAAAGGGGGCTGAATAATTACGCACACCCCACTTTGTAGTTATTTATTTGTAAAAAAAAATTGGAATCATGTATGATTTTCGTTCCACTTCTCACGTGTACACCACTTTGTATTGGTCTTTCACATGGAATTCCAATAAAATTGATTCATGTTTTTGGCTGTAATGTGATAAAATGTGGAAAAGTTCAAGGGGGCCGAATACTTTTGCAAGCCACTGGATAGTGTCGAATGCAGCACTAAGATCAAGTAAGACTAGTATTGAGATGCATCCTTGGTCTGAAGCTATAAACAAGTCGTTTGCAATCTTAACTAGTGCAGTTTCTGTACTATGATGGGGCCTGAAACCTGACTGAAATTCTTCAAGGATGTTGTTTTCCTGCAAGAATGTGCATATTTGAGCTGATACTACTTTTTCTAATATTTTTGATATAAAGGGAAGGTTTGAAATCGGTCTGTAATTTATTTCATTCGCGTCCAAATTTGATTTTTTAAGAAGCGGCTTAATAACTGCCAACTTGAAAGGTTTAGGTAGATATAATGAGGAATTAATAATGTATAGAATTGGCTCTCCAACCGTATGCATCACTTCTTTTAAAAATCTGGTTGGGATTCGGTCTAACAGGCACGTTGTTGATTTAGCTGAGGTAATAAGTTTATACAGCTCTTCCTGTCCTATACCTGTAAAGCACTGAAAATCTAAATGTGAAGCTATAGGCTGAACTGGATCGTGGGATACTATTAGAGGTTGAACATCTGGTATTTTCTTCCTGATATTATTGATTTTTTCATTAAAGAAGTCCATAAAGTCTTCACTTCTAAACTGTGATGGGATACTCTCTGCGGGCATCTTTTTTTAGATGGTTTTGTTAGGCGAGCCACTGTACTAAAGAAGAACCTGGGATTTTTTGGTTTCTTGCTATCAGTTGGCTAAGATGCTCGGTCCTAGCAGTTCTTAGAGCCTGTCTATAGCTGCACATACTGTCTTTATACGCAATTCGAAAAACTTCAAATTTAGTTTTTCTCTATTTTCGCTCGAGGTTACGGGTTGCTCTCTTTAGGGCGCGAGTATGACTGATGTACCACGGTGCAAATGTTTTATCTCTGACTTTTTTTAATCTGATGGGAGCAACAGTGTCTAATGTACTGGTAAAAATAGTGCCCATGCCGCTAGTCACTTCATCTAGATTGTCTGCATTTAGGGGTCTAATACGAAATTGGGACAGATCCGACAAATTACTTGTGAATCTTTAGTAGTCGGATTCATATTTCTAACAAATCGATAACGTGGGGAGACACAGCTAATCTGTTCAACGGGTAAAGTATATACAGTATCAGGAAATGATGATCTGTGATATTATAATTTTGAGGTAAAATCTCTATATTATTGACATCTATAACATGGGATATAATTCAATCTAGCGTATGATTACAGCGGTGAGTTGCTCCATTTATATTTTGTTTAACCCCAAAGGATTTTAGTAAATCCATGAATGCAAGTGCTAAAGCGTCTACATGAATGTTAAAGTCTCCTACTATCAACACTTTGTCAGAGTTAACCAATAGGTCTGATAGCAGATGTCCAAATTCTTTAAGAAAATTGACATACAGTCGGTATTGCTTGGTTCTCAGAGGAACGGGTGGCTGCGTCCAAATTTTTAGATTTCGCGGGCTGTACCGCTATCTAAAATAATAAATACAGTTTCAAAAATTTGAAATGTCAACATGATTGCTCTCAAATCCTACCAAGCGATTGATTTGTGACAATCGATTGAAGGACGCTTACTTTCATATAGAAATATTGCCACAACACAGTGAAAGACCTGAGATTTGCTTCAGGGGCGAAGCTTACCAGTATCGGGTCCATTTGGTCTAGCCCTCTGCACCCGCACATGGATGTATTGAATTACATAGACGACTGGCTGGCCCAGTCTCAGTAGCTAGCACTTCGACATCAGCATGTCGTCCTAGCTCATCTTTGGGTCTAGGATTGAGACCCAAGGGAGCTGGAGAGGCCTTCTTCTCGCACAGCACATCAATTGCCCCGAAATGATGGCTCTTTTTCTGGCCCTAAAGCACTTCCTCCAGCAGTTGAGAGGCTACCATGTCCTAGTGCGGATGGACAACACTATGGCAGCCTCATATATATATAGCCCCTTTGCCACTCTCTGACTCAGGTTTTCTGACTCTTAATATGGTTTTTCTAATGGCCGTTAGCTCTCTAAGAGAATTGGAGATCTGTCAGTCTCCCCATCCTGCCTAGACTTTTCCCCTGGGCTAGTCAGGGCCATTTTGCATCCTCACTGAACTATCTTCCAAAAGTTCCATTTCAACATGCACCCTATTGTTTTGAAGCCTTCTGTCCTCCGCCATTACAGCTTCGGAGCTTGCCCTCTCCTATGAGGCGCGTGGGCTCACTTCGCCTCTAGGAATCAGGGTTCATTCAACCAGGGGTTCTCCTCATCTATTGCACTAGCAAGAGGTATTCCCCTGCAGCAAGTGTGTGCTAAGCAGGTAGACCCAGTCCACTGCCGAAATGTTTCAGTGCTGGAGTTTCTGTGGGAAAAGCTTGTCCTTGGGCTTGTGTCCTAGTACTCTCAGGATGTACTTAACTGCAGCAGCTTTTATATGTTTTGGGGCCGCAACCGGGGGGCAGCCGCCACTATACTGGGTGGGAGATGCTATTACTCTCTCCTATGAGGCACGTGGGCTCACTTCGCCTCTAGGAATCAGGACTCGTTCAACCAGGGGATCGCCTCATCTATTGCACTAGCAAGAGGTATTCCCCTGCAGGAAGTGTGTGCTAAGCAGGTAGACCCAGTCCACTGCCGAATTGCTTCAGTGCTGGAGCTTCTGCAAGAAAAGCTTAGTGCTTACTTAATTGCATCCTCACTGAACTATCTTCCGAAAGTTCCATAAACCCAACATACACCCTAGGTTTTGAAGCCTTCTGTCCTCCGCCTTTACAGCTTCGGAGCAGGGGAGACTTCACTTACTGTGTCCAGTACGTGCTCTTCAGATTTACGTCCACTGCATCAACCAGTGGCGTAGGTCAGAGCAGCCTTTACACGTCTTGGGGCCGCGGGGGCGGCCGCCACTACACTAGGTGAGAGATGCTATTGCCCTCTCCTATGAGGCGCATGGCTTCACTTCGCCTCTAGGAAACAGGACTCATTCAACCAGGGGGATTGCCTCATTTTGCACCAGCAAGAGGTATTCCCCTGCAGCAATTGTGTGACGCACGCATTTGTTACATTTATAATCTGGATGTTCATGCTACTCCGGGCTCACGGGTCCTCGAGTTAGCTGCTCAGGCATAGTTCTGAGACCTTCTCGGCCTTGTGTGCACATGCTACACAACCTTGGGGTCCAGACACTTGCAGTGTGGCGGCGTTGGTATTCTCGTTCCCATAGTGTTTTCACGCAGCATCGAGTGTAGCCTTTGAAAGGGAACGTCTTGGGTTACTTAGCTGTAACCCGTCCCAATGCCGCACTGCCTACGTGACCGGACGTCCGTTCAGACAAATCAATCTGAGGAATGTTTCCGGTTCACTCCTTTTATAACCTCCAGATGCGTCTCATTAGATGACGTCACCTGACCGAGGTTATATAAGCCAGAATTTGGTGTGTTTGATACACACATGCTTCACAACCGGCAACATGACAAGATGTTCCCATAGCGTTTTCACGCAGCATCTCGTTCCCGCCTTTTCAGGGAACAGGGTTACAGCAAAGTAACCCGAGATGTTCTGGGGCTCAAATCCTCGATCTTACAGTCAGAAACCCATTAAGCTCCAGCGTTAACCATTTAATCCACCACTGTCCTACAAATTACATCGGACGTGAACCCATAAAGCATGGTTACAAGTCAGCCACTCTACCTGCTACACCATGGTTTGTATGATTATTATTATTATTATTATTATTATTATTTACTGCTTTAATAACCTGGGGGGTATTCTTCGTACGTCGCTTGAAACATCCGGGATGAATTGACACATCTAAGATGAGATCATCGTGCTAATTACGCTCCGGCTAAGTCGGTTCTTCCAGCACACCTGTTGTTGATGATTAGTATGGCCGGATTGAGTTGTCTAGGATTATTGCCCGTTCGTGTGTTGGTTTAAAAGGCGATATGCATCGACAGTAGAAACACTGATCACAAGCCCTTTGATTGGTTGACGAAATGACAAAAGAACAAGCTCAATTTTTTTTGTAACACCTGTTATGCGATGAAATGCTTCCCTGCCATGGATCCCCCCCCTCCCCACACACACACATAATCGCTATCAAATATTATATTAGAACATAATATGCACATATGTTTTACAAATTACATGAGACAATAAAATAAAATAAGAAATATGAAAATAAATATGTTGTATATGGAAAAATAGAAATATGATTTTTTTTGTTAATGTAAATGTGGTACAAAATAAACATTATACAAGAATTTGAATTAATGGTCTTGAGGGCTGTCTCGTGCCTAGAGTTTATTATAATAATAGAAAACCTAAATGAATTTATGTTCTAATATAATATTTGATATCAATTATATATATTATGGCAAGCCGTATATACTGTATGCATGCAAGATACTTTTCTTTCCCCACGTGAGTCAGTCCACGTCAGCGCTCTTTAACCAATCAGATGTGACCTCACCATTTCAACCAATCATAACCCGGCAGGAGCGCAGCCTTAATCCTGTTTACATGAAATAAACCTGCTACCGAGCAGGTTCAAGCTTACGGACATGTTGCTATGACAACAAGTGCGAGATGAGCATCGGAGAACGAAACAATCCAAGATCGGGACAAATCCACAACAATCAAATCCAGCTAACTGAGTTAGCGACGTACGAAGAACACCCCCCTGACCTATTAAAAAACGTATACATCAACAAAGAATCAGCACCATTCTTACCACAGACTAAGATGGAGCCTAAAAACACATACACAGATCAGCATTAAAACCAAAAACTATTAAGCCCAATATTGTGTGGGTTCCCCTTGTGCCGCCTGGGCAGCTCTGACCCCTCGAGCATGCATGACTCCATAAGACCCCTGGGGGTATGCTGTGGTGTCTGGCACTGGAACATTAGCTGCAGATCATTTGAGTGAGGTGAGTTACAAAGTGAGGCCTTCATGTCCGCTGCATTCCATGAATGCTCAGATTGAGATCTTGGGAATTTGGAGGCCAGATAAACAAGTATGAACTCTTTGCCTGCTAAGGCCCATTCACAGCAAGCTGTGGTGCACGGGGTGTTCTGTTGCATTTCTATCACGGCCAGCATTCACCAATTTTCACCAATTTGGTCTACATTGGATCTTTTTGTGGGATTGGACTGGATGGGCTGACCTTAGCTTTCTCACAGGCATAGATGACCCTTGATTGCCCATGATTCTGCCACCAGTTTACTGGTATATAATTTATAATCAGAGTTATTTAATTGACCTTGCAGTGGTGTTTCTCGTTTCTGATCAGTGAGATTGTATTTTTTGGAAACAAATTTGAAACTTGTAATAATTTTGCTGTACTAGTGTTTTTCGCTGTGCATGAACATCAATGAAATACAGCAATCCTGTACAGAAGCCTGGCCTGAAATTTCTCCCAAATGATATGGAAGTCTAACAAACTCCTATAGAAAATATTAACGTCAAGTTAATGTTGCTTACTGTCGTTCTATATGTTACTTAATTATAGGGTGCATTTGATTTCCCCTTCTGGTTTCTAAATGTTGGTTTAATTTTTAGGAAATAAATTTCTACATATTAAAGTCAGTTGTGTTTTATATACAGTGAGGTCAATAAGTATTTGATCACCCTGTGATATTGCAAGTTCTCTTACTTAGAAATCATGGAGGGGGCTGCAATTTTCAGCATACAGTAGGTGCATTTCCACTGTGAGAGACAGAATCTCAAAAGAAAAATCCACAAATCACATTGTATGATTTTTTTAACAATTTATTTGTGAATTACCCTGTCAACTAAGTATTTGATCACTTGCTTTTCAGACACATTTCTGACCCTCAAAGGCCTGTTATTTTGCTTTTAAATAGTCCAGCTACACTCCGCTCATGATTCTAAATTAGTAGCATCTGTTTGAGGTCATTAGCTGTCATAAAGACACCTGTGCACCCCACAGTCAGCCAAAGTCTAAGTAGCAACATGGGCAAAACCAAAGAGCTGTCAAAAGACACAAGAGACAAAATTGTAGACTTTCGCAAAACTGGTAAGGGCTATGTGGCAATTACCAAGCAGCTTGGTGAACTAATACAACCTGTTAACGTCAACGGACACTATGGACACTTTCATGCACATCTACACTGACATTGGAACTCATATTTATGTTTACATTCTGGACCCTTGCACAAAGTCACTTTAATATGCCACCTTAACACATGTTTCTATGCAAATTACTTGCACACCATACATCCTCCACCAAATTTCAATTTTAAAAGAAAATCTCTATTGTACAGTATATCTCTATTTTTATTTCTATTTTATGTACAGTATACTTTTATTTTTTATTTCTATTTTTATTCTAGTTAAGTTAAAATTTTCCTATTGTATTTCTTTATTCATATTTATTCCTTACTGTAAGATTTAATTATCTTTTTAAGGTCACTGGCGGTCGTGTAAGCATTTCACTGCATATCGTACTGTGTATGACTGTGTATGTGACGAATAAAATTTGAATTTGAATTTGAATTTTAAAAGAACAACTGTTGGAGCAATTGTCAGAAAATGGAAGAGGCTAATGATGCCTGTCAATGTCCCTCGGACTGGGGCCCCACGGAAGATCTCTCCTCGTGGGGTAGCGATGATGCTAAGAATGGTGGAGAATCAGCCCAGAACTACACGGGAGGAGCTGGTCAATTCTACATGGCATGTCTTTGAGCCTATCACCTTGCCTTCCCTAAATGAGATTGTAGCATTGTTAAAACCCACAAATTGTCCTCAGGATGTGATTCCCACACATTTTCTTAAACAAGTTTTTCAAGTTATTGGCCCTGACTTGTTGTCTTTCATCAACAAAAGTCTGCAAACTGGGACCGTACCTGATTGTCTTAAACATGCCTTTGTTTTCCCTCACCTTAAAAAAACTAATCTGGATCCTACGCTTATGAGTAATTTTCGTCCAATCTCAAAATTACCTTTTCTTTCGAAAATTTTAGAAAAAGTGGTCCTAGGTCAACTTCAGAGTTTTTTGAGTGAAAACAACTTACATGAGAAATTTCAGTCTGGTTTTAAAGCCCATCACAGTACTGAATCTGCACTTTTAAGAGTTATGAATGATGTAATGCTGACTGCTGATTCTGGGCAGTCTGTGGCTTTAGTCCTGTTAGACCTTAGTTCAGCATTTGACTTGGTAGATCACAGTATTCTGTTATCACGTCTGGAGACATGTCTGGGCCTCCGAGGTACGGTGCTACAATGGTTCCGTTCATATTTAACTAATAGGAGCTACTCTGTATGCCTTGACTCCAATTTCTCTTCTGATATACTTTTAAGTTCTGGTGTCCCTCAGGGCTCTATTCTTGGTCCGATACTGTTTAACCTCTATATGCTCCCTTTGGGGACTATTTTATCTAGATATGGCGTATCTTATCATCTGTACGCTGACGACACACAAATATATTTGCCTTTAAAACGTGACAATAGGTTTGCCTTAAAGCCTACTGTATATTAGATTGCTTGGACGAATTAAAACTCTGGCTTGCTAGTAATTTCTTAAGTATTAATGAAAACAAGACTGAAATTATTTTGTTTGGCTCAAATGATCATAGCATTCATGACCTCGATTTTGATACTTTGCTACCTTACAGTACCAATTGTGTTCGGAATCTGGGGGTTTTAATTGATAACAGCCTTAAATTTAACAAGCAGATATGTGCTGTGGTGAAGTTTTGTTTTTACCATCTTCGTCTTTTAGCAAAGGTTAAGCCTTTTCTGTCTGTTAAGAATTTAGAAATTGTCATGCATGCTTTTGTAACGTCACGACTAGATTATTGTAATTCTTTGTATATTGGTGCCCCCCAGAAATGTGTTGCACGATTGCAGTTGGTTCAGAATGCTGCAGCCTGGCTCCTTAAAGGGAGGCGTAAGTGTGAGCATATTACACCAGTTTTGATTTCACTACATTGGTTACCGGTCAAATATAGAATTGAGTTTAAAGTTTTGTTATTTGTTTTTAAGTCCCTACGGAATCAGGCTCCACGGTATCTAGCCGATTTACTACATCTTTCCACACAGTCGAGATTACTCAGATCAAGTAATTCTGACATTCTTTATGTTCCTAGAACTAGACTAAAAAATAGAGGTGATCGCGCTTTTGCGGTAATTGGTCCTAGGTTATGGAATAGCCTTCCGATTTATATCAGGTCTGTTCAAACCATGTCAGTTTTTAAATCTGCTTTGAAAACATACCTTTTCTCTAAGGCGTTCAATACTCCTTAACTTAAATTTCACTTTTATTATTTACAAAAATTACTATTTAAATGCTTTTATTTGTGTATTGTCTTTACTGCTTTTGTAAAACACTTTGGTCGACACTAGTTGTTTTTAAATGTGCTATATAAATAAACTTGTATTGTATTGTATTGTGAAGAGAAATGGGACCATCGTTTGCAAGGCTACTATCAGTAATACACTAAGACATCATGGTTTAAAATCTTGCATCGCACAGAAGGTTCCCCTGCTTAAGTCAGCCCATGGCCAGGCCCGTCTGAAGTTTGCTAGGGACAATCTGGATGATCCAGAGGAGTCATAGGAGAAAGTCCTGTGGTCAGATGAAACCAAAGTAGAACTTTTTGGTCTTAACGCCATTCACCGTGTTTTGAAGGAAGAAGAATGATGAGTATCATTCCAATAATACCCATACCTCACGGTTTGACATTGGCACCCGCCCACCCGCCAAATGCGGGTAAAATTCGGCTGTGGCGGGTAATAACTTTAGTCTCACTATCCACTTTGGCGGGTAGTTTATTCTTTGGTATGACAATATATTTTTTTGTAGTTTTCTCTAAAGTCATCCTATATAATAAACACATTGCAACGTAATATTACGCGCATAAAACGCGCATGAATGTAATGAGGACATTTAATGCCTCTCTCTACACATGCATTGCACACACGGGTTGTTTATGAACGATTCGTTCTTTTTGAATGACTCTTTAGCATGACTCAGATGAACGAGTATCTCGGAGAGTGATTCGTTCATTTTCTATTGGGCGCACATGCGCAAAACATCGCAAAACCTCGAGTCGTTCGTTCTTTTGTCATGTGACTCCCATAGACGCTATGCGGTGCAATAGATACAAAAGAACGAACGACTGGAAGATATGATGGTGAGTTACTCATTCTGTTTATTATAATATGCCCTTAGTTGCATTGTAATATTTTCATAACTGGGACTATAGCCAAAATTTGTGTATGCAGACGTATTGGGGGTATTTTTATTGAAAACGCAACATTTTAATTTATTTCTGATCAAATGAATGAAATGACTCAAAAAAAGATTTGTTCATTTTGATGAACGAGATTCAAAGAACCGAGTCACTAAAATGATTCACTATCATTATCACTATCACCATCACTAAGTCTCACACCCACACACACACACACACTTTTACTTCCTCTTTGGTGTGTGTGTATCATTTCCTTAAAGGGCTATTGCTTCTCAACAGGATGAGAATGTTTTCCCCTTTCGCATAGGTTATTTACTGATTATATATATAAAAAAGTAAATAAAAAATTATTAAACTATTAAAATCTATTTAGATTTCATGTTGAATGATAGAAAATTCATCAATTGATTGAATTACCTCACACTATAAAGGGTCAACACAACAAGATAGACCAGAGTCCATTGTCCTAACTCAGAATTCTGATATACAGTAATAATACATAATGAATAATAATACCTGATAATAGTACACAACACACTAAAATGATAAATATTCTGAGTTGCTGTGTTTTTAATATCAGAATGAGTTCTGTTGTACTGAATCTCTTATTTTTAAATTTCATGTGGTAAGAGGCTTGAATTTAAGTTCAATAAGAAGAATATACTGTTCATGTTTGCATGTTTTTATATTGGGAGCTTAAGAGTACTAAATACTTGACTACTACTATAGTGATACAGTGTATGCTGTCATTTATAAGTAAATCTAGATCTACAAACATTAACGTATCATGGTGAAAAAATGTGATTTCTTGGTAACAAAATTGTGGCTAGTAAAAAGGCTGAATGGCTAGTGACTCCAGAAATCCACTAGGCCAGTGAGCAAAAAAATTAATGTCAAACCCTGACATACCTACAGTGAAGCATGGGGCTGGAAGCATCATGCTCTTGGGGTGTTTTTCTGCACAGGGAACAGGACGACTGCACTGTGTTAAGGAGAGGATGAACAGGGCCATGTATTGTGACATATTGGGCAAAAACCTCCTTCCCTCAGATGGGTCGTGGCTGGGTCTTCCAACATGACAATGACCCAAAGCACACAGCCAGGAAAACCAAGGAGTGGCTCCATAAGTATCAGTATAAGCATAAGCAGTAAACTCGGGGCCATATGTCAATTTTCTTAAAGAATTTGGACATCTGTTATCAGACCTATTGGTTAACTCTGACAAAGTGTTGATAGTAGGAGACTTTAACATGCACGTAGATGATGCTAACGACGCTTTAGCACTTGCATTGATGGATTTACTAAAATCCTTTGGGGTTAAACAAAATATAAATGGAGCAACTCACCGCTGTAATCATACGCTAGATTGAATTATATCCCATGGTATAGATGTCAATAATATAGAGATTTTACCTCAAAATGATAATATCACAGATCATCATTTCCTGATACTGTATATACTTTACCCGTTGAACAGATTAGCTGTGTCTCCCCACGTTATCGATTTGTTAGAAATATGAATCCGACTACTAAAGATTCACAAGTAATTTGTCGGATCTGTCCCAATTTCGTATTAGACCCCTACTGTAAATGCAGACAATCTAGATGAAGTGACTAGCGGCATGGGCACTATTTTTACCAGTACATTAGACACTGTTGCTCCCATCAGATTAAAAAAAGTCAGAGATAAAACATTTACACCGTGGTACAACAGTCATACTCGTGCCCTAAAGAGAGCAACCCGTAACCTCGAGCGAAAATAGAGAAAAACTAAATTAGAAGTTTTTCGAATTGCGTATAAAGACAGTATGTGCAGCTATAGACAGGCTCTAAAAACTGCTAGGACCGAGCATCTTAGCCAACTGATAGCAAGAAACCAAAACAATCCCAGGTTCTTATTTAGTACAGTGGCTCGCCTAACAAAACCTAAGATGCCCGCAGAGAGTATCCCATCACGGTTTAAAAGTGAAGACTTTATGGACTTCCTTAATGAAAAAATCAATAGTATCATGAAGAAAATAACGGAGGTTCAACCTCTAATAGTATCCCATGATCCAGTTCAGCTTTTGCTTCACATTTAGATTTTCAGTGCTTTACAGGTATAGGACAGGAAGAGCTGTATAAATTTATTACCTCAGCTAAATCAACTGGTGCCTGTTAGACCCAATCCCAACCAGATTTTTAAAAGAAGTGATGCATACGGTTGGAGAGCCAATTCTAAACATTATTAATTCCTCATTATATCTAGGTCACGTCCCTAAACCTTTCAAGTTGGCAGTTATTAAGCCGCTTCTTAAAAAATCTAATTTGGACGCGAATGAAATAACAAATTACAGACCGATTTCAAACCTTCCCTTTACTGTATATCAAAAATATTAGAAAAAGTAGTATCAGCTCAAATATGCACATTCTTGCAGGAAAACAACATCCTTGAAGAATTTCAGTCAGGTTTCGGGCCCCATCATAGTACAGAAACTGCACTAGTTAAGATTGCAAACGACTTGTTTTTAGCTTCGGACCAAGGCTGCATCTCAATTCTAGTCTTACTTGATCTTAGTGCTGCATTCGACACTATCCACTTTTCCACATTTTATCACATTACAGCCACAAACATGAATCAATTTTATTGGAATTCCATGTGAAAGACCAATACAAAGTGGTGTACACGTGAGAAGTGGAACGAAAATCATACATGATTCCAATTTTTTTTTACAAATAAATTATTCAGCAATTATTCAGTAATTATTCAGCCCCCTTTGGTCTGAGTGCAGTCAGTTGCCCATAGACATTGCCTGATGAGTGCTAATGACTAAATAGAGTGCACCTGTGTGTAATCTAATGTCAGTACAAATACAGCTGCTCTGTGACGGCCTCAGAGATTGTCTAAGAGAATATTGGGAGCAACAACATCATGAAGTCCAAAGAACACACCAGACAGGTCAGGGATAAAGTTATTGAGAAATTTAAAGCAGGCTTAGGCTACAAAAAGATTTCCAAAGCCTTGAACATCCCACAGAGCACTGTTCAAGCGATCATTCAGAAATGGAAGGAGTATGGCTACCGTAAACCTACCAAGACAAGGCCTAAACTCACAGGCCGAACAAGGAGAGCGCTGATCAGAAATGCAGCCAAGAGGCCCATGGTGACTCTGGACAAGCCGCAGAGATCTATAGCTCAGGTGGGGTAATCTGTCCATAGGACAACTATTAGTCGTGCACTGCACAAAGTTGGCCTTTATGGAAGTGTGGCAAGAAGAAAGCCATTGTTAACAGAAAACCATAAGAAGTCCCGCTTTTCACAGCAAACATGTGGAAGAAAGTGCTCTGGTCAGATGAGACCAAAATGGAACTTTTTGGCCAAAATGCAAAACGCTATGGCTATGTATGGCGGAAAACTAACACTGCACATCACTCTGAACACACCATCCCCACTGTCAAATATGGTGGTGGCAGCATCATGCTCTGGGGGTGCCTCTCTTCAGCAGGGCAATCTTGGAAGAAAACCTCTTGGAGTCTGCAAAAGACTTGAGACTGGGGCGGAGGTTCACCTCCCAGCAGGACAACGACCCTAAATATAAAGCCAGGGCAACAATGGAATGGTTTAAAGCAAAAACATATCCATGTGCTAGAATGGCCCAGTCAAAGTCCAGATGTAAATCCAATCGAGAATCTGTGGCAAGATCTGAAAACTGCTGTTAACAAACGCTGTCCATCTAATCTTACTGAGCTGGAGCTGTTTTGCAAAGAAGAATGGGCAGCATCGAGTGTAGCCTTTGAAAGGGAACTGAACGCAACTTGAGCAAGTCCCTTAACCCAGTCTGCTCAAGGGGTGTTGTAACTTGTCTGACAATGCATTCTGACCCCAGCTTACTAATTGCGATTTGCATAAATTATAATTTCCCTTTGAGATTAATAAGTGCTAATTATTATTTGACAAATTATTTTGTTTAATGATTGTTTACTCAATAGTCGCGGGGGGCCTGGAGCCTATCCCAGGAGACTTAGGGCACGGGGCTGTGTAAACCCTGGATGGGGTGTCAATCCATCACAGGGCACACACACACAAGCACATTCACACAGTACAGGCTATTTTGGGGAACGCCAATAATCCTAATCTGCATGTCTTTGGATTGTGGCAGGAAACCAGAGAACCTGGAGGAAACCCATCAAGCCGGAGAGATCATGCAAACCCCATGCACACGGAGGTGGCAATCGGACCCGGACCCTGGAGGTGTGAGGCAATGGTGCTAACCACTAAGCCACCGTGCCACCTTTAATGATTATTTAAGGCAATGCAATGCTGTGATAGTCCCATGTATAACAATAAACTGATATTTCCCAACCATTGTGGATAGACTATGGATTATAGACTATCCTATGATTGCATTTGCAATGTATGCAACAAGAATCAGCTCCTTCAATCAGCTGTCTTAATTAATCAGCTCCTTTAATCAGCTGTGTAATTGTTTTTTTTTTTTTGGAGAGAACTGATCCTATCCTAGTGTTTTGACTTTAAATTATAAGAATGCATTTGCCTTGGGGTAATCTTGTCTACATTCAGTTTGTTTACATACAAGAATTTGTTCCAATAAAAAGAAACAACATCCAACAGTCTCTGGGTTTGAGTGTCAGGAATCTGTGATTGTTCCACATTCAGGTATCAGAATATGTTCTGCTTCATCAGAAACAATTATCAAATGCAAATGCTGTGACTTTTACATTTAAACGATCAACCAATAATCATGTTTGTTTTTTATATACAAACTCCGTAGCATATAATCCACCCTGCTTCTCTTTTACTTAGCTCTTTTTCTCACACTTCCTTCATGACCAAAACAATCACAATCTCCTCCCCCTTTTGAACCACTACTATTCAAGCGTGAAGTCGGGAAACGGATCTTATTGAAGTGATTTCTTCTCTGTCATGTCCTCCATATGGTATACATATTCTAGATAAATCACTCTGACAACCAAGAAGCAGTCAGAAAAGTGCCTAGGGCAAGACATGTTGACTCCTGCTGAAAATAACACTTACAACGCCTCATCAGAACAGTGGAGCCAGCCATATGGTGGAGGATGCTTAGAAATATAAGACAAATGAAGAATTAATGGCCAGCATCTCTCTCAGCTCCTCTGAGAGAAATAAACGGATGTTTTGATTGGGGGAAAAAAAGGCATGATGGTAAAATCAAAGGTCACAGTGGATTGCTTCTGGGGAAAAGAGAAATTAGATACCCAATCCATAACATAATCTGATTATCTATGGTGTGAATCATAGGCTTTATTAAGCACGTAATGTGAAAGGAAGCTATCTGCTGTTATTTTTCAAATACACTATGGCAGGGATCACTAGGATTTAACTGTAGTCCAATTTAAAAAAATATATATTTTAACCAGGATAAGATTGTTTGCCGGGAGAATGGTATCATGCCTGGTACTTGGTACTGTACTTGTTTGCATCACCAATAATCACTGAGAGAGAGGATGCAGAAATGTAATAAATATTTCCTCAGAAATGCCATACTTGTTTTTCCAGAGTGCGATCTGATGAAAATGTCAATAAACCCAAAGCGTTTTTGGAATTAATTTGCTTTCATGTGAGTGAACTTATATTGTGCTTAAGTGATAACCCTGACCCTAAGTGAATAAATGAGCAAATAATAATTAAATAAATAAATAACCCCTCCTTGAACCACCACCTTATTGTGGTGGAGGGGTTTGCGTGTCCCAATGATCCTGGGAGCTATGTTGTCGGGGGCTTCATGCCCCTGGTAGGGTCACCCATGGCAATCTGGTCCTAGGTGAGGGAACAGACAAAGAGTATGATGAATACAAACTTTGGCAAACGTTTTCCCTCGCCCGGACGTGGGTCACCGGGGCCTCCCTCTGGTGCCAGGCCTGGAGGTGGGGCACGATGGCAAGCGCCTGGTGGTCGGGCCTGCACCCATGGGCCTTCCCATTGGCTCACCACCTGTAGGAGGGGCCAAAGAGGTCGGGTGCAGTGTGAGTTGGGCGGTGGCCGAAGACAGGGGCCTTGGCGGTCTGATCCTCAGCTGCAGAAGCTGGCTCTAGGGACGTGGAATGTCAGCTCTCTGGCGGGGAAGGAGCCTGAGCTAGTGCATGAGGTTGAGAAGTTCCGGCTAGATATACTTGGACTCACCTCGACGCACAGCTTGGACTCTGGAACCAGTCTCCTTGAGAGGGGCTGGACTCTCTTCAACTTTGGAGTTGCCACCGGTGAGAGGCGCAGAGCAGGTGTGGGCATATTTATTGTCCCCCGGCTCGGGGACTGTACATTGGGGTTCACCGCAGTGGACGAGAGGGTGGCCTCCCTCCGCCTTCGGGTGGGCGACGGATCCTTACTGTTGTTTGCGTTTATGCGCCGAACAGCAGGTTGGAGTACCCACCATTTTTGGGGTCTCTAGAGGGGGCGCTAGAGAACGTCCCTCCTGGGGACTCCATCGTTCTGTTGGGAGACTTCAATGCTCACGTGGGCAATGACAGTGAGATCTGGAAGGGCGTGATTGGGATGAACGGCCCCCCCGATCTGAACCAGAGCGGTGTTTTGTTATTGGACTTCTGTGCTCATCACAGATTGTCCATAGCGAACACCATGTTCAGGCATAAGGGTGTCCATATGTGCACCTGGCACCAGGACACCGTAGGCTGCAGTTCGATGATCGACTTTGTGGTTGTGTCGTCGGACTTTCGGACTTGGACACTCGGGTGAAGAGAGGGGCGGAGCTGTCAACTGATCACCACCTGGTGGCGAGTTGGCTCCGTTGGCGGGGTAGGATGCCGATCAGGCCTGGTAGACCCAAACGTACTGTGAGGGTCTGCTGGGAACGTCTGGCAGTGTCCCCTGTCAGGACGAGCTTCAACTCCCACCTCCGGCAAAGCTTCAACCATGTCCTGGGGGAGGTGGGGGACATTGAGTCCAAATGGACTATGTTCCGCGCCTCCATTGTCGAGGCGGCCGACCGGAGCTGTGGCCGTAAGGTGGTCGGTGCCTGTCGCGGTGGCAACCCAAGAACCCGTTGGTGGACACCGGCGGTGAGGGATGCCATCAAGCTGAAGGAGGAGTCTTACCGGGCCTTTTTGGCTGGTGGCACTCCGGAGGCAGCTGATAGGTACCGGCAGGCCAAGCGGAATGTGGCTTCAGTGGTTACTGAGGCAAAAACCCGGGTGTGGGAGGAATTTGGGGAGGCCATGGAGAATGACTTCCAGACGGCTTCAAAGAGATTCTGGTCCACCATCCGGTGTCTCAGGAGGGGAAAGCAGTGCACGGTCAACGCAGTGTATAGTGGGGATGGTGCACTGCTGACCTCGACTCGGGACGTTGTGGGTCGGTGGGGGGAGTACTTCGAAGATCTCCTTAATTCCACCAACATGCCTTCCGATGAGGAAGCAGAGTCTGGGGACATCGAGGTGGACTCTTTCATCTCTGGGGCCGAGGTAGTCAAAAAGCTCCGTGGTGGCGGGGCCCCGGGGGTGGATGAGATCCGCCCGGAGTTCCTCAAGGCTCTGGATGTTGTAGTGGCAATACAAGTGGCCGAAATGAGTTTCCTCCACAGGGTGTCTGGGCTCTCCCTTAGAGATAGGGTGAGAAGCTCAGTCATCCGGGAGGGGCTCAGAGTAGAGCTGCTGCTCCTCCGCATCGAGAGGAGCCAGATGAGGTGGCTTGGGCATCTATTTAGGATGCCCCCTGGACGCCTCCCTTGTGAGGTGTTCCGGACAAGCCCCACCGGAAAGAGACCCCGGGGAAGACCCAGGACACGCTGGAGGGACTATGTCTCTCGACTGGCCTGGGAGCGCCTTGGGATCCCTCCGGAAGAGCTGGAAGAATTGGCCGGGAAGAGGGAAGTCTGGGTATCCCTGCTGAAGCTGCTGCCCCCGCAACCTGACCTCGGATAAGCGGAAGAAAATGGATGGATGGATGGATAAATAAATAAATAAATATCTTCTATACTTCTTATCCTGTGGAGGGTGCCGATTCATCGCAGGACACACACAAACACTCACCAATCAACCTAATCTGCATATCTTTGGACTGTGGGAGGAAACCCACCAAGCACGGGGAGAATATGCAAACTCCACAAAAACACAGACCCAATATGGGAATCCAATCTTAGACCCTGGAGCACTGAGCACTATGCCATCATGATGCTAATGAACAAACAAACAGAGATTACAAATAAAATGGGTTTTCAAACTGTATTGCAGTGACGTGATGAAACCAGTTGTTGAAATACTAGAGGAAAAAGTTATTGTAGTCAGTGCACTAGAATACAATTCAGCTTGCTTTTACTAGCTATGAAAATGAGTGTTGGTATTGTTCTTACTAATAATCTTTAGATTGCATACTTTATACAATGCATGACAAGAAGTCAATCAATTTCGAAGAGAAAACTATTAAAGAGAGTTGAATTTCTGGAATTGGGTTAACAACTGTTCAACACATTATTAAAACCTGTAATCACTGTGCTGAATCTTCAAATTCATGGATTAAGTATTTTTTGTGATTCACTGTTTCCTACAAACATGATAGAATGATTTTATGTAGAAAACTTACTTACTTTTTCGCAGACAGAGTACAGATGCAGTCAGAAAAAAAAATGTATGGAGGGTTAACAAGGAAAGCACATGAAGCGACGCACCCATCATGCACAGTGCCTTCTGTACAAGTCTCTGGAGGCAGTGTTATGGTCTGGTGTTGCTTCAGTTGCTCAGGTCTAGACTCAGCAACTTTATGTGGCAATGAGATTAAATTAGCTGATGACTTGAATGAGTTGAATGACTGACTTATTACATCTATGGAGTTTTTCTTCCCCCATGGACCAAGGATATACCAGGACTCCAGAATTGTGAAAGAGTGGTTCTGGGAGGATGAGGAGTTATTTCACACATGAATTCACCACCATAATGCGCACTATAATCAAAGCTAACGGAAGGCAGTCTTGGCGTGTCTGATTTTTTTTCCATAAATAAATATTTATCAACACGTTAGATTAAAAGTGCACAGTTAGTCAACCATTATCCTCAACCCTGTCTCATAAACAGGGCATTCCGGTCTGCAGTTCTGTTGCTCACTGGATGTTGTTTGTTTCTTGACCATTTTGTGTAATCTACAGAAACACATCAGCAATTTCTGAAATACTCAAACCAGCATGTGAGGCACAAACAACAATGCCTCACTCAAAACAAATTGGGATCACATTTTCCCCATTCTGATATTGGATATTTGACCATTATCTGGAGCTCTTGACCTGCATGAGTATTTGCACAGAGCCGTGGCTACAAGATGACTTGACAGGCTGGATTATTAAGGAACGCACGTACAGCAGTACAGGTGTTCCTAATAAAGTGGATGGTGTGTGTACATATATCCTGTATGTACAGAATATGAATTATAATACTGAAAATCATATCAGGGTCCCGCTTTGTTAAGCTGTTTAATAAAAATGCTCTAATATATTGTGACACTTTGGCCATCCTTTATTTATGACAGTCTTGAATAATATGACACCATTTAGGACCTTGAGGACAGAGGGATTTAGGATAACTACCAGTTATGTGTGGTCATGATATTTGATATGGTGGGTAAAATATAATCTCTATAAATGTCGAACAATGAAACTGCTAGCATTTAATAATGTATAAAATCATGATTTCTCATTTTTTTACAGAATAATTAATTCTGTATTTCCTCTGAATACCAAGTATGATAAACAAAACAGGCTGTAACCCCTTTATTCAAAGACCAACAAAAAAATGTGAGTTCATGGACCTTTAAAATTATTTCATTATTTAGCAATTTCACTGGGGTAGAAGTTTACGTACATTCAGTTAATTATGCCTTTAAACAACTTGTTAAAGATTGATTCAGACTACACAACACATACAACTTTACACAATAAATAAGAAGAATATTCATTAAAATGACATGCGATACTGTTATTGTCATGGCCTTTCACATCTATCTGCAAATTCCTTTTTTGAAAAATTGTTTTGTTTAGCCTGTATGTTAGTATGCTAATTAGGCCCAACCTCCCCTCCATGGCACTGAGGTCATGTGACTTGAGAGATCATTATAATTTTCTTCAAAACAACCATTATGGCACAACTCGCAAAAAAAAAAAGATACAAACTTTTTATAGAATCTGGCAAAAAAATCTTCACTTATTTGAGTTTGTTTTGATGTCACGTGACCACTGCATTTACATGATCTTTAATAATTCGTGTCTGCCAAAGATGGGCGTGTACACAGGATCAGCCTAGTTCAACTATTTCAATGTTTGTACAACACATTGTATTTGCTATAGTGACTTTATTTCATTTTTTCTCTTCATTTTAACATAAATTCTTACACATGTAATGTACACTTTGAGAACCATGTATGGTCTGTCAATCTTTGAATTACAGAAAATTATGTAATTCCTTCTGACATAGGCTAATTGACATCATTTGAGGTTGGAGGTGTATCCACTGGAGGTATACCTTTTTGTGTTAACATTTCAAGTCTTGGCAAATTTCAGATCTCTAGGTGTGTGCTCAACAATTTCTCGGTTCTATACTTGGGTCTTCATTTGATCTTGTTATATTCTAAACTTTTCTATGTACTCGTTTTCTTGTTTGATTAAATTAGATTGACTATAAAGTTATTAAAATATGAAAATAAAGGTAATAAATGTATACCATATGTTAAGATTACCAGATTACATTATTCTGCCTGTTTCTATATTCAGCTTACTTCCCTGAAAACATTCAAACATATTTATCCAGAGCAAATGACATTTGTGTCTCATTGTATGTACATCTGAGCATGTTGAGGGTTAAGGACCTTGCTTAAAAGCCCAACAGTGGCAACTTGGTGGTGGGGTTTGAACCTGGGACCATTCAGTCAGTAATCCAACGCCTTAACTACTGAGCTTCCCCTGACCTACCATTGAGCTGTCTTTGGACTGTTGGAGGAACCTTGAGTACCGAGCGGAAACCCACCAAGAACATGGGGAGAACATGCAAACTTAGACTGTAGGCAGGAATCGAACACGCACCCTGGAGGTGCAATGTGACAGTGTTAACCGAATTGTGCCGGTGTACATCATCTCCAGTGGAGAATAAATCTACGAGATAATCATCTGACACATCAATCACCAACTGGCTGAATAAATCTACAGAACATTCTGGGTTAGAAAGAATTCAGCCTCAGGTTTGTTTCCTTATACCATTCTGTATGCTAAAATGAACCTTTATGCTATTGTTTTTAATCTTTGAAAGGTTTGGCAATGCTAGCCATGTTGTTTACACCAGCTGTGCTCTTATATCTGGAATTTAATACTTTCATTCATGCGTTTGACTAATATTTATGTAGTTTTTCTCCTCAAACAGGATCGATCACATCAGAGGCTGATGATTTAAAATACCAGGGAGATTAATAACCAGTATCACAAATTAGGAAGTTGGTTTAACTTTAGTGAAACTCATCAATAGTACTGTCACAAGCAGCACAGAGCCTTACACCTACATGTACATGATAGATCGCTGTCTGAGAGCAGGCTCTATGCAAACACTGTAGATGTGCATCTAATAAATGCCAAACCATCCCTAGAGTTAGGGCTATTGGTATTTTAGTCAACGCTGCTCTCCAGCCCAAATTTTAATCATTAGTCATTATACACAGTACATCTTGTAATGTATGGCATCTAATTCCCATTTATGCATGGTGTTTGCCAGCAGTGCGATATATATTTTCAGGTAAGATAAATAGAGGCTATTTACCATTGTATTGATCTTATGATTTAGGGTAATGAAAATAAATTGCTCTGTTGGCAGAGGAGGATTTTCGCATAGACTCACTAGCTGCTGAACTTTGCAACCTATTTTGGATGATGTTTATAAAGTAGTCTGCTGTACCTTTCATACACCCAATACAGCGTTGTCTTTTGCGCTGCCTTGCTATGACTGAGTTAATTATACAGTACATCTATCTTAAATCTTGCATCAATTTGCAGAAAAGGATATTTACATTCAGGCAAGAAAATACAGTAGGACTATGAAGTGATTTCTTGTATTTAAGGCAGATTTCTGAATAAACTTTGAGGATTTCACTGGATAAGGCTTCCATATTTTTATTACCCAGTTCTGCTGTAATTAGCAAAATACAGCGCTTGTTTTTTTTTTCCTTTAGAAATTGTACAGTTGCGATGCATCCTTGCAGTACAGGTGGAGGGAAAAAAACGAACAAAAGTTCATGCACACTTTGAATGGATCGAGCTTTGATGGTTGTAAATGTATCATCATGGTGAAATTATTGAGGCACTTTGAAAGCCTTCGAAAATTCTCACTTTCAGAAGCAAATGTTGAATAAAGGCGTTTCAGTGAAGTGCAGCATACAGTATGCGCCATATGAGATATTCATGAAGAGATGAAGAACAATCAAAATGCAGCATTTGGCTCACCATCTGGATGTGAATAAGCAACGATGATACATACAATATAATGAGTACGATGAAGCAAGTGCAACTCAAGTGAAACTACTCAGCCAGACAAACAATATCATTGAGGTTGGTAATTTTATAAACAGCAGCTTTTCCTTAAACTTGCATATTCTGTTTGACAGGAAGAGGAACTCAGTTGATGCAATGCAAAGCTTCATTCAACCTGATGTAATGTCGGAAAAGAAACTGAAGTTTGTTTGCTAGAGTTTCATAAAGTTTGCCATTTCTAATATTCAGGGATTGATTTCAGGGATTCCAGCAAATACGCCCTAGTTTATATTAACCAACCAATCAACAACAACAACAAAAAAATAACTAAATCATAACAGTTACATTAGAGGAATGCTGTAAAGTAACTTAAAATGTCTACTATATAACGGATAAAACATAGCAGGTAGTGTTGTTATAGGAAAATAATCAGTGACAGTATTGTGTTGTTCCCTGACTTGTTTTCTGGTAATCTATGTTGTAAATTTATGTAGCACCTTTGTCCTGGAGGAACGTTGTTTCGTTTCACTGTGTACTAACTGTATATGGTTGGAGTCAGAGGTGTCAAGTAACGAAGTACAAATACTTCGTTACCTTACTTAAGTAGAAATTTTGGGTATCTATACTTTACTAGAGTAATTATTTTTCAGCCGACTTTTTACTTCTACTCCTTACTGTCAGAGATGAACTAACCTGAGGTGACCAGAAGACGTAGCTTTAGCGGTTAGCCCAATGTAGCGTGGATGGTAAACCCAAACGCGGAGTAACGGCGAGTAGGCAGGATAACCACGCGATTTAGTTTAAGGACTCTCACGAAAGTGGAGCAAGGGAAAAACACAAATTTAACCCGCGTCCTATAAATACACACACAACGGTAAGAAGCGATAACCAAAACACAGTGAGTACTCACGGTTTGAAGAAAGCCAACGTTAACCGACATGGGGGATGTGATGAAGGGCTTTAATTGTGAGATGTGGAAGACTGGGTGGATCCGGAGCGCCGCAGGCAGCTGGAGCCGGTAGGTGACAGGGTTTATCCGGTGGGTGATACGGTATGGGCCGATGAATCTAGGTGACAGTTTCTTTGACTCGGTGTGGAGGTGAAGATTTTGGGTGGAGAGCCATACCTTGTCACCTACGTGGAACAATCGTCCCGGGGGGTGTCGACGGCGATGTTGAATGGTGTAGCGGGCGTTGGCCTGTTGGATGGCTCGGTTGGCTTGTGTCCACAGCCGTCGACACCTGCGGACCAACTGTTGGGCTGACGGCACATCAACCTCCGGTTCCTGATGGTTGAACATCGAAGATTGGAAGCCGTGGCATACCTCAAATGGGCTTAGCTTCGTGGCTGATGAGACATGGAGGTTGTGGGAAAGTTCTGCCCAGATGAGGTAGCGAGCCCAGGAGCGTTGACGATCGGTAATAAAGCATCTCAGGTAACGCTCCAGCTGTTGGTTGGACCGCTCCGTCTGACCGTTAGTCTGGGGGTGGTATCCAGATGAGAGACTGCCAGTGACGTGCGGTGAGGGTTGGGGTTGGTGAGGCACTGACTCAGAGTCAGATTTACAAACGTACTGTATGACGCTAAGGCACTGACTCACAAGTCAGATTTACAAGCATACATGGTTGTTATCCCATTCTTGATTAAATTTAATAACATTTTAAACACACCACTGTACATTTAAACACACCACTGCAGTATTCTTACCTTTACTTGTAAATGAAGTTTTGAAAAATTTCTTATCTTCGAGATTATATCCTCCATTTTCAGGGAAAATAAAGCCAAATAGCAACGCGTTAGCACCGAATGTTGTTGGTTGTTTTTCTTTTCTTTTTTTTCTTCTTAATTTACTCTCGCATTTACTTGTGTCGTGAACTATTAGCCGCAGGCTCACTATCGCCCCCATCTTTGAGGCAAAGGTACTGGCTGCCTCAAGGCCTGTATTTTCCCTCTGACTGCAAGCACGCGCCGTTTGCACGCGCTCAGTACAGTGTGTGAGTGGTGCACACTCTCACACGCACGCGCTGAGAGGCACTACCTGTCACTGCCTCAGCCTCCATGATTCTCGTCTCCCGTTGTTATTTGAACAAGAAATACAGCTATTTTGACTATGAAAATGATCCAAATGTATAGGAAACACACCAAAATTGCATTAAAAGCATAGACCACAGGACAGATATTATATTATGTTTTATTATATTATTCATTTGTTAACAACTTTATGGTGACAGCTGAGGAAACCATGTTGAGCCCTTTACCGCCCCTGGTGGCAAGGTGAGGCACTGCCTCACCTGCCTCCTATGAGTGCACGTCCCTGGAGACTGCAGGTTGAATTGATCAGACGGCAGAAGGCTTTCCAGAACCTGGCTGTGAACTGGGGCCCTCTGTCCGAGACGATGTCCTTGGGGAACCCATGCAGACGGACTACGTGCTCTAATATCAGCTCTGCTGTTTCCTTGGCTGACGGGAGCACTACCAAATGCACGGCCTTAGAGAACCGATCTACAATGGTCATGATGGTGTTCTTTCCGTCCAAGGCCGGCAGGCCCACGACAAAGTCGACGGCAATGTGCGTCCAGGGCCGACGAGGAACCGGGAGAGGTTGAAGATCTCCTGAGGGGGGCTGATTGAGGTTCTTGGCCCGGGCGCACACTGGACACGCCTGAACGAACTCTTTGACGTTCTTCGCCATTGATGGCCACCAGAAGTCCCGTTGGAGGAACAGTAGGGTGCGCTGCGTGCCTTGATGTCCTGCGATGGTGGACGAATGACCCCACTGAAGAACCTCGGACTTCATGGCGTTGGGCACGTAGAGTCGTCCAGGCGGCACACCTGCCGGCTCGGTCTCTAAGGTCTGTGCCTGGCGAACCCTTGTTTCCAGATCCAGGTGAAGTGGTGCGATGATTCTGGAGGAGGGTAGGACAGGCGCGGGGTCCGCCCGGGGTGGCTCCATCTCGAGTTGTCGCGAGAGAGCATCTGCCTTGGTGTTTTTTGACCCTGGCCGGTATGAAAGGTGGAAGTTATAATGTTCGAAGAACAATGCCCATCGCGCCTGTCTGGGGTTGAGCTGTTTCAAACTTCTGATGGTGATGAGGTTTTGATGATCCGTCCAGATGATGAATGGCTCCCTGGCGCCCTGGAGCCAGTGACGCCATTCCTCCAAAGCCCACTTTATGGCCAGAAGCTCGCGGTCCCCTACCCCGTATCGCTGCTGAGTGGTGTCAAATTGTTTGGAGAAGAAACTACATGGGTGTAGTTTCTGACCTGGACCTCGTTGTGAGAGAACAGCTCCAGCGCCCACATCTGAAGCGTCCACCTCAACAATGAATGGTTTACTGGTGTCGGGATGGAGGAGGATGGGAGCGGTGGTAAAGCGGTCACAAAGTCTCTTGAAGGCGGAGATGGCAGTAGAGTTGAGGCGTAAAGGGAGAGAGGAGGGATGAGTCAGAGCGGTTAGGGGGGCGGCAACTGTACTGTAGTCCCGGATAAAGCGACGGTAGAAATTCGCAAACCCGAGAAACCGTTGAAGTTGCTTGAGGGTCTTGGGTAGGGGCCAATGACGCACAACTTCCAGCTTCTGCGGGTCCATGGCCACACCCTGGGGCGAGATGACAAAGCCCAGGAACGTGGTGGAGCGCTCGTGAAAAGCGCACTTTTCCAACTTACAGTACAGCTGATGGGCGAGTAATCTCTTTAGAACCGCCCTGACGTGCTGGGTATGTTCCTCAGCGGTACGGGAGTAAATGAGGATGTCATCCAGATACGCAAACGCCCACCGCCCTAACATGTCTCGCAGAACATCGTTTATCAGGTGTTGAAAGGCGGCGGGGGCGTTGCACAGTCCAAATGGGATTACGAGGCTTTCGTAATGTCCAGTCGGGGTGATGAAGGCCGTCTTCCACTCATCGCCCTCTCTAATGCGCACCAAGTTGTAGGCGCTCCGTAGGTCCAACTTAGTAAAGATGGTGGCACCAGAGAGGGCGTCCAGGGCAGAGTTGGTAAGAGGCAGAGGGTGTCGGTTTTTTATTGTGATGTCGTTGAGCCCCCGATAGTCGACACATGGGCGAAGTTCACCCCCCCTCTTCTTTACGAAGAAGAACCCCGTGGCAGCAGGTGAGGAGGAGGGCCTGATGGTCCCCTGGCGGAGGGCGTTGGTTATATATTCCTCCATCGCCTGCGTCTCTGTTGATGTTAAGGAGTAGAGGTGGCCGCGGGGTGGGACTGCGCTTGGTTGTAGGTCGATGGCGAGATCATATGGGCGGTGTGGAGGAAGATGGATGGCCCGTCGCTTGCAAAATACCTCTGCCAGGTCCCTATAGGACTCGGGAATGGCGTTGGTGTCGACGTCGGGGGCCTCGGACTCCCTAGAGCACGTCCCAGCCGGCGCCCCTAGGCATAGTTCGGTGCAGGTCGCGCCCCATTGTAAAATTCTGTGTTGTGTCCAGGAAATGAGAGGGTCGTGTTGCAGGAGCCACGGGTGTCCCAGGATGATAGGAGGAGATGAGATGGAGGTGACGTGAAATCTGAGCTGTTCGCGGTGTTGATCGATGAGGAGGGTGATGGGTTGAGTCTGGGTGGTGATTGGGCTGGTAGATAGGGGGCGACCGTCGACGGAGGTGATCCGAACGGGCTGGGATAACGCCTCAAATTTTACCCCCAATTTTTTGGTATAAGAAGAGTCAATGAAGTTACCTGCTGCCCCGGAGTCGATGAACGCAGTACTTCGGACTCATTTGTGGCCAATCTGGAGGGATACCTGAACCGTAAGGCGAGAGATGGTGGCGTCGGTAGTGGTGGAGATCAGGAGTGGGCCCGGTGAGTCTCTCCCTCCGCTCACCGGGGATGGGCGTTTCCCGGGCGCAGTGGACAGGTCGCCCGGTGATGTTCTGCAGACCCACAATACGCGCACAGGCCCTCTCTAAACCGGCGTGTACGTTCAGCTACGGTCAGGGAGGCGCGCCCTAATTGGATGGGTTCCCCGGCTCCGGTGTCAACCACGGCAGGAGGTGGAGATCCGACAGTTCCAGTATTGGGGTTGGTGAAGGTTGCTGATGGTCGTGGGGTGGTGTAGGAGAAGACGGGTGCAGGCGGCAGGGTTCTCGGGGCTGGCTTTGGGCGAGACAGAAGGTGCTGATCGATCCGCAGGGCCAGTTGGATCAGTCCCTCGAGTGTGGCGGGAAGTTCTCGCCCGGCGAGCTCGTCCTTGATGCGGGAAGCCAGTCCCTCGTAGAAGGACGTCCGGAGCGCGGCGTCTCCCCAGTTTGTCTGCACGGCGAGGGTCCGGAATTCCGCTGTATACCGGCTCACGGACGATCCTTCCTGCCGCAGGTGGTAGAGTTTAGTGTCGGTCTCCACCTCGCCCGCTGGGTGTTCAAAAGTCAATCTGAGCTGGCGGGTGAATTCATTGTAAGAATGGGCGGTATCAGAATCAGATTTAAGAACTGCCGTGGCCCACTCAGCTGCCTGCCCTGTTAGCAACGAGACCAGGAGAGCGATGCGTAGCCGATCGGTGGAGTACTTGGTGACATTGAACTCGAACATCAGATCAAGCGCTGTCAAAAACACATCACATCTCCCGTCCGTGCCATTCCATTTTTCTGGAAGTGCAAGAAAAACATCAGTAGCGGGGGGGGGTTGGTTGGTGTGGCGCCGCGGCCGCTGCGACGGGAGGCCGGCTAGCCGCGCCCTCAACAGCCGCCCACAGATCCGCGTTCTCCCGCCTGAGCTCCGCAACCTCGCGGCGCAAGGCACAGAGTAGCGATCTCCGCGGTTAGCTGGTTAATGAGCACGGCATACTGATCTACCACGCCGCATAGGCGCGCATGCTCCGCTGGGTTTACCGCTTGGGGCTCAGTCATTCTGTCAGAGATGAACTAACCTGAGGTGACCAGAAGACGTAGCTTTAGCGGTTAGCCCAATGTAGCGTGGATGGTAAACCCAAACGCGGAGTAACGGCGAGTAGGCAGGATAACCACGCGATTTAGTTTAAGGACTCTCACGAAAGTGGAGCAAGGGAAAAACACAAATTTAACCCGCGTCCTATAAATACACACACAACGGTAAGAAGCGATAACCAAAACACAGTGAGTACTCACGGTTTGAAGAAAGCCAACGTTAACCGACATGGGCCGAACTCAATGACTGAGCGGTAAGCCACCGTTTGTTTACTCCTCTTATACTTCCTGGTAGGCGGCCGACTTACTTCTGGGTCCTAGTGCTGGCCGCAGATTGTGTGTGCATGACACTTACATTTTTAAGCAATTATCTGTACTTTCTACTCATTACATTTTAAAAATAGCCACGTTACTCTATTTTTATGATCAGAACGCGCAACCCCCCCGGTTGCATGATAAGAACGCGCACAATGCCCGCCCCCCCACCCTCGTCGCATGATCAGAAAGCGAGACCTTAATGCTTTTGTCGCCCCTCACGGTACTTTTACTTTTATACTTTAAGTAGTTTTGAAACCAGTACTTTTAAACTTTTACTTAAGTAAAAAGCTTGGGTTGATACTTCAACTTCTAAAGAAGTATTTTTGAACCCTAGTATCTATACTTCTACTCAAGTAATGAATGTGAATACTTTTGACACCACTGGTTGAAGTGACATTAAAGCCTACTTGAACTTGAACCTGAAAGCAGAGCCAACACCACTCCAAGGTTTGTTATTTTCCTTTACTAGTATGTACTGAAATGTTAACTTTCTCCTACAGGAATTACTCCATGATTAAATTCTGTCTTAATCAAATAAAGTCATCTTGTCACAGTGACTTAGAGGCTCCCCATGCTTTATTGGTTTCCTCCAGATACTCTGGTTTCCTCCCAAAGACATGATGTGTATGTTGCTTGCCTCTAACAAATTGCCTGTACTGTATAACATGGTGGCTTACTGGTTAGCACTGTGGCCTTGCACCTCCAGGGTCTGGGTTCGGTGAAGGATGAAGTTTCTGTGCGGATGAAGTTTGCATGTTCTCCCCCTGCTTGGTGGGTTCCCCCGGGTACTCCATTTTCCTCCCACAGTCCAAAGATGTGCATGTAGGAGATAATTCTTCCACCTCGTTGAAGTTGCCTGAATTTAAAATATCAAACAGTTAACAAATTACTTACAAAGAGAATTTAAAGAAGAATTAAAGAAGATTTCAGATGCCACTCAGAGCTGGATGAAGTAAGTCAGGTTTATTATTGCAGCAATAAGAACCCAAGTGAGACAGGCTTAGCAATGCTCTAGATCAAATCACAAGCAGTGCCAAAGTCAGACTGAATTTCACAGCGAAAACCACGCTCCTTTTATACAGTTCTAGAGAGAAGGGGAGGCCCCGGGGAATTTCCCAAACTCCTCCCCTTGTACATTTCATTCTGATGACTAAAGCAGAATTTTATTTCATTATAATCCAGTTTCTATTAATAAATTTTTCCATTATAATTACACCTTGTCATTTAACCCCTCCTTGCGCGTATATGACTCCTCCTATGCTTATTAATTTTTCCATTAAATGTAATTTTCATTAATAATTATTTTCCATTATCTTTACACTTTCCATACCTTTTTAATAAAAAATATAGGGGTGGCGCTTGTTTTCAAGGCTTTTTCTTTGTTTGTTTTTGGTTTATTCCTCATTCCTCAAAAGACCAGCCATGGGTAAGCATTTACCCATTTCAATGTTTTTAAACACTTTATTCTATTTTATGGCTAACTGCGACTTCTCCATTGATGACTTCATCCCTTTGGATGATTCGGACAGCCAGGACAGTTCAGATCGTGTTCCTTCTGAGAACTACAACCCGACTGAGCTTGTTATGGATCCAGCCTCCGTGAGTCCTGTCCGATCTGATTCCGAGTTGTCTGGATCTTTGATGCAGTATCTACAAAATAAAGGGCTTACTTATTTTAGAAAGGATGAGTCTAAGCCTGCTCCTTCTAAGAGATGGCGCTTGGATTTTGAGAGTCCTCACTGTTCTTTTCAGCCAGTGACGGCTCCCGCTCCATCTAACAGACAGCCTAGATTTAAAGTAAGTGTGAGTACTCAAACTGATTTAAACGTGTCTGTTAGTACACAGACCAATGAAACTAATTCCATTGGTGTTCAAACAGATTTTCCTCAGGCCTCTGTGTCTATGTTAAACCACTGAGTTTCTGTGTTTATTCCCCTTACTGACCTTCCTCTAGGAGTCGTCCTAGGCCAGAGAAGGCTTGATATGTAATTTAATTTCTCTAGACGATTACCCATGGCCCCCTATTTTTGTATGTTTTCGTTGGGCCTTTTTATACTTTTGTAAGTGTTTTATGTTATTACCATGTAGATACGCATTTTTATTCTGTGTCTACTCTTATTAAACTATGTTATTCATAAGCCTGTTTCTGTGTCTCTTTCTGTGTCTCTTCTTTTATCAGCCTGTACCAGTCTACGCACACACATATACACTGTACTGCATGGAAATTCCCTTACACACATATGTCACGTATAGTTTGGGTAACGATTTATTACATTGTTTTTCTTGTGCCTCCGGGTTTTTATGGCCTGAACATCTGCTCTTCTCCTCATTAATTTTCAGGTTTGTCCAATTATTTTTGGTTTCTGGTCCTTTTATGTCTCCCTTATCTTATCTGGTTATCTGTTGGTTCCAGCTGTGTCCAGTTTCTGGTCTTTTTATATTTTCATTACCTCATCTAGTTATCCTTTTATGCACTTCCGATCTTTCCCTCAACTCTTCATTAAGTGTGTGTGCTCAGTTTTCCGCTAAGTCCGGCACCTTAAGTGTGTGTGCTCAGTTTCAGCAAGTCCGGCACCTGGCGCCTTATCTTGTCTATGTTTTACGACCTGTCATGCTCCTTAGTCTTATGAAGTTTCGGGTACCCCTGTCTTTTCTGCTTTTCCTGACTTTCCCCTGTCTGTTAGTGCTATAATGGTGCATTAGTAATTCTTATTTATATTTCTACCTACTTAAATATTTATTGCTTAAATATGCTTACATGCAGATTAGGCCAATTGGCTTTCCCAAATTGCTCATAGTGTGTGTGTGTGTGTGTGTGTGTGTGTGTGTGTGTGTGTGTGTAAGCTTCTGGGCAGCTCAAGAGTTCGTGTGGGGTACACATGGAAATGGTGGTGGAAGTTTGCGGTTAGAGAAACTAAAGGCAAGAGATGGTTCCAGCTGAATGGTTTATTCAGGTTATTTCTGCATGCATTGGACATTTGGTAATGGTGGGTTGGTTGGATAGGTGTTGGTGTTTTTTAATCAATCACTCACAGGAATTAACATGCAGCAGTCCAGAATGTGCACTGAGAACAAATCAGTCCACCCTAGCCCCTAGGAGTTGTCTTTGGGCATACCTGGACTTGTTAGAATTAGTAAACTTTATACATTAATATACCGCTAGGGGGTGCTGTTGGGCTTTCGTACATAGCCGCCCCCAAATGTCCAGTGGGACATTTGCACCTGGGAGAAAGCCCTTACTTAATGGTAGGACTATTGTCGTCATCGTCAATGAATCTTGGATAGATCCAAGATGGCGGCGCGGCAGTAGCATGCAGCAGCCACTCCGGAGTCAAAATGGTGCTATGTTGTTTACGTTTTGTGTGTAGCGCGTTTATTTTACTCGGTGTATGGATATCGTCGCAACTGGTGTCCGTACATACAACAGCCAGACACTTTTCAACCTAAATAACCCGGTTAACGACATCCAAGATGAGCTGCGGGAAACGCTACGCAAACTCGGCTTGCTCCGCGAACCAGGCCTCGAAGCCTCGGCCGGAGGAGGGGACATCGTAAGCGGTGCGCGAGAAAACGGAAGCACGGCAAGTGGGCGGGAGTCTGTGCTAGGGTAAAAACAAACCATAGCCGGCCGGCTCTCCCGTCCATCATCTTATCCAACGTCTGCTCCCTGGACAATAAACTGGACTACATCCGACTCCAGCAGGCTACACAGCGTGAGGTTAGAGCCTGCTGTGTCTTTGTTTTCACGGAGACATGGATCAGCGACAGAGTACCGGACGCCGCTATTCAGCTAGACGGGCTAGCCTCGTTTTGCGCCGACAGAAATGCAGCTCTGTGCGGTAAGACTCACGGTGGCGGCTTGTGTGTTTACATCAACGCGAAATGGTGCAAGAACTCTGTGTTAGTTTCTAATTATTGCTCATCGCTGGTGGAGTTTGTGACTGTTAGATGCAGACCTTTTTATTTACCACGGGAATTCACCACTGTTTTCATTATCGGAGTGTACATTCCACCTAGCGCTAATGCTAAGGAAGCGCTATGGGAACTGTATACAAAGATCAGTGAACTGCAAAATACCCGGATGGACTGTTTATTGTTGCTGGAAATTTCAACCATGAAAATCTCAAGTCAGTGCTTCCTAGATTCCATCAATATGTGGTCTTTGCAACGAGAGGGGATAACACGCTGGATCTTGTTTACACAAACATCCCCGGCGCATATCGGGCAGAGCCCCGCCCCCACCTCGGCTACTCAGACCACATCTCTGTCATGCTAATTCCAGCTTACAGACCACTCGTCAGGCGTTCAAAACCGGTTCTGAAGCAGGTGAAAACCTGGCCAGCAGGAGCCATCTCTGCTCTTCAGGACTGTTTCGAGAGCACTGACTGGAACATGTTTAGGGAGGCTGCAACTTACGGCGACTTCACTGACTTGGAGGAGTACACGTCAGCAGTGACCAGCTACTGTACATCAGCAAGGGCACCGATGACGTCACTGTCTCCAAGAACATCATCTCACGACCCAACCAGAAACCGTGGATTACTGTATCAAGTAGGCATCTGTATTGAGGCTCTCTAGTAGGTCCAAGTGGAGGCATCGAGTGGTCATACACTTGAAGACGATTCCCCATCTCTTATCAGTTCAGCGCCCTATCTTTACTGTAAATGGGCCAAAGCAGTCCATTCCTGTGGAATAGAAAGGAGGTTTGTAGAGCCTCAAGCGAGCTGGTGGGAGGTCTGCCATTTTGGGAAGGCTGGGTTGGGCACGCCACCTTTGACAGACGACAAGTAAGCTGATTTTTTTTGATGGCGGCTCTGCCTCGCAAAATCCAGTACTGACGTCTGAGCTCTGCTAGAACTCTTTCAGGACCTGGATGAAGGAGCTTGGTGTCATATTCCCTAATAAGGAGATTAGTTATTTGTTGTTGGGGATCAAGAACAATAGGATGTAGGGCATCTATTTCCATATTTTCAGCATGGCGTAATCTCCCGCCAACTTTGATTAGTCCAACGTCTTTGTCATATTCAGGAGACAAGGACATTAACCTGCTGTATGATGGTAAGGGTCAGTCCTGCAAGAGGGCCTTAACCTCCTCTGGAAATTATTTTCTTTGTGCCTGTTGGATAATGAGCCTCTTAGCGCTAATGTATCGTCCAGCTTCATCTACCTGTGATGCAGAAGACTGGGCGGCCCCATGCAGGCACACTGCTGTGCCTTCCACCAGGTCTTTCCAGGTAGTGAACTGGTTAATATCTGGAAGGTGTACTTTAGGACCAGTGGATATGTGTAGGCAGAGTGCTGATTTCTCTAATTCAGTGTCTGTTTCATGATCACCAACTGGCATGGCTGGCCAGAATGCTTCAGACTGATACAGGAAGTCTGGTCCATTAGCCCAACGGCATAATTGTGTCAACTCCATCAAGGATTTACCATGGGTTATGTCATCTGCTGGGTTACTGCCAGAATTCACACATACCTCCATGAATGAGCATTCATTAGGGACTGAATTTCAGCCACCCTGGTACCTACAAAGACCCTATATCTGCATCAATCAGACTGTAACCAGTGAAGAACAGGGGTGGAATCCGACCAAAGAAACAGTCTCCATCCGGCAAGTTTAAGTTCTATTTTGAGAACTTTAGCTATTTGTGCCCAAGTTAGTGCTGCACACAGTTCAAGTCGCGACATTGACAGCTGATTCTTTGGTGCTACACGGGAGCGGGCCAATCCCTTACCTTGCCAATCCCAATACCTTGCCATCTTCACATTCTGTGCGCATATAAGATACCGAGCCATATGCTCTTTCGGATGCATCGCAGAAAATGTGCAGGTCTCGGATAAACGTGTCGTCATACTCTTGAAATGGAGTGTAACATCTAGGGATTTCAAGCTGCTCCATGCTAGGTAGTTCTTGTACCCAGTTTAACCATCTATTCCATAGGTTGTTGGGTTCAATGAGGTCATCCCATTCAACATGATGCTTCCATAGATCCTGAATGAGTATCTTGGCTTGGGTCGTGAATGGATTTAAATATCCGAGAGGTTCATACTGTGATGCCAGTACCTTATAGATGTTTCTCAAGGTGGGCTGGAGACAATCGAATCGGCGTGGTCGATATCCTAGGGAATCAGTCAGACAATTCCATCTCAAGCCGAGGGTACCCTCTAAGAGGTCTTGACTCTTGAGATAGCCAGAGCTCACTACTCAGTTTTACCTTGCTTCTGATGGGAGGTGTTCAATAAGCTCTGGCCTGTTGCTAGCCCATTGACGGAGTTCAAACCCTCCGGAAAGCAGCAATTGTCGTAGACCATCTACCAGAGCTCTAGCCCTTTCTGTTGAATCTAGGCTTTGGAGACAATTGTCAACATAGAATGACTGGATGACTGATTCTACCAGGAAGGAATTAGAGTTGTTACTGTCATGGGCTATGCGTTGCAAGGCATACAGTATATAGCGCAACAAGGACTGCATGTTGTGCCAAAAGGAAGTACTTGCCACTCATAAATCTTTGGCTGCTCAGTTCTTTCCATGTTTCTCCAGAGAAAGCGTAGGATACTTTTTTCACCTGGCAGCAGACGAACTTGGTGAAACATACTCTTCACAGTTTGGCTGTCTAAGTAAAGGGGTGGCATATCGCAAAACGCCATCCACCTCTACCCTAGTAGTACAGGTCTGAAGTAGTGTTAGAGCATGCTGGTCCTGGCAAGATCGTACAGCTGTTGTTTCATTAATGTGGGTTAGAGTGTCATTCTGCCAAAGGCGCTCCACATTCTTAAGTAGCTCCGCGTTCTGAGCATCTGTAGAAATCTGCAGGCATTGATGATCGTAGGGAGCAGATTGGCTGTATCCAACAGGACCTTGGAGGGTCCATCCCATCTTGTGTGTAGAGATGTTCCGATACCATTTTTCCCCTCCCGATACCGATTCCGATACTTGGGCTCAGGGTATCGGCCGATACCGAGTACCGATCCGATACCTGGGTGTGTATCTGTACTGTGTGTGTGTGTGATGGTGTGTGTGTGTATATATATATATATATATATATATATATATATATATATATATATATATATATATTATGTATGTATGTGTATATATATATAAAATTATAATAAATATATAATTTCTTTTTTAAGTAAAATACTACTAGCCCTGTGTAACGGGTTCGACCCTAAGTGCACGGGCGACACCATGAAACACGGACACGAGGCGAGGTCTTACAGGAAAAAGGGTCATTTATTTAGAAAAATGGGGAAGGAAAGGGTTAAAGGTTCTCTGCGGTCTTTTCCCCTTCTGCGGCAGGGATGCAAAGGCGGGCTCTACGCGGAAGTGAAGGTGCCGCGGGAGCTCGCGCAGCTCGTGCAGCTCGTTCACGCGCTCCTCTCGCGGAGATTAAAGGCGCCCCCCTTTTTAAAGTCTCTGGGGCACATCACACATCTCTTGTGCCACTGTCTCTCATAAAATCCACTGCGTCGCAAAGTCCAGCTTCTCAAAAGTCAGACCCCGAGCTACACTCCCCGCTGTGTTTTATAGCGCCGATAGCTCATGGGCCGTTGCCTGATTCTGCGGCCCTGCTCCATCACATACCTAAAGTGAGGCCGCCTAACTAGTGAGCGAGGTGCGATATCAATTTGGGCGCACGCCCATCACAGGCGCACGCCGTGACACTCTGTAAGTAAGCTAGGCTAGCAAAGCTAGTGGGCATAAATAGGTTATGTTTAGGAAAATGGTATCGGATCGGTACGTGGACTCAAGTACTCGCCGATTCCGATGCCAGCTTTTTTTGTGGTATCGGCAGCATTTCCGATACCAGTATCGGAATCGGAACAACCCTACTTGTGTGTACCGCTATGGGGGCATTAGGAGGTCAAATACTGTACATACTGGTTCAACTGGCACAAGCAGGTGAGGCATGTCAGACCCAATTAGTAACAGAGGTTGTGCTCGCACAATCTGAGGCAAGGGTACGGAGCGGAGGTGGGCATATTTTCGTTGGAGGGTAGCAACTGGATAGGTGTGTTCAGAAAGTCTGAGGTTTGCTGATGTGAAGGCATTGTTTATCTGGAACTTTCTAGTTGGTCTGTTCACCGGTGAGACAGAAAAGGAAACAGAAGCTCCGTTCAGCTCGATTACACCTTGACGAACTGTACGTAGAGTGATAATTTCTGGATCGATGGCGAGATTTAATTACTCCACAGCTGAAGGCAGTATGGTAGTACGCTCAGAGCCATCGTCCAGTAATGCATATGTTTCTATGACTTTATCGTTGATATGCAGTAGTACCTTCAGTACCTTAATCATCACTTTGGGAGATCGATTTGGATGGTCTAAATATACATTGGCCGTGGGAACATTCACCATTAGAACACTCCTTTTAGATTGTAGAGCTGTTTCATGAAGAATGGTCAGGTGCAACTCTTTACAGATCTTGCATCCACGTTTCAGAGTGCCGTCCTTGGCGGCATGAGACCTTCCACATTTCCAGCAACGCTTTCCATCTGTTATCCATGTATTTATTTGCTCTGTGTTTAGCAGCCTAAAGGTAGGACAAGAATTCAGAAAGTGGTCTTTACTATTACAATACGGGCAGTATGGCTGGAACTTGGGCGACCTAACTGTAGTCTGTCCTTGACCAGGTGAGGTGCTGTCCATAGAGTAAAGGATAGAGTTTAATTTTCCCTTTGGGTTCAACGGGACATGTTGATCCTTCCTATTGGTCCTGGGAACCTCAGTTTGATAAAGTGCTGCTGCCCTGTTGGATACACGCTTAGCCTGAGACTTCAGCTGCAACCATGCAGAGAAATCAGGCAGAGTGTATGTACCAGTCTGTACCAGTACCAGTCTGGAGAATGCCATGGCTGAAACAGAACTCCACAAAGCTATCACGATATGATGCTGGCATTTTGCTCAGAAGGCGGTCGACATGAAATCCACATCACAACTCATAACCATTCAGGCCTTCTAAAGTGCTAAGCATTCCAACTAATGAATGAATGGATGAGGAAAAGCTATCAAAGGCTTCAGCATCTCCAAACTTCACGGCTGGAGCATTCAGAATGGCACTTAACTCACACTGTACTAATTGACGGGGCTGTCCATATTTATCTTGCAGAGCTTGCAATGCTGTAGTGTAGGGCCGGGGATCATGCATGTATGCCTTTGCAAGCTGTAGAGCACTGGGAAGCTTTAATTGCCCTAGGAGAACTTGGTACTTGTACTGTTCACTTAGGTGCTGCTGATTATTCATCAGATTGTCCAGTGCCATTTTGAGCAGTGCGAAATTGCTTTCACGTCTGGTTTCAAAGGTTGGAATGATCGGATTTGGGACACCATAGGCAGAAGCAGCTAACATCTCTAGTCCAGGTTGGGGGATTGGAGGAGGAAAGTGTTAAGGTAATGCCCTATGAGAGTTAGAATTGTATAAGCTGGGTTTACTGTAGCCGCTAAGGTCGTGGTCGCCGGAGGAGTTGGCTGCACTGAACCTGTTATTGAGAATATGGGTGAGGGAACATTGTAAGATGCTCTAGACTCCACGGTAGCTGGAACGTGGGCTAGAGGAGGAGATGACTGTAACGGTTAACCCCTAGATGGCGTCAGAGCGCCATTTGTTTTTGGGTTATGTTTGTTTTGTAGTTTTGATTATGTTGGACTTTACTTCGTTTCCCAGTCTGCACCTCGGTCAGGTGACATAAGAAGCTCACCTGAACCGAGGAAGAGCTAATTATGTTTAATTATGTTTGTTATAAAGAGCCTGGCTGAACTCCAGTCAGGTGTCTAGCATTAGTCTAAGTTGTTTAGTTTGTGTTGGAGTGGTTTTGTTTATGTTTAGGTTGTGAATGAAAATAAAAGAACTGTGTTTAACCGTCAGCTCGCCTCCGCGATCATGCCACGCACACACATCTGACACAGACAAAGAGAGAAACGTGACAGAATGCTAGACCTACCAAGTGGCATGGTGGAGGATTTCCCCCTGAGCAATTTTTGGGGGGGCGCTGGAACGATCTCGCCCGAGCTGGCGGAATGGCTGGAGGACAGCGAGGAAGAGAGGTATGGCGGCTGGGATTACTGCTGGCTAGAGAACGGCGAGGTAGATCTGTTCCAGAGCTGGAGGTACAACCAGCTGGCAAAACAGGAGCAGGAGCACTTGCGGGAGAGCAGCGAGGAGAGAGAGAGAGAGGCACCACAGAGCTGGGATGGCTGCAGGCTCGCCATTCGGCGGACGCCATTCAGAGGCGACGCAGCATGGGGTTACGTGGTTCCCCGCACCGGCCGTAAGAGAAGGGCGAGGAAGCCCAAGTACGGCGGTGACGCGGGGGAAAGAAAACCCCAGGCAGGGCAGTAGCAGAGAGAGAAAGAGCTCATGTGGTGGATTCCGGAGCCGGAGCTGGTGAGAGAAATGCAGGAGCAGGTGAAGGAGCTCCAGCGGATGATCCTCCACTTCCGGGGTAACCGCGAAGCGGGCTTGGAGCTTTCTCCTCCCTCGCCAACGCTCAGCAGCCAAGCGTGTCAGCAGCCGCTGACCCACGCACCCGTTCTGCCGCCGCCTTCCGGCTTTGGGGACAGCGAGCTAGCGTGTCAGCAGCCGATGAACCAAGCACCCGTTCTGCCGCCACCTTCCGGCTTTGAGGACAGCGAGCTAGCGTGTCAGCAGCCGCTGACCCACGCACCCATTGTACCGCCGCCTCCCGGCTTTGAGGACGACGTTGAGCCGTCGAGCGCAGGGCACACTCCAACGCCGTCATCAAGCTCAGAGCTAGCTCCGTCGGCGCCATCGAGCTCAGAGCCAGCTCCGTCACCGCTGCCGAGCCCCGAGTCAGCGCCAGCGCCGCCATCGAGCTCAGAGCCAGCCCCAGCGCCGCCGTCGAGCTCAGAGCCAGCCCCAGTGCCGCCGCCGAGCTCAGAGCCAGCCCCGTCGCTGCCGTCGAGCTCCGAGACAGCTCCAGCACCGCCGTCGTGCTCCGAGCCAGCTCCAGCCCCGCCGTCGAGCTCAGAGCCAGCCCCGTCGCCGCCGTCGAGCTCCGAGACAGCTCCAGCGCCGCTGTCGAGCTCAGAGCCAGCTCCAGCGCCGCCGTCGAGCTCAGAGCCAGCTCCAGAGCCGCCGTCGAGCTCAGAGCCAGCTCCGTCGCCGCCGGAGAGCTCCCAGTCAGCTTCAACGCTGCCGCCGTCGAACTCAATGCCGTCCCCAGCGCGGCAGCCTCCGAGCACGCCTCCATAGCGTCGGCAGCCTCCTAGCACGCCTCCAGAGCGTCGGCAGCCGCCGAGCACGTCTCCAGCGCGTCGGCAGCCGCCGAGCACGTCGCCAGCGCGTCGGCAGCCACCGAGCACGTCTCCAGCGCGTCGGCAGCCGCCGAGCACGTCTCCAGCTCAGCAACCGCTGAGCACGCCTCCAGCCCCGTCACCCAGCCTCCTGGTCAGGAGGCGAAAGGTAGAACATTGGGGTGGGTGTCCGGGGCCTCCGGTGATCCATTTTTTGGGGGGGGATGATGTAAGATGGCGCCAGAGCGCCGTTTGTTTTTGGGTTATGTTTGTTTTGTAGTTTTGATTATGTTGGACTTTACTACGTTTCCCAGTCTGCACCTCGGTCAGGTGACGTAAGAAGCTCACCTGAACCGAGGAAGAGCTAATTATGTTTGATTATGTTTGTTATAAAGAGCCTGGCTGAACTCCAGTCAGGTGTCTAGCATTAGTCTAAGTTGTTTAGTTTGTGTTGAAGTGGTTTTGTTTATGTTTAGGTTGTGAATGAAAATAAAAGAACTGTGTTTAACCGTCAGCTCGCCTCCGCAATCATGCCACGCACACACATCCGACACAGACAAAGAGAGAAACGTGACAATGACCAGGTTACTATTTTGGAAAGATGCGCCTCGGTGGAAAAATCTTGCACTTGTGAGGGATGTGCTATGTTTGTGGTGAGCACCGGCTGTGGTGTATGAGGGGCCAAAGTTGGAGCTCGTGAACCAAACGAGGCAGGATGAGGTGTGGATTGAACCTGCATTTCCCTTTCAGGTGAAATGAAGAAATCGCCTGTAACTGCTCTCTCATGAGGTACGCTTATATTAGGTAGTACAGCAGGGGGAGTACTGTTAATACTAGATGGAGGCAGATGATTCGCTGTGACGACCCCTGAAAAGGAACAGCCGAAAGACAAAGAAGAAGAAGAATGAGGAGATAGAAATAGAAGAAATCAAAAAGCAGTTATGATGGGCAAGGGTAATCTTATGGTCTGGATGTGCCATATCTTTACAATACCTCCACTGAGGGTCACACACTTATTTGAAAACATCTATCTAAAAAAGTCTTTCTCCCTTGCTATTTTCGGTTTAGTTCTTTTTTGATCCTCTTTTGGGTGTCAAAGCTTATCTCCGCCATTTTTATTCATATGTCCTCATCAGAGATTCGTTCACCTTCATCAGTGCCTCACAGGGACTCGACTCTGAAGATCCTTCTTTAGTAACAGTAATATGGATTTCTAGGTCTCCTACTGTGCCTCGTTTCCTGTTCACTCAAGCATGATGTACTGTGTGGTGTGTGCTCAGAGATAAACATGCAAGTCACCCATACAAATACACTTTCAAAGTTTGAGGAATAGGTTCCAATGGCTTTTTAAAGGCTTTTCAACTACAGGATTGTGGATTATGGTTAAATCCTTTCTAGCACACTTCTTGGATTTTTTTGTGCTCTGCTGTATGTTAGGCATGCGTGACCTACCTGTGGGTCTCAGTTTGGACTCATTATTGACTAATTAATGTTGTGGTACAGGCAAAATTAATGACGGTTTACAGTATGTGCATATTTGACTGTCAAACTAATATGTGCCCATTAAAATCCCATGGCCGTTAACATGGAGTCGATCCCTGCTTTGCTGTTATAACAATCTCCTGTGGGAAGGCTTTCCATAAGATTATGGAACGTGACTGTTGGGATTTATGTCCATTCAACCACAAGACTGAAGATTGGAGGTCAGGCACTGATGTCATGTCAGGAGGCCTCGCTGCATTCAATGTTTCAATTCATCTCAAAGGTGTTCAGTGGGGGTTGAGGTCAGAGTGCAGGCCACTTGAGATTTTCCGCATTAACACTAGCAGTCCATGTCTTCTTGGAGGTTCAGGCCATAAGAGGTTTGGGTCTTCTATCTTCGATTCCCAGTGAAGGAAAATTGTAATGCTACAGTATAATACGCATCATATTAAAACATTTTGATCAAAAGAAGCGGGCGACATGCTGACTTTGTGGTTAGCACTGTTGACTTGCACCTCGTAGGGCCCGCGTTCAATTTCCCAATCGGGCAGGTTTGATTCCCCCCTCTGTGTGCATGGAGATTGCATGTTCTCCTTGTGCTTGTTTGGTTTACTCCAGGTACTCCAATTTCCTCCCACAGTCTTTGGCCATCTCAACAGTAACCCAAGCCCCAACTGCTTGAGCCGCCACTGCCTGATTGAGTTTGTCCAACTTGTAGCAAAAACTTGGTGGAAAAACATAATATATGTAGTAGTGGTTAGCAATGTCGCCTTGCACCTCCAGGGCCCGGGTTCGATTCACGGCCAGGCTCGATTCCCGTCTCTGTGTGCATGGAGTTTGCATGTTCTCCCTGTGCTTGGTGGGTTTCCTCCAGGTACTCCGGTTTTCTCCCACAGTCCAAAGACATGCAGATTAGGCTAATTGGTCATTCCCAAATTGACCATAGTGTGTGAATGAGTGTGGGTGGGTGTGTGTGTGTGTGTGTGCTCTGCAATGGATTGGCACGCTGTCCAGGGTGTACCCTGCCTCGTGCCCTGAGTCTCCTGGGATAGGCTCCAGGTCCCCGCGACCCTAAATACAGGATAAAGCGGTATAGAAGATGTGTATGTAATGAATGTGTAACCTGGTCAAGTGTCCGTATACTTTTGCTCTTATTACTACTTGTATTATAAGAAGTGTGGCTTTTGTTGAACACAAAGCAATAACCTTTATCTTAACTTTTTTATTTTGCAATTTTTTTCTCAGAAGTGAGTTAGGGAGACTTAATTCTACTGCTTATTAGGTTATCCCCTACTGTTCAGAATAAGCATTCTCCCAGAGGTACAGTAGGTTATATTCCTTCTTTAAACACTGCTGCATGTGCTCATATTGGTTTGATTACTGGAAACAGAATTGTGTGATATTAACAAGTAATTGGCACAAAAAAAAAAAGATATATATATAAAATTGCAAAGGGTTGCAGGAAAAGAACTCACAATTGCCATCTCTCCTCTTCTTGCCATCTCTCCTCTTCTTCTCTTTCTCCCCCTCTTTCTCTTTCCTCTCTCCCCCTGTCTCCCCCTTTCACTCTTTCTCCCTCTCTCTCTGTCGAGCTACGCATGTCATCCCTGAGCTGCCAGTGATCCAGACTCCCTCTGCCCTCCAGACCTGTCTGATCCATCCTACTGCCCCGCTTCTGGTTGGAGGTCTCGTCGCATGGATGCCCCGTGTGTCTCTTTGGGATGCGTCTGGTGTCTGGGGATGATTCTCTCTACTTAGAAGATGGTTCTGGCCTCAACTGGTGTTAGCAGCTGTTTCTCTGAGGACTTGACAATTCGATAGTTCTGGACTGGAACTTTCTACAAGTCTATCTAAGTCTCCAATAACTACCTGGACTCCTTTTTAACATCAATTAACATCAACTATTATAGCTGAACTGCCTGCCACTTAATACACTGATGAGGATGGGTTCCCTGTTGTGTCTGGTTTCTCTCAAGGTTTCTTCTTATTACCATCTCAGGGAGTTTTTCCTTGCCACCGTCGCCCGCGGCTTGCTCACTAGGGACTATCTGACCATTTTGATATATACACATTCACATTCCATACAAACTTAAATAATTCTTTTGATTGTGTAAAGCGGTTTTGAGACAATGTCAATTGTTAAAAGCGCTATACAAATAAAATTGAATTGAATTGAATTGTGCCATGTACAGTAAGTGCCATTTGTCAAATGTCAGACAATGGCAGTATAAATCTGTCTAATGTTCCTGATATTTTTTAAGAAACAGTCTGGTATATAATTGAAGTTGATATATGAATGATTTTCTTTATGTTCCATCATCAAAACGCCAAGTAATTTTTTTGTAAAAAGTTACAGGGGCTCAAACAATCAATTTCATGACATACAGCAATAGCAGTGACCTGACACCCTTGTAATACACTTTCCCATTCATTCATATGTACTGTATGTACTGTATGTATTTTAAAGTAATAGTGGGCAAAATAAAATGACCCATTACCATCACATACTTTTTAGTATGCTACATGTACTGTAGTCTGGGATTTAGGGTGATACACACAGCTTGATAACTTCAAAACAGCACTACAGTATGAGTTCAAAGAACCTGGTGAAATCCACCATCCCTGTTTCAAAGTGGACAATAAATACCTTCAGTTGTCCCTCAATAACAACAAAAAAAATCCTTTATCCCATAATCACTTTATCCTATAATCGCTTGTTTTTGGCTTATTCTTCAGAAAAAAGGTCCGTCTGGTTTTGTGGGAACGTCGGGGAGCAAGGACGCCGTGTCTGAAGTGCACGGGGAAATTCTTAGATTTTTGTACCATTATTCATCATTTATCATTTAAACCAACAAAATACACAATTTTATTGAATTTAATACATTTAATCAAGTAATTAATTCATATAGAATTTGTGTAGTATTTCTGCTCCACTGATGCTTTAAAAATAATCATACATTTTGCTGTTTTCTCTTTAAAAACCAGCACCCTGGGGCGTTCAAGTCAAACCAGGACTTCTAATGAAATTTCTCATGAATCAAGGTGTAAAACCGATTGACATTTACAGAAGCACAGAACGGTGATGAGACTCTTAGAATTTTAATGGTGCAAATGTCTGTCTGAAGAAGTCTGTATGTCTGTGAAAGTGGTTCAGAGCCCACTGCAGTCATCCCCGTGATCATTCATCCTGGAAAATCGATGGATAACTTGCAAAAGAGATGTGTCTGTCTATGGGAACTGTACACAAAATCATTCACCAGAGTACAACCTGATTGTCCATTACAGGAATTTGGCTGGGAGTTATTTCCACATCCCTAGCCCAATCCTAACCTCGTTCCAAGTCATTTACACATGTTTGCACCATTAAAGGAGTTCCTGAGAGCCCAGTGTTTCAAATGTGAAACAGGCAGTCTACCCATGGCTCCAGCTTTCTGTTCTACCAAGCACTAGTGAAACACTGGGATGAGTGCATCAATGTAGCAGGGATTATTTAGAGAAATATTTTGTTATTCTGTACCATCAAAAGTCAGGGTTTGACATGAACACCACTTACAGCTTGTGTCTAAGCTCAGGGATTTAGGAGTGACAGATTTCTACGATAAAACGTCATTTCTCTTGTGCATCTTATTTCAATCCATCTCAGAGTCACTTTAATGAAGGTATTTTATGGCAAATCAATAATGCTCTGATTAATTATGGTTATCAACATGTTAAGACTGATGACTGATTGGTAAATCATTATTTAAATGATAAAAATGCATTAATGCACAACACTTATCAATCTAACTGTACAGCTCACACAGTGATTTTATTTGGTTTATATTTTCTTACATCCTGTGAAATTTATTCCTGCCAGTTCTAGCTCAGTGTGCAGTACTATTTGTATGTTCCGGGCAAATTACCAGTGACTTTAGATTGTGCCACAGTGCTCACCGGGTTGAGAATATTTTGTGGCTCAGCCTGCATGGTTGTGCTGGACAGCATAGTTTCGTCATGCCTTCAGGTTAATCTGCTTTCCATAGCTGTTTCTTTCTCATGAGACGAAGAAAAAAAAATCCATGGCAATGAGCAATGCAGCTTCACAGCACTCCTTTTTCAAGTAAGTGTTTTGTTTTAGGAAAGGCTGATAAAATTGCTTGAAGCATATGGTTGCGGCCAAAAGTATTAAAACAACATATGCCATGTACTGTATTATAGTTCTTCCTGTTTACAAACCAGGTGATTTTTCTAATTAGTTCTAGCCCATATTAGTGCAAAAAATAGAAAACTGTTAGACTATGCTGAAGAAGTCACAAAACTGTCTTCTGTACATGATATTCAGGGAGCAATCATGTAGGCATTGCTTGAGCAAGTGATAACAAAGTACCGCAGAGGTCTCTCTCTCTCTCACCTTAGTGGTTAGCACTGTCGCCTTGCATCTACAAAGGTCTGGGTTCGATTCCCGCCTCGCGGTCTGTGTGCATGTTCTGTGTCTCATTGATGGGTTTCCTATGGGTACTCCGGTTTCTTTCCAAAGACGTGCAAATTAGACTAATTGGTGTTCACAAATTGCCTGTACGTGTGAATGTTGACCGGAGGTCCTACCTTCCTATAAAATGTGAATAAATACAATGATCATCACCACAGGCCTACATGGTCTCTAGTTGGAAAATACTTATCTTATTTTCCAAATAAAAAATGCTGTTTTGCTCTACAGTACCTACAGTACAGTATAATAATGTAGGATACCATTGAGCTCAGGTGCCTACAGTATGTGTTCAACTGTAAGCACTCACTCTCTTACTCATTGTCTATAAAAACTTTAACCTGTATTTAGGGTTGCAGGGGGCCTGGAGCCTATCTCACGAGTCGGGGTACACCGTGGACATGGTGCCAATCCATTTCAGGGCACAGACTTACACACAATTTGGGAACGCCAATTAGCCTAATCTGCAGGTCTTTGGACTGTGGGAGGAAACCGACCGGGCAGAACATGCAAACTCCATGCACACAGAGGCGGGAATCGAACCTGGCTGGGAATCGAACCTGGACCCTGGAGGTACAAGGCAACAGTGCTAACCACTAAGACAGCAAGCCACCCAACTATAATTATTAAAACTGCAATTTCAAGACATTAAATAAAACAAATTTCCTGTTTTCTTAACCAGGCTAGTTGTTAGCTAATTGATTTTTAATATGAGTTGATATTTGATAAATTAATATTTATGGCGGAATATGGTTACAAATACAAATATATAAAAGCAATACAAAAACGCCCCCTGTACTCTGGAAGCAGTGTTGTGATCTGGTGTTGCTTCAGTTGGTCAGGTCTAGGCTCAGCAACGTTACTGTATGTGGCATTAAAATGGAGTCAGCTGATGACCTTAATGTACTGTATGATCAGGTTCAAATTCAAATTCAAATTCAAATTTTATTTGTCACATACACAGTCATACACAGTATAATATGCAGTGAAATGCTTATACGACCGCCAGTGACCTTAAAAAGAAAATAAAAGCTTGTACGTAAAATAAATAATCAATAAAAAGGAAATACTAAAGAAATAATTTTAACTAGTAGAATTAACTGTACAATAAGGGCATAATAAAATATTGCAAAATATAGAAATATAGGGTAGACAGAGTATATATGTATATAGAATTAAAGTGTCAGTGGTTGTGCAAATATGCATGAAAGATGACATGTGCAATTGTCCAGATGTATAAATATTTAGTGCAAGTGTGTATGAATGTGTCCATGATTGTCCAGTCAGTGTTGTGAGCTTAAAAGATGTTATTAGTCCTGTGTGGAGGTGTGATTGAGAGATCTTATCGCCTGCGGGAAGAAGCTCCTCCTCCGCCTCTCTGTATTGGCCTTTAGGGAGCGGAATCGCTTCCCAGACCGCAACAAAGAGAACAGTCCATTACTGGGGTGACTGAGGTCCTTCATGATCTTCCTGGCCTTAGTCCAGCACCGCTTGCTGTAGATCGAGTGCAGGTCAGGGAGCTCAGTGCGGATGATGCGCTCGGCTGATCGCACCACCCTCTGTAGAGCTCGTCTGTCCTGCATGGTGCTGTTCCCGAACCAGGTCGTGATGTTTCCCGTCATGATGCTCTCTATGGTGCAGGAGTAGAAGTTCCTGAGCACCTTGGAGTGCAGTCTAAAGTCTCTCAAGCGTCTGAGGTGGTAGAGACGCTGCCGGGCTTTTTTCACCACGGTGTTGATGTGACAGGACCATGACAGGTCCTGCGTGATGTGAACACCGAGGTATCTGAAGCTGTCCACTCTCTCCACTGGGCTGTTGATGACGGGGGTCTGGTAGTTCCTCTCCTGCTTTGTACTAAAGTCCACTATCAGCTCCTTTGTCTTACTGACGTTCAGGAGGAGATTGTTCCTCTGGCACCAGTTCTCCAGATTTCCAATCTCCTCTAGGTAGTCCGACTCATCATTGTTGGTGATCAGTCCGACCACGACGGTGTCGTCAGCAAACTTGATGATGGAGGTGGAGTTGGTAGTGGCCACACAGTCGTGGGTGTACAAAGAGTACAGCAGGGGGCTCAGAACACAACCCTGGGGGGCTCCAGTGCTGAGAGTGAGTGTAGCTGAGACATGTCCGCCCATCCTTACTGCCTGTGGTCTGCCAGTCAGAAAATTGGAGATCCACTGACATATAGATGAGCTCAGTCCCAGGTGCTCCAGCTTGGTGGTGAGTGTGGAGGGAATTATGGTATTAAAAGCAGAGCTGTAGTCGATGAAGAGCATTTTAACATAATTCCCTTTCCTAGTGTCCAGGTGAGTGAGTGATGTGTGGAGGAGATGAGAGATTGCATCGTCTGTGGAGCGGTTCTGACGGTATGCAAACTGTAGTGGGTCCAGTGTGTCGGGTAGTGAAGAAATGATGAAGTCTCTGATAAGGCGTTCAAAGCACTTCATCACTACTGAGGTGAGGGCTACAGGGCGATAGTCATTGAGGGAAGCAGGATGTGGTTTCTTCGGGACAGGAACAATGATGGACTCTTTGAAGCATGTGGGGATCACCGACTGAGATAGAGAGATGTTTAATATCTCAGTGAACACAGGTGCTAGCTGGTCTGCGCAGGATCTGAGGATACGACCTGAGATGCCGTCTGGTCCTGCTGCTTACCTGGTGTTCACTCTCCTGAAGGCTCTCCTCACGTCGTGCTCGGAGATGATGAGCGCGTTCCCGGTGCTGGCAGTGTTTTCCTGTCTGCAGGCGTTAGCGCCGCTAGCATTAGCGCCGTTAGCATTAGCGCCGTTAGCATTAGCGCCGTTAGCATTAGCATCGCTAGCGTCTTTAGCTGCAGCCTCGAAGCGAGCATAGAAGGTGTTGAGCTCGTCTGCCAGAGTCGCGTCCGCGTTCGTCATACCGGATGTTGGTGCTTTATAATCCGTTATTGTTCTCAGTCCCTGCCACAGGCTCCTAGAGTCACTCTGTTGAAGCTGTGACTCTAGTTTTCTCCCGTAGCGCTGCTTCGCCTCTTTCACCGCTTTCCGCACGTTATATGACGCAGCCTTGTACGGTTCCATGTCCCCCGACGCAAGTCCCGTGTTGTAGGCAGCTGTGCGAGATCTCAGAGCGTCGCGGATGGTTTTATCCACCCACGGCTTCTGGTTGGGAAACGTTCTGATAGTCTTTTTCTCCACCGTATCGTCTACCAGCTTCCCAATAAATCCCACAACCGCTTCCGTAAACACGCTGACGTCATCATCGGAGCTGTTTCTGAACATGTCCCAGTCTGCGTCATCGAGTGCGTCCTGTAACGCGGCCACCGATTGGTCCGTCCAGCGCGCGACCTCCCTCTGATCCGGAAACCGGAGGTTATCATGTTTTTCATGAGTTTTGCATGATGGCATGAGGATGTTCCAACTGAAAGAGCTGTTCCAGGAGCAGGACGAACCATTTTCACACATGAACTGTCCACTGCATTGTGTGCCGTAATCGAAGACTGAAAGGCGGTCGAATTAAATCTTACAGTGTGCACTTATTTTTTTTTGGAGGGGGGTTGTGGTGGTGGACAATGTACTGTATATGCTGTAGCACTAATAATAAAGATTAATATTAAATTTGTGGAGAATACTAAAGGAAATAACTTTTAAAAGCACAAAACAGTTCTAGGTGATCTTGAATAACTGTTACCAGTTACCCTATGTGATTTGTTACAGCCTGATGCTATTGCTCGTTTTTTTTTTTTTTTTTTACCTATCCAGTAAAGCCTTATTCCCATTCACAGGCTATCAGTCAGCTGCAGTGCATTTCAGAAAGTGTACTGGGTCCATTTTAGAGAGGGAGATTGGTGAATTGGGTGAGAGGCTCAGCTGGGTGGGCCTAATCCTACAGAGAGCAGATCCCACAGGGGCAATGAAAAGAGAGCTATTTCATACAAAATATATGAAAGCTGTGAGCTACAAAATGGCAAAATGAGGTAAACATATTTTTAATTTACTTTTTTTTTTTTTACTGCATGCTTGTAGACTAGTGCATTGCATTAAGGCTCAGAAGAATGTTTAGTAATGCTTGAATATAATCACATACTGTATGTGAGTATACATCTATTATAACTGTACCTGTGCTACATCCATCATTGTCTGAGATAGATATTGTCATTGCTCAGCTGTCTGCTTGATGACGGGTCATGTGGTCTGTTCAACATTTCAACTGTTTGATTGATATCGCTTTTCAGATTTATAATGGATTGCTTTGGTGGCATACCTCTGTCCCTTTAGAAAAAAAAGCACCTATTGTAAAATCTGCCTGACTTTATAGAGTAATACATAATAATATAAGTCATTAATTATTTAAAAAAAAAAAGAAGAAGGAAAAGAAGAAATTCCTCAAATAATGCTTTCAATGATCTGTAATTCACAGAATAATGGCTCAGATCTAGTTTCTCTCTGTGCCACAGGGGTGACAATGTTCTGGGATTTGAGGCAGACTGCTGATCCTGCACCACCTCTGCAGTCTACAAATCCCCTTCCACACTCCACACCTCATTCTGCTCCTTGAAGTGAGTCATGATAAGGAACATACGGGCGATATGCCTTATTGGCCCTACTGCAATTCGAATGCAAATGGTTTCCTGGAAAGAAGGGATTTTTTTCCCTGCACTCACTCCCTCCGGAGAAAATGGCTTTAAATGTTCTGACACCTGCGTGCTCGGTTGCCAGAGCTTTTTACAGAGCTCAGCTCCACTGGGGGGGTCCAGGCTGCTTTCCTATTCCAGTCAGGCTGATTGGGAAACATGACACAGATCACTAAGCCCTGAGGTAGAGCTCCTTGCGGTGTTACGCCATGGTGAGCAGTCGCTTCTACTACACACAACGGCTCGGGAGCCGGCGCATGACTCACCTCTTGGACTAAACTCAAGTTTAAGGAAGGCATAAACAAATCAAATGTGCCCAAATGAGGGATTTTGAAAGCAGAGACTTGCTTTGGGTTTTGTTTACTCTGGCGCCGTTACCCTTGTACTCATCATTGTGTGTCTCTCGAGAGTCCACCAGTGTTTTTCATTTGTCTTTTGATTGAAAGCGCCAGGCAGAACTTCCCACACATTGGCTTTGAGTTGTCTGCCAAATGGGTTCCTCTGCTTCTCGTTCTACAGTAGTAGAGGAGACTTTTCAGTCAAGCCAAGAAGCAGTGCGGCGAAAATCTGACAAATGTATCTCTTTCTGTTGAGTGCAAATAGCATCACAGCAGTGCTCGGGGTGAACAATACATGATGTTCTATTCCTTATTCACAAACTATCCAGCATTATGAAAAATCAATAACATTTGCACGGCATATTAGTTGCATTAAAATGCAACCTTCAATGTTATGAAAATCAAAAACCCAGACTTATAAAATGAGGGATATTGATATAGTGTATTGATTCATGACTCATGAAGCAGAACATTGATTTATACCATCACTTTTTTTCTTGGTTTTCAAGACCTTGGCTGTATGGAAAAAAAGGGCTACGTTATAAATATACAGGGAGCAGATATCTCTTCATATAGAGGTACAGTATGTGTTGTGTCTTATTCTGCATGCATAGTAACAATGATAGCATGTGTTGCAAAAAACTTAACACTTATTCAATATTCTAGTTTCATAGAACCTGCACTTTTAGAACTAAAAGCTATATTTAAGACCATTCAGGGGTTTTCAGTTCATACTTTCAGAGTGAAAACCTACAATATATATTATGCTTTAGCAATATAGTGTTTCAGAAATACAATGTAAAAATAGGATTCATAAATAACCACAAGAAAATATTCTATGAATGCAGAATATCTAATCATATCTAATAAATGACAGTAGGAATTGATTATTTGTTTACCTAGTGAGCTTTATTATAAACAGTGTTGGGTTCAATGCGTTACAAAGTAGTGTTAGAGTATTTGATTACTTTTTTGATGTAACGAGTAATCTAACACGTTAGGTCCGCTGAGTTATTTATATACTGAGTTATTTAGTTCTATTTTCAAAAATGTAATCCGTGAACCAGGAAGCAGTGATTCCGTGTGTGTGTGTGTGCGTGTGTGAAAGTTGTCCTACAAGCCCCGCCCTGATAACCTGCCCACGTCTGTTATTCCTGCTGTTATACAGGTACCCCTATCTCACCAATGCGGTTTGACTCGCGGTGAGAAGCGGTGTTAGGCACTGTGAGTGACATTAGGTGAAGTTTTGCGACCGACGCGCAGAAAGACGGAATCGTAAAGATGGAAACTCGGGGTGAATCATGATGGACCGTACTTCCTGTGCGACCACCGCACGAAATCCGTAGGTGAGATAGGGGTATTAGTAGTTAACAGATTTTGGCCAAACCTTTGCTGAGTGATGATGGTTGAATAATTATAAAGGTCTTGACTAAAACAATATGCACGAGGAATCACAAATGTAACTAATAATTTTTTAAAGACAGTAATTTTGTAATTAGTTACTTTAAAAAGTAACGTCACCCAACACTGATTATAAACCAACGAGATCAATGGCATAAAAAATAACTCTAGATTTTTACATGAATATTATTATCCCAGGGTTGAGGGTTCGAGTCCCGCTTTGGGTCTGTGAGTGTGAAGTATTGGTTTCCTCCCACAATCCAAAGATGAAAATGTGTGTGTTTAGGATATACTGGCACCCTGTCCATGGTGTATCCTGCCCTAGATATCATCCAGGCCTCCTGCGACCCAGTACAGGATGAGTGGTATAAACAGAATGAGTATTATTATTCCAATGAAGTTTTAACCTTCAGTGCTACTTAACAAGCAATAGATGTTAATCTTCTAAAACATCTGGGCAATCATGCTAGAATTCCATTTTAATTCTCTGGCTTGAAATGGCTCATACGGGGACATGTGATTACATTTCTTGTGAATGACGGCATAAAACCATTTGACATTTGCAGAAGACTTCGAGCACAGTATGGTGACGAGATTCTTAGCTGCAGGCCGTATGTCCATAAATGACAATCCTGGCTGAGGTGGATCAGAAACCACTGCAGTTATTCTCGTGAACATTAAATGAGTGGAATGCCTCATTCTTAAAAAAAAAAACATATAACTTCAACATTCCATCAACTTCATGGCAACTTGCAGAAGAGACACATCTGTATACAAAATCATTCACCAACACCCCTTGGACATTTCAGGAACTCAGCTGACCGTCTTGATCTCTCTCTAGGCCATTTCCAGATGTTTGGGCTCTTAAAGGAGTTCCTGGGAGGCCGGCATTTCAGGTGTGAAGCAGGCAGTCCGATCATGGCTCTGGTGTAGGCCTACTGAGAAAACTTTCTACCTTGATGGTATCCAAGCGCTAGTGAAACACTGGGACAAGAGCAATTTTGTAGCAACGGATTATATAGGAAAATAAAATTTTACACAATCAATAGTTTGACTTGAATGCTCCTTGTAAAATCCTAAAAGCACTCTGTGAACTTCAATATTCAAGCAAATAAAAAGTCAGTAATGCCTTGATTACTCTTTATTACTGTATCTTTCCAACCCTCAGGAGTAGTGTGCCTCCTCGCATCGCTCTCGTGCCATGTGTATGTACTAGAACACCGTCTCAGTTTAGTCCATTATTTCACAGCTTGCCCACTAATATACAAACACCTACATACTGTGTTAGAAAAGTCCCAGTCTGGCGGCTTTTCAAACCGAACTGGGAACTCAAACCCAACATTAAGCTTCACCGCACAAACAAAAGTGTCATGTGTAAATGATATTAAAATTGCTGGTTGTTTTGGGGAAGCTGAATTAAATGCTGAGGGTTGCGCCGTGCACCTGAGGGACCCGGCGCTCCAAATTACCACCTGCGCTGCATGAGACAACAGAGAAGCAGAGACGCTTCCTCCCACAGGCCTGCCACCGATCGCCAGTCATGACTACTGATCGGGACGGTAATGAACGGTTTACAGGAGAGCGTATAGGAAAACGATGTCTCTGATGCTGCTTTCCGAAGGTGATCGCTGTCATTTAAGTCTGTGTTGAGCTGGGATGGTATCTGACACAATCAATTTTGTCCCCTGAGTTTAAATCTCATTTGCCCTCTTAATTACCCCTCTGTGCGTTGCCAAGGCAATGGTCAGCAGTGATTAGCAGCGACAGATTTAATTACGCAGAGGTTTAAAAGGCTGCGCTTGTATTTGGCCTTTGCTCTCTCTCTCTCGCCACCTCATTTTGCCTAAGGGGTAGGGGGTAGCGGATAATGATGTGATGACCACAAAGTGGGAACACTTCCTCCTGGGTAATGGAGTGCTGTGAAATGTCTCAATGAAAAGGAAAGAATTGACTTTTAACACTCTACAGCAAAAAAAACGGACAAGATCGCTCTCAGTACCTTAATTCAGTGCAAATCTCCCTGCATCCATGCATTATTCTGTGATTTTTGCTTTGATGAGCTCCATTTTTTAGTACCTTAAATTCCAGGCAAAATGCAAAGCTTGCTCGCTAGCAATCCCAGTGGCTCAAAGCTGTCAGTCCGTTTAAATTGGCGCTCCAGCTCTGTACAGCGTATATTAATAGTTAATAAATGTCACCCTGAGCAGGAGCTGGATCACTTTCCCTATGTTTCTCTGTCCTCTTTTTATGAAGTGACAGTGAAGATTAATGACAGCCAAAGTTACACGACGGCAACAGCGGCGATCTAAACCTCCAAGTTTTACAGCCCGTCTTTGAGACAGCGTCCTTCAATTAAAACTGCCACGCTTAAAAATTCAGGAAGGAAAAATCGAGAAAGCGCTTATGCCCCCAATTAAGCTCTAAACTCATTTAGGAGTCTTTTCCAAAATCTCAATGAAGCTTTAAATAGGCATGCTAATAAGCTGTGTGTGCCTCTGCAGCTGCCTTCCTTGAAGTGAAAGGACTGCATACTCTAGGCCATACAGCTAAATCATCTTTGATATCCTTTCTTTGTGACCTGTGTTATACACTTATTGATTCAGCCACAATTACCTTTAATGACTACATGCGAGGTTGTTTTCATTCAGATCAATACTGCAAGGTACATTTAGACCTGGGCCTGGGGAATATGTGATCAACATGGAACCTGATGAACCTCCATCAGGCGAAAATAGTGAATAGCTACACCGTATATGACTATGGATGTCTTTACGATTAAAATCAATAGACACATTAGGTTTTATTGTAGCGATGGTAATTTCAGCTCTTTTCAGCATGTCAATTGGTTCAGGTCCCGAACAGCTTGTTGACATTTTTTCCTCCTCTCAAGCTGGACACAATAGTTGTTCTTTTGCCATTGGAGCAGGAATCCTGCTGCTCGATGGCCACGATTATAATTGAACAAATAGAAAATGGGATAAATGTCCACAAGCAAAGGCAAAGTGTAAGTACAGATACTATGCCTATAATACTCAGGTTCATTTCCTCTGTTGCAAAGAGTAAGAAGGGGGACACGGTTAATGTCCATAGGTTAGGATTGTGCGTGCATACTACAGTGAACTTTTTGTCCATGGTAAGAATGCTAAGAAAATATGTCTCCTTTTTCTAGTACATAATCGTTTTTGAGTTTGTTTCATCCCAGATAAATACTCTCCATATCCTCCTCTCAATCATTGCAGTATATCTTACGGTTAAAATGGTTCTGTCTATATATAGGCACATATACACACTGTTTGAACTTAGGCTTTGCCGGAAATGTATCCAACTGGATATTTATCCAATTATAATCTTTGCAGCCAAAGAGCAGCATGATTTTTTGCTCCAATGGGAATAGAATCAGCTATTGTCCCCGACTTGATGGAAAAATGGAAACGAGATGTTCAGGAGGCAAAAGAATTTAACCAATTGGCTTGTTGAAAAGAGCTTAAATTCCCATTCAGGAATAGGTCTATTGATTTAAATTGATTTCTGGTGTGGCTTTTGAGTTGTAGTATGGCTGGACATTTGACTAAAACCTGGCAATCCTGATGATATTAGCTCATCTTACACACTGTTGAACAAAGGTACTAGACTATACACAAGATTGCCGTATCGACTCTAGACTGCCTATTATATGGTTAATTAAAAAAATCCTAGATAGTATTCTATACAGTAGCATAAATCAAATGTGTTAGCTTGTTACCTTTGTGGTGTATTAGAAGAACATAATACAATAAATGGTCTTAAAGTTCCCCAATACAATACTATACTATATTATACTATATTCACTCACTCTCTACTGTATATTACTTACACTACCCTGTAGATCAGTGGTTCCCAAACTGGGGGTCGCGGAATAATTTCAAGGGGTCGCGAGAGGGATTAAAAAATATATTTTTTTGTGATTATAATACACACTTTTCAGTATTACAAGTAAATGCTATATATAGTATTACTGATTGAGTTTGAGTGTTTAAATTGAGTGTTAAAAAAAAATTCGCGACTCAATGATATGTCATCTCTGTGCAGCGACTGGCTCACTAGTTATTGCAACAGCGCACAACTGCACGTGAAAACCGCAACTGCTGAGATGGATAAATTGGTTATTCGCAAATCTACAGCTAATCTAAATGTTAAGGAAATTGTTTGTCTGAGTCACCGGAACCATGTACATCGACCAAGCAAAAGAGCAAGACCCCGTCAGACCAAAGTAGGAAACTTCGGAAATATGAGGAAGAATTCATAAAGTGCAGTATCAGTATTCAGTAAGTTGCGGTAGTAACCGATTACACGAGTTGTCCCGTGCAGCAATGGATGAACTGCTTCAATTTGGATCTACATCCAGTATTTGTGTGAGCAGTATTTTTCCGCTGTTACATCTAAAAAACAAATACAGCTCAAGTCATGATGTCGAAGATGATATGCGGGTAGCTGTATCCACCATCAGGCCACGAATGAAGCTTTTGTGCTGCCAAAAACAAGTACACCCTTCCCATTGAAAGGTAAGCCAAAATTATTTTGATGTATAGTAAATGTAGTCAAAACACTGTGAACAGCTTTTGTTTATTGCTTGTTTTTGATAGTGGGGGTCGCGAGATCTTGTCGATCTTCAATTAGGGGTCGCTGGCTTGAAAGTTTGGGAACCACTGCTGTAGATGGTAGTTAGAGGCCTGGAGCCCATTCGAGGTCACTCAGGCTCAAGACGGGGTAGACACTGGACAGGGCGTCAATTTAGGATAGGGATCCAAGATGGCGCCGGTGAGGTCGGCTGCCATGACGACTGCTCCGACCACCTTTTCTTTGTTTTTGTTCTTTAAGTTAGTTTTCAGTGTTTTAAAATCGGCAAAATCACCACCATTGAGTACATTAGGTATGATAGAGACACTCTTGTTTCTATTGATATACAATGTACTCACAATTCGACGTTTTTAACTCCGGATCCGAGCTGGCCGAGTGAGATCCTGAGGGAGAACAATGGACGCGACGCGAAGCGGAGGCCTCGAGGGCGACGAGCTGGCGTGAGGAACCGGCTGAGAACCCGTGCATACCGCACACCTCTGCCTAGCATCCTGCTCGCCAACGTCCAGTCACTGGAAAACAAACTCGATGACCTCAGGGCCAGGATAAAGTTCCAGAGAGACATTCGGGACTGCAATCTCCTCTGCTTCACCGAGACAATGCTGAACCCAGCGGTGCCAGACCACGCCATACAACCAGCCGAGTTCTTCTCGGTTCACCGCATGGACAGGACGCGGGACTCGGGGAAGTCAAGGGGAGGCGGCGTGTGCTTAATGGTGAACAACAGCTGGTGCAACAGCGCGAGCGTTGTTCCTCTTACACGCTCCTGCACACCAAACCTGGAACTACTGTCCATCATGTGTCGTCCTTTTTATCTTCCACGGGAGTTCACATCGGTCATAATCAGTGCCGTTTACATTCCACCACAAGCAGACACTGACACTGCGTTATGCGAGCTGCATGAGGCGCTCACACAGCACCAGACACAACACCGGGACGCTGCGCTCATTGTGGCGGGGGATTTTAATAGTGCCAACCTCAAACGCGCAGCGCCGAACTTTTATCAGCACATCGCCTGCCCCACCAGGGGCGAAAGGACACTGGACCATTGTTATACTACGGTCAAAGACGGTTACAAGGCACAATCTCATCCAGCGTTTGGTAAGTCCGACCACGCCGCCATCTTCCTCAAGCCAAAATATAAACAAAGGCTGAAACAGGAAGTTCCGGTTCAGAGGGAGGTCGCGCACTGGACGGACCAATCGGTGGCCGCGTTACAGGACGCACTCGATGACGCAGACTGGGACATGTTCAGAAACAGCTCCGATGATGACGTCAGCGTGTTTACGGAAGCGGTTGTGGGATTTATTGGGAAGCTGGTAGACGATACGGTGGAGAAAAAGACTATCAGAACGTTTCCCAACCAGAAGCCGTGGGTGGATAAAACCATCCGCGACGCTCTGAGATCTCGCACAGCTGCCTACAACACGGGACTTGCGTCGGGGGACATGGAACCGTACAAGGCTGCGTCATATAACGTGCGGAAAGCGGTGAAGGAGGCGAAGCAGCGCTACGGGAGAAAACTAGAGTCACAGCTTCAACAGAGTGACTCTAGGAGCCTGTGGCAGGGACTGAGAACAATAACGGATTATAAAGCACCAACATCCGGTATGACGAACGCGGACGCGACTCTGGCAGACGAGCTCAACACCTTCTATGCTCGCTTCGAGGCTGCAGCTAAAGACGCTAGCGATGCTAATGCTAACGGCGCTAATGCTAACGGCGCTAATGCTAACGGCGCTAATGCTAGCGGCGCTAACGCCTGCAGACAGGAAGACACTGCCAGCACCGGGAACGCGCTCATCATCTCCGAGCACGACGTGAGGAGAGCCTTCAGGAGAGTGAACACCAGGAAAGCAGCAGGACCAGACGGCATCTCAGGCCGTATCCTCAGAGCCTGCGCAGACCAGCTAGCACCTGTGTTCACTGAGATATTCAACATCTCTCTATCTCAGTCGGTGATCCCCACATGCTTCAAAGAGTCCATCATTGTTCCTGTCCCGAAGAAACCACATCCTGCTTCCCTCAATGACTATCGCCCTGTAGCCCTCACCTCAGTAGTGATGAAGTGCTTTGAACGCCTTATCAGAGACTTCATCATTTCTTCACTACCCGACACACTGGACCCACTACAGTTTGCATACCGTAAGAACCGCTCCACAGACGATGCAATCTCTCATCTCCTCCACACATCACTCACTCACCTGGACACTAGGAAGGGGAATTATGTTAAAATGCTCTTCATCGACTACAGCTCTGCTTTTAATACCATAATTCCCTCCACACTCACCACCAAGCTGGAGCACCTGGGACTGAGCTCATCTATATGTCAGTGGATCTCCAATTTTCTGACTGGCAGACCACAGGCAGTAAGGATGGGCGGACATGTCTCAGCTACACTCACTCTCAGCACTGGAGCCCCCCAGGGTTGTGTTCTGAGCCCCCTGCTGTACTCTTTGTACACCCACGACTGCGTGGCCACTACCAACTCCACCTCCATCATCAAGTTTGCTGACGACACCGTCAGTAAGACAAAGGAGCTGATAGTGGACTTTAGTACAAAGCAGGAGAGGAACTACCAGACCCCCGTCATCAACAGGAGCCCAGTGGAGAGAGTGGACAGCTTCAGATACCTCGGTGTTCACATCACGCAGGACCTGTCATGGTCCTGTCACATCAACACCGTGGTGAAAAAAGCCCGGCAGCGTCTCTACCACCTCAGACGCTTGAGAGACTTTAGACTGCCCTCCAAGGTGCTCAGGAACTTCTACTCCTGCACCATAGAGAGCATCCTCACGGGAAACATCACGACCTGGTTCGGGAACAGCACCATGCAGGACAGACGAGCTCTACAGAGGGTGGTGCGATCAGCTGAGCGCATCATCCGCACTGAGCTCCCTGACCTGCACTCGATCTACAGCAAGCGGTGCTGGACTAAGGCCAGGAAGATCATGAAGGACCTCAGTCACCCCAGTAATGGACTGTTCTCTTTGTTGCGGTCTGGGAAGCGATTCCGCTCCCTAAAGGCCAACACAGAGAGGCTGAGGAGGAGCTTCTTCCCGCAGGCGATAAAGTCTCTCAATCACACCTCCACACAGGACTAATAACATCTTTTAAGCTCACAACACTGACTGGACAATCATGGACAGATTCATACACACTTGCACTAAATATTTATACATCTGGACAATTGCACATGTCACCTTTCATGCATATTTGCACAACCACTGACACTTTAATTCTATATACATATATACTCTATCTACCCTATATTTCTATATTTTGCAATATTTTATTATGCCCTTATTGTACAGTTAATTTTACTGGTTAAAATTATTTCTTTAGTATTTCCTTTTTATTGATTATTTATTTTACGTACAAGCTTTTCGTTGCATATTATACTGTGTATGACTGTGTACAGTATGTGACAAATAAAATTTGAATTTGATTTGGCATACAAGCACACATTCTCATACCTCATGCCTAATCTGCATGTCTCTGAAGGTGTTGGACCTATACTACAGTATATAAACTGTATGACACCATATACTATACTATACTATACCATACTATACTGTACACTTCATGCATCATTATAAGAAACAGCAGAACAGTCGCTAACCACTTCGCCACCATTTCATCCTTTATTTTTCTATACTATACTACACAATGCCACGCTATACTATACACAGTATACTCCATGCATCATTATACCAAACAGCAGCACAGTTGCTAACCACTTTGTCACCAGGCCACACTATACTTTACTATACTATTGTATACTATACACTTCATGCATAATTATAACAAACAGTAACATCCTTTACTTTTCTATACTATACTATACTATACTATACTATACTATACTATACTATACTATACTATACTATACTATACACAGTGCACTGCATGTATCATTATAACAAACAGCAGTGCAGGCACAAACTCACACTGCCTTAATCGCACACAGATGATATATGAAATATGCAATTAATGGCATTAAGGAGTCATAAACACTGCCGAATTTACATTTTCTAAAGTGTGAAATTATCCGTTACAGCTCTTCAGTTGAGTCACCCTCCAGTGTTAAAGAAATGAATGGTTCCTCAGACTTGACTGTTCTTTAGACTTGTAACACCAATCCTGTCTTGAATGTGTAAGAATTGTGACTTAACCTCAATGCAGCAATTCCGCAGCTGAAAAAATGTCGGGTAGTGGCAAGTCTGGCTGTTGCTTTATTCCCTTTCCTGTAGTTTATACTCCATAAGAAGATGAATTATACCAGTCATCTTTGAGCAGTCTGGGTTATAAGCTTTAGAAATGCTGTCTTGGCTCGAGAGTGGTGCAATTGGCTAGAAATATGTTGTCCTGTAGCTAGGATTTCCAGCAATATTCCAGTCATATATAGCTCTCAGTGGTGTTCTCTCTCTCTGCTGGTGGTTAATATAAGTTGCAGGAAACAATGACTCAATTAAACCGAAAGATTAGTCATCCAAATGAATGAATCCAAATCCCAATGATACTTAAAACTCTGAACACTTCAGCCATTTTTTCTTTTGCTATTTTTTAATATATAAATATTAGATTATATTAGATTAGGTATAGAGTGACATATTTTTCAGCACAACCTAGGCAATATGATGAACTGAATTTTATTTAATTTTAACCAACTATACAAAAAAAAATTTTTTTTTTAATGGGCCTAATTGCTTGTTCATGAGTCTTCTAGTCCAAGTTGATCGATTCTTTTGTTACGGACTTTTGCTTTTGTTATGCAGTGCGATAGATTCAAAAGATTGAGCGACTCGGACCAGAAGAACCACTCAATTCTTCTAGTCTTAAAATGACAATTGACTGTTGTTGCTATTACATCATTACCTAATTCCATATGTGTTATTTAATATTTTTTAAATCTCTAGTATTGTTATAGAATGTATAAAATGAATTACTAAACAAAAACAAAGAAATTTGCAAGTGATCCCAAACTTTTCAGCGGTAACGTACAGTATATTCTATGTTGCCAACACAGTTCTGTGCGCTTGGGTTTTAGGCTTTTAAACATGATAAACATGACAAATTATCACTGTGTCTTTACACTGTATTCAATGCAGTTTGATTGTGCATTACACACAACTATTTGAAGAGTTGAAAATGAGTTCTCGTGTAAAACAGAATGTTTTTTTTTTTTAATCAATAGACCTTCATATTGCAGGAAAAATAAACCCCAGTGCCTTAGAACTTTATCTGCCTTTATCAGCTTCATGGCAGCCTCAACAGAGAATAACAATTTCAAACTGTAAAATGTTTACAGTTATTTTTTAAGTAGGGTGTCATGATTTTTCCCCTTACTGTGTCTGCGTCGGGTGCGTGGTCGTGGCATGAATGCAGAGGAGGCGAGCTGACGGTTCGTTATTCTCTTTTATTAACATAAAAGGGAAACAAAACACCAAACACAAACTCAACTTAACTACAACAAAAGCTAGACGCCTGACTGCTGTTCAGTCAGGCTATTTAAACACAAACAAATCAACTAATAATTGGCTTACCTCGGTTCAGGTGAGCTTCTACGTCACCTGACCGAGGTGCACACTGGGAACTGAAGTTAAACACAAAACACAAACAAACTACAAAACGAAACCAAAAATGGGCGTTAGGCGCCCTCTAGGGGTTAACCGTCACAGTATCCCCCCCCAAAAAATGCTCCTCCGGAGCATCACCGGAGGTCCTGGACACCCACCCCAATGTTCTACCTTATCTTCCCTGACCAGGGGGCTGGGTGACAGGGCTGGAGACGTGCTTGGCAGAGGCTGGGCTGGAGACGTGCTCGGCCCTTGCAGAGCTGTCACTGCGCTCGACGACGGCGTTGGAGCATGCACTGCGCTCGACGACGGCATTGAAGTGTGCACTGCGCTCGACGACGGCGTTGGAGTATGCACTGAGCTCGCGGACGACGTTGGTGCTTGTGCTGAGCTCGACAGCGGCGTTGGTGCTTGTGCTGAGCTCGACGGCGGCGTTGGAGCGTACTCGGCGCTCGACGGCGGCGTTGGAGCGTACTCGGCGCTCGACGGCGGCGTTGGAGCGTACTCGGCGCTCGACGGCGGCGTTGGAGCGTACTCGGCGTTCGACGACGGCGTTGGAGCGTGCACGGCGCTCGACTGCAGCGTTGGAGCGTGCAAGGCGCTCGACGACGGCGTTGGAGCGTACTCGGCGTTCGACGACGGCGTTGGAGCGTGCACGGCGCTCGACTGCAGCGTTGGAGCGTGCAAGGCGCTCGACGACGGCGTTGGAGCTTGTGCAGGGCTCGCCGACGACGTTGGAGCTTGTGCAGAGCTCGACGACGACGTTGGAGTATGCACTGAGCTCGCGGACAACGTTGGTGCTTGTGCTGAGCTCGACAACGACGTTGGAGCTTGTGTAGGGCTCGACGACGACGTTAGTGCTTGTGCAGCGCTCGACGACGAGGTTGGAGCTTGTGCAGAGCTCGGCGACTGCGTAGGAGCTTGTGCAGAGCTCGACGACTGTGTAGGAGCTTGTGCAGAGCTCGACGACTGCGTTGGAACTGTCACTGTGTTCGACGACTGCGTTGGAGCTTGTGCATAGCTCAACAGCAGTGTTGGAGCGTGCACGGCGCCCGACGTCAACGTTGGAGCATGCACTGCGCTCGACTGCGGCTTTGGAGCGTGCACGGCGCTCGACGACGGCGTTGGAGCGTGCACGGCGCTCGACGACGGCGTTGGAGCTTGTGCAGAGCTCAACAGCGGCGTTGGAGCGTGCACTGCGCTCGACGACAACGTTGGAGCTTGTGCAGAGCTCAACAGCAGTGTTGGAGCGTGCACCGCGCTCGACGACAACGTTGGAGCTTGTGCAGAGCTCAACAGCAGTGTTGGAGCGTGCACCGCGCTCGACGACAACGTTGGAGCTTGTGCAGAGCTCAACAGCAGTGTTGGAGCGTGCACCGCGCTCGACGACAACGTTGGAGCGTGCACTGCGCTCGACGACAACGTTGGAGCTTGTGCAGAGCTCAACAGCAGTGTTGGAGCGTGCACTGCGCTTGACGACAATGTTGGAGCTTGTGCAGAGCTCAACAGCGGCGTTGGAGCGTGCACTGCGCTCGATAACGACGTTGGAGCTTGTGCAGAGCTCAACAGCGGTTTTGGAGCGTGCACTGCGCTCGTCGACAACGTTGGAGCTTGCACTACGCTCGACGACGTTGGAGCGTGCACTGCGCTCGACGACAACGTTGGAGCGTGCACTGCGCTCGGCGACGTTGGAGCATGCACTGCGCTCGACGACGTTGGAGCGTGCACTGCGCTCGACGACAACGTTGGAGCTTGTGCAGGGCTCAACAGCAGTGTTGGAGCGTGCACTGCGCTCGACGACAACGTTGGAGCTTGCACTACGCTCGACGACGTTGGAGCGTGCACTGCGCTCGACGACAACGTTGGAGCGTGCACTGCGCTCGACGACAACGTTGGAGCTTGTGCAGGGCTCAACAGCAGTGTTGGAGCGTGCACTGCGCTTGACGACAACGTTGGAGCTTGCACTACGCTCGACGACGTTGGAGCGTGCACTGCGCTCGACGACAACGTTGGAGCGTGCACTGCGCTCGGCGACGTTGGAGCATGCACTGCGCTCGACGACGTTGGAGCGTGCACTGCGCTCGCCGACAACGTTGGAGCTTGTGCAGGGCTCAACAGCAGTGTTGGAGCGTGCACTGCGCTCGACGACAACGTTGGAGCTTGTGCAGAGCTCAACGGCAGTGTTGGAGCGTGCACGGCGCTCGACGAAAACGTTGGAGCTTGTGCAGAGCTCAACGGCAGTGTTGGAGCGTGCACCGCGCTCGACGACAACGTTGGAGCTTGTGCAGAGCTCAACAGCAGTGTTGGAGCGTGCACCGCGCTCGACGACAACGTTGGAGCTTGTGCAGAGCTCAACAGCAGTGTTGGAGCGTGCACCGCGCTCGACGACAACGTTGGAGCTTGTGCAGAGCTCAACAGCAGTGTTGGAGCGTGCACTGCGCTCGACGACAACGTTGGAGCTTGTGCAGAGCTCAACAGCAGTGTTGGAGCGTGCACTGCGCTCGGCGACAACGTTGGAGCGTGCACTGCGCTCGACGACAACGTTGGAGCGTGTGCAGAGCTCAACAGCAGTGTTGGAGCGTGCACTGCGCTTGACGACAACGTTGGAGCTTGTGCAGAGCTCAACAGCGGTGTTGGAGCGTGCACTGCGCTCGATGACGATGTTGGAGCTTGTGCAGAGCTCAACAGCGGTTTTGGAGCGTGCACTGCGCTCGTCGACAACGTTGGAGCTTGCACTACGCTCGACGACGTTGGAGCGTGCACTGCGCTCGACGACAACGTTGGAGCGTGCACTGCGCTCGACGACAACGTTGGAGCTTGTGCAGGGCTCAACAACAGTGTTGGAGCGTGCACTGCGCTCGACGACAACGTTGGAGCTTGCACTACGCTCGACGACGTTGGAGCGTGCACTGCGCTTGACGACAACGTTGGAGCTTGTGCAGAGCTCAACAGCGGCGTTGGAGCGTGCACTGCGCTCGATAACGACGTTGGAGCTTGTGCAGAGCTCAACAGCGGTTTTGGAGCGTGCACTGCGCTCGACGACAACGTTGGAGCGTGCATTGCTCTCGACGACGTTGGAGCGTGCACTGCGCTCGACGACAACGTTGGAGCTTGTGCAGAGCTCAACGGCAGTGTTGGAGCGTGCACTGCGCTCGACGACAACGTTGGAGCGTGCACTGCGCTCGGCGACGTTGGAGCATGCACTGCGCTCGACGACGTTGGAGCATGCACTGCGCTCGACAACGTTGGAGCGTGCACTGCGCTCGCCGACAACGTTGGAGCTTGTGCAGGGCTCAACAGCAGTGTTGGAGCGTGCACTGCGCTCGACGACAACGTTGGAGCTTGTGCAGAGCTCAACGGCAGTGTTGGAGCGTGCACGGCGCTCGACGAAAACGTTGGAGCTTGTGCAGAGCTCAACGGCAGTGTTGGAGCGTGCACTGCGCTCGACGACAACGTTGGAGCTTGTGCAGAGCTCAACAGCAGTGTTGGAGCGTGCACCGCGCTCGACGACAACGTTGGAGCTTGTGCAGAGCTCAACAGCAGTGTTGGAGCGTGCACCGCGCTCGACGACAACGTTGGAGCTTGTGCAGAGCTCAACAGCAGTGTTGGAGCGTGCACTGCGCTCGACGACAACGTTGGAGCTTGTGCAGAGCTCAACAGCAGTGTTGGAGCGTGCACTGCGCTCGGCGACAACGTTGGAGCGTGCACTGCGCTCGACGACAACGTTGGAGCGTGTGCAGAGCTCAACAGCAGTGTTGGAGCGTGCACTGCGCTTGACGACAACGTTGGAGCTTGTGCAGAGCTCAACAGCGGTGTTGGAGCGTGCACTGCGCTCGATGACGATGTTGGAGCTTGTGCAGAGCTCAACAGCGGTTTTGGAGCGTGCACTGCGCTCGTCGACAACGTTGGAGCTTGCACTACGCTCGACGACGTTGGAGCGTGCACTGCGCTCAACGACAACGTTGGAGCGTGCACTGCGCTCGACGACAACGTTGGAGCTTGTGCAGGGCTCAACAGCAGTGTTGGAGCGTGCACTGCGCTCGACGACAACGTTGGAGCTTGCACTACGCTCGACGACGTTGGAGCGTGCACTGCGCTTGACGACAACGTTGGAGCTTGTGCAGAGCTCAACAGCGGCGTTGGAGCGTGCACTGCGCTCGATAACGACGTTGGAGCTTGTGCAGAGCTCAACAGCGGTTTTGGAGCGTGCACTGCGCTCGACGACAACGTTGGAGCGTGCATTGCTCTCGACGACGTTGGAGCGTGCACTGCGCTCGACGACAACGTTGGAGCTTGTGCAGAGCTCAACGGCAGTGTTGGAGCGTGCACTGCGCTCGTTGACAACGTTGGAGCGTGCACTGCGCTCGTTGACAACGTTGGAGCTTGCACTACGCTCGAAGACAACGTTGGAGCTTGCACTGCGCTCGAAGACAACGTTGGAGCTTGCACTGCGCTCGACGACGTTGGAGCGTGCACTGCGCTCGACGACGTTGGAGCGTGCACTGCGCTCGACGACGTTGGAGCGTGCACTGCGCTCGACGACGTTGGAGCGTGCACTGCGCTCGACGACGTTGGAGCGTGCACTACGCTCGAAGACAACGTTGGAGCTTGCACTGCGCTCGAAGACAACGTTGGAGCTTGCACTGCGCTCGACGACGTTGGAGCGTGCACTGCGCTCGACGACGTTGGAGCGTGCACTGCGCTCGACGACGTTGGAGCGTGCACTGCGCTCGACGACGTTGGAGCGTGCACTGCGCTCGACGACGTTGGAGCGTGCACTGCGCTCGACGACGTTGGAGCGTGCACTGCGCTCGACTGCGGCGTGGGAGCGTGCAGTGCGCTCGACTGCGGCGTGGAAGCGTGCAGTGCGCTCGACTGCGGCGTGGGAGCGTGCAGTGCGCTCGACTGCGGCGTGGGAGCGTGCAGTGCGCTCGACTGCGGCGTGGGAGCGTGCAGTGCGCTCGACTGCGGCGTGGGAGCGTGCAGTGCGCTCGTCTGCGGCGTGGGAGCGTGCAGTGCGCTCGACTGCGGCGTGGGAGCGTGCAGTGCGCTCGACTGCGGCGTGGGAGCGTGCACGGCGCTCGACTGCGGCGTTGGAGCGTGCACGGCGCTCGACTGCGGCGTTGGAGCGTGCACGGCGCTCGACTGCGGCGTTGGAGCGTGCACGGCGCTCGACTGCGGCGTTGGAGCGTGCGCGGCCCTCGACTGCGGCGTTGGAGCGTGCACGGCGCTCGACTGCGGCGTTGGAGCGTGCACGGCGCTCGACTGCAGCGTTGGAGCGTGCACATCTTCCTCCGCGAGGGTTTTAGGCAGTGGCAGGAGTGGGAGTGCATCGTCCAGATCCAGGAGAGGAATCGCTTCCGGGATCACGGCCTGGTTCTCCCAAACCTGGACGAGCTGCAGTTGGAGCTGCAGCACCTGCTCGCGCAGGTCTCGAATGCACTCCTCATTGCGTTCTGCCCACTGCCTGTAGAACTCCTTCGTCTCCCCCTTGACTGCTTTCTCCTCCTGCCTTTCCGCCTCCTCGGCGTACCCGCAGTTCTCCCCGCTCTGCTCGAACCTTGCTTCGCCGTGTTCCTCGCTGTCCTCCAGCAAACTCTCCTGCTCCACCAATAAGCTGTACTCCCAGCTGTGGTACATCTCGTCCTCGCTGTCCGCTAGCCATTCCGCCAGCTCGCTAGAGATGGTGATCACGCCCCCGAAACTCATCCCGGGGGGAACCTCCGCCATGCCACTTGGTCGGTCTAGCTTTCTGTCATGATTTTTCCCCTTACTGTGTCTGCGTCGGGTGCGTGGTCGTGGCATGAATGCAGAGGAGGCGAGCTGACGGTTCGTTATTCTCTTTTATTAACATAAAAGGGAAACAAAACACCAAACACAAACTCAACTTAACTACAACAAAAGCTAGACGCCTGACTGCTGTTCAGTCAGGCTATTTAAACACAAACAAATCAACTAATAATTGGCTTACCTCGGTTCAGGTGAGCTTCTACGTCACCTGACCGAGGTGCACACTGGGAACTGAAGTTAAACACAAAACCCAAACAAACTACAAAACGAAACCAAAAATGGGCGTTAGGCGCCCTCTAGGGGTTAACCGTCACATAGGGGTTTTTATAGTTATTAGATTGTTGATTAATTTTGGGATAATCGTTGATAGGCCCCTTGGATAGGCTCCAGGCTTCCTGTGATCATATGCAGGATATGCAGCATAGAAAACGAGTGAATGAGAGAGAAAACAGATGAGATAGAAACAGGCACTTATGTTTATACCTAATATGCAGGTTGGGTTGGGTGTAACGCGTTACGAAGTAATATACTTTTTTGATGTAACGAGTAATCTAACGCATTAGGTCTGCCATTTAAGTACTCAATAAGTACTTATTTAGTTCTATTTTGAAAACTGGCTGGACAGAATTTAATGAATAAATTAACGCTATGACGTTATGAGCAATTCTGTGCCAGATTACCTCAGAGCAAAACCTTTGAAAACTAAAACTTCAAAGGTGTATAGATATCATTGTATGTTTATTCGTCCTGCGGGAAGTTTCAAACCAGTTTGTCTTATGTTTCGAATCCGTCGTGATAATTAAAGCATTAATGTCGCGAAAGAAGTTCAACTTAGTGTAAACAAACCATAAGATACTCAACCTTTTAAAATTTAATTTTTTTGTATTAATAAGTTAGACAGAGTTCTTCCTTACAGAAATACAGGCAGACATGTACTTGGGCTTCAACCTGTAAGAAATAACAATATTACTGATTACGTTAAAGCCGATCCGCTTATTTTTAGCTTTAACCTTTTAACTCTTTCTAAAAACTCAACGATGGGTACTTACGCTAATATTCTACATGGATATATACCTCATACACTGTATACTACACAATATCACAAATGCACGTGATAACATTCATGTTAAATGCATGCGATGATTATTCAGAGATGCTTCACTATTGAGATGCAGTATGTTTTTTTTTTTTTTTTTTAATGCCTGTTCAAATCAATATCCATGAAATTACACCCTGCATATTTCACCGCTCAGATCTGACGTCTGCACCATTTAAGAGCCCACACTGGGATTTCTTCTCATGTCAGAATCCAGCAAGCTCACCGTCTATCTCTAATTCGGTGTTTGTGTGCCAGTGTGTGCTCGTTTGCATGCACATGCGTGTGAGACACAGTGGCTTTGACATTGATGTCTTATCAGCCCCTGGCAGAGCCGTGGAATGGAGCGGTAATTCAAACCATAAGCAGTTGCTGTTTATTTCCTCACAGACCTGAATGCAATATAATGTTGCATTTCTTTCCTTCGGTTTAGCCGAGGTCTGAATGCTAGTCTGAATTACAAAGGCTTCTGGGAAGAGTTCAAAGAAGCGAAACAAGAAAAAACATCAAGCTGGCATTAATGGGTGTAAAAAAGAATGAATTTATGGTATCAGTTGCGAGTGTGTATCTGTTAATGGGTAGCTGAAGGAAACTGAACAGCGCTGAACAGATTCTCTTAAGCATTTAATTCTAAACTACAGCTAATTATGCGTTGCTAGTTAATGACCTAGTGTAGCAGCACATCTATTTGGACATGCTACAAACATTAAGATTTCAAGTCGTTACATATTAAAAAAGACATTAAAGTGAGAAAGCGAATTGGACTTCTACTCAATTTAAGTTTCTTTAATTAGAGCCAAGAAAAACTTGGACGGGTCATTAGTGAAATTTCTCAGATGGTTTCCAAACCCACATCATTTTAAACTTGGCAGGAGAACTGAAAGCAAGGTGATGAGCTTTAGGCTGCCACTACAAACCCAACAAACGTACCTCGTGATACCTTTAGAGCCTTGTTTTCAAAAGCACCATTTTGAAAAGCACCAAAAGCATGGGACTAAAAGGCTGAGTCCTGCTTTGAGAACAAATGTCAGGTCACCTTGGAAAGTAATAAATAACGAGCAAAAATAACAAGGAGTGCTGTATCATGATAGATTCTCCACTCAGCCTCCAGTTTCCTAACAAGCCGGAATGGGAACACTTTTCAATAACGCTTTAAAGATTGCGGTGCCTTGTGGAGAATGACACAGTAACACTCCAGTTATAATATGACATATACAAATGATATTTGTGAAAGATATCACAAAGTCTGGAGAAGTACAATAAGACACATGCACTACACAGAGCGATGTATTTTAGAGTTGCAGTCAGAAGGACAACGCAGGAACCATCAAGGCTTGTTGATGTCAACTAAAAGCATCTGTTAATTGTAAAACTTACTACAGTCCATTAAATGAAATATATTTGGTGTGCTGTATGTACAGTATATTCATCAGCAAGGGTGAGTCAAGAATGATCCGCATTATAACTGTAGAATTTCTTTCTTCTTTCTGTCAACAAGCTTTCATATTCCCTGATTAAAATGTCTTAGGCTGAGCCGCGAGACACAAATGCGCCGCTATCTTCACTTTTTCATCAGAAGTGAATCTTTGACCTCATATAGCTGCTTTCAGGGGACTAAACAGGTGAAAGATCGGAAGCAAGATCAGTTGTGCAGAAAGTTTTTGCAGAATGCTGACAGCGTGGGCAGAAGTGTGCGGACGTGCATCGTCAGGCTAGATCATGATGCCCTTGGATAGTGGTGAATCTGAAGTTTAGGCTTAGTGTAATGAGCACTGTTGACTGTTGAACCTTTTTCCTGATAATGTTTTAATACTGGCTTTTGAGAATCCCATTTTCCAGCTGATTGCTGACTTTTTAATTTGTAATCGCTTGGTGATTGATGATGTATCCGTTCCATACTCTGTCGTTTACTGTGAGGCTCGTAGTGATGAATCCGTGTGTCGTCACCAGTAATGATTCTCTATAAGAAACTTTCACCTTCCTTAGAGTATCAATTAAAATTTTGGTTGCAGATATCAAAACACTTCAAACGAATGCTCATTCTTGCAAATCCATTTTTGCTCGCAGTTACAAATGAACTGATGTAACACATTCACACCTGCGCACAGCAGTGACTGGGAGACTGTCACATATACATAAATGTTTATAAGCTGATGATTTAAAAATGCAAATATATATGATAATTACTAAAGTGAAGTAGGTGAGTAATTCAGTCGGTAGGTGTAACAATTTGCCAATATTTCCATAATTTTTTTTTTTAATGTTTTTTGAAACACAGCTCGTACTCACTCATATATTACTCGTATACTGCTAGAAATACAAAACAGAGTCCTAAATTAAAATTTAAAAGTAACATATGTGAAGTAGGACACACGTGAACCATCCGAGATTCCTAGGAAAAATGAAAAGCCAAGTGTGGCCAAGTCTGTTCCAACCAGCCTGATCATCTGCACCTGTTTCATGCCTTAAGTTAGATGTTATTTTATGCTTGAATGATTCATAGGTCACTGTGTTTCTTAGCAAACAAAAAACTGTCAGATTGTACTAACCTCGGACCAGAAGACGCAGCTTTAGTGGTTATCCCAATGTACTGTAGCATGGATGGTAAATCCAAACGCGGAAGAAAAGTGAGTAGGCAGGATAACCATGCGATTTAGTTTAAGGACTCTCACGAAAGGGGAGCAAGGGAAAAACACAAATTTAACCCGCGTCCTAGAAATACACACTCAATAGCAGAAAGCAACAACCCAAAAGGTACTCACGGTTTTGTAGAATGACAACCGAAACCGACATGGGCCGAACTCAATGACTGAGCGTTGTACTGTGGTTTGTTTACTCCTCTTATACTTCCTGGTTGGCGACCACATTACTTCCGGGACCTAGTGCCGGTCGCAGATTGAGTGTGCATGACAGTACCCCCCTGTCCAGGACCGGCTCCTCGATAGGGGTAGTTCGGAGTCGAGAATGAACCGTACCGGAATCCAAGACCGTTCCTCGGGGCCGTAGCCCTGCCAATTGACCAGGTACTGGGTACCTCTGCCCCGAGGGTGCGAGTCGAAGATCCGGCGCGCAGTGTAGGCGGGACCACCGTCGATGATCCGGGGGGGAGGAGCAGGGTGGGTGGGTGGAATCATTTGTGATGTGATGAAGGGTTTGAGTTGAGAGGTATGGAATACTGGGTGAATCCTGAGCGCCGCAGGCAGCTGGAGCCGGTAGGTGACAGGATTGATACGATGAGTGATGCCATAAGGGCCGATGAATCTGGTGGAGAGTTTTTTGGATTCAGTGTGGAGATGCAGATTTTGTGTAGACAGCCATACTTTGTCACCTACGTGGTACAATCGTCACGGTGGGTGTCGACGGCGGTGTTGGATGATGTAACGGGTGTTGGCTCGTTGTATGGCTGCGTTGGCTAGGTGCCATACCCATCGACACCTGCGGACCAACTGGTGGGCCGAGGGTACATCAACCTCCGGTTCTTGGTGTTCGAACATCGGAGGTTGGAAACCGTGGCACACCTCAAAAGGGCTTAACTTGGTGGCGGTGGAGATGTGAAGATTGTGAGAAAGTTCTGCCCAGGAGCGTTGGTGATCCGCCACGAAACATCTCAGGTAGCGCTCCAGTTGTTGGTTGGTCCGCTCCGTCTGACCATTAGTTTGAGGGTGATAACCCGAGGAAAGACTGCAGGTGGAGTTGATCAAACGGCAGAAGGCCTTCCAGAACCGGGCAGTGAACTGGGGCCCTCTGTCCGAGACGATGTCCTTGGGGAACCCATGCAGACGGACTACGTGCTCTAATATCAGCTCGGCTGTCTGTTTAGCTGACGGGAGTCCGGGAAGGGCCACCAAGTGCACAGCTTTGGAGAAACAATCCATGATGGTTAAGAAGGTGGTGTTCTTTCCTGAGGCCGGCAGGCACATGATGAAGTCAATGGCAATGTGCGACCAGGGCCGGTGGGGAACAGGGAGTGGTTGCCCGGGTGTTGGCTGGTTTGTATCTTTAGCCCGGGCCAACACAGGGCATGCCTGGACAAACTCATCAATGTCTTTTGTCATGGATTGCCACCAGAAGGCACGTCGGATGAACTGTAGGGTGCGTTGAGTACCTGGGTGTCCGGCGATAGGGGTGGAGTGGCCCCATTGGATGACCTCATTCCTTACGCTGTTGGGGATATAAAGTCGTCCAGGCGGCACATCTGCCGGTTCGTTCTCCGCAGTCTGCGCTTGGCGAACCCTTGTCTCCAGTTCCCAACGGAGTGGGGCGATGATCTTGGATGAAGGTAGGACAGGCGCGGGATCCGACCGGGTGGAGTCCTCTTCATGCTGTCGCGAGAGGGCGTTGGCTTTGATGTTCTTGGACCCCGGGCGGTAGGACAGATGGAAATTGTAGTGTTCGAAGAACAGTGCCCACCGCGCCTGTCTGGGGTTTAACTGTTTGAGATTGCGTATGGTGATAAGATTTTGGTGATCGGTCCAGATGGTAAATGGCTCTCTGGTGCCCTGGAGCCAGTGTCGCCATTCTTCCAATGCCCACTTTATGGCCAACAGTTCGCGGTCCCCTACCCCGTATCGCTGCTGAGTGGGATAAATTTTTTTTGAGAAGAAGCTACAAGGGTGTAGCTTCTGATCTGGACCTTGTTGGGATAGGACGGCCCCGGCACCCACATCCGAGGCGTCCACCTCCACAACGAATGGTTGATTTGCATCTGGATGAAGGAGAATGGGTGCGTTGGTGAATCGATGGCAGAGCTCGTGGAAGGCGGAGATGGCAGTAGAGTTGAGTTGAAGGTGATGAGAGGAGGGTTTTGTCAGAGCGGTTAATGGGACTGCAACTGTACTGTATCCCCGGATAAAGCGACGATAGAAGTTCGCAAACCCAAGAAACCGTTGAAGTTGCTTGAGGGTCTTGGGTAGGGGCTAATGACGCACAACCTCTAGCTTCTGCGGGTCCATGGCCACACCCTGGGGCGAGATGACAAAACCCAGGAACGTGGTGGAGTGCTCGTGAAAAGCACACTTTTCCAACTTACAGTACAGTTGGTGGGCGATTAATCTCTTCAGTACCGCTCTGACGTGCTGGACATGTTCTGTAGGGGTGCGTGAGTAGATTAGGATATCGTCTAGATAGACGAATACCCAACGTCCGAGCATGTCTCTGAGCATGTCATTGATGAAACGTTGGAAGACTGCTGGCGCATTACAAAGTCCAAAAGGTATAACGAGACTCTCATAGTGTCCTGTGGGGGTAATGAAGGCCGTTTTCCACTCATCGCCCTCTCAGATGCGCACCAAGTTGTAGGTGCTCTGGAGGTCCAACTTTGTGAAAATGGTGGCGCCAGAGAGGGCGTCCAGGGCAGAGTTGGTAAGAGGCAATGGGTGTCGGTTTTTAATCGTTATGTTGTTGAGCCCCCCGATAATCGACACATGGGCGTAATTCGCCACCTTTTTTCTTCACGAAGAAGAATCCCGTGGCGGCAGGCGATGAGGAGGGCTGGATGGTGCCGTGACGGAGGGCGGAAGACACATACTCCTCCAGCGCCTGCGTCTCGGAGGTGGACAGGGAGTAGAGATGGCTGCGGGGAGGGATAGAACCTGGCTGATGATCGATTGCCAGGTCGTAAGGGTGAAAATGAGTGGCTCATCCTTTGCAAATTGCTTCAGCCAGGTCCTGATAGGCGGCAGGGATGGCGCTGGTGTCGACGTCAGGGGCCTCGGACTCCCTAGAGCATGTCCCAGCCGGAGCCCGTAGGCAGAGCTCGGAACAGGTCGGCCCCCATTGTAGGATCCGGTTTTGGACCCAGCAGATTAATGGATCATGCTGTAGAATCCACGGGTGCCTGAGTATGATGGGTGGTGATAAGATGGAGGTGAGGTGAAACTGGATCAGTTCGTGGTGCTGGTCGATGATGAGGGTGATGGGTCGAGTCTGGGTGGAAATGGGGCTGGAGGAGAGAGGCCGACCATCGACTGATGTGATTCGAACAGGCTGGGATAACGCTTCAAACTCCACCCCCAGTACTTTGGCATAGGAAGAGTCAATGAAGTTACCTGCCGCCCCGGAGTCGATGAATGCAGTACTTCTGACCTGTTTGTGGCCAAACTGGAGGTGTACCTGAACCGTGAGACGAGAGACGCTAGGTGTCATGGCAGAGAGGTGGAGGTGGCCCGGCGAGCTGCTCCCATCGCTCACCGGGCTTGGGCGTTTCCCTGGTGACGCGGACATATGGCTCTGTGGTGCTCCGCTGAACCACAATAAGCACAGAGCCCCTCTCTGAAGCGCCGTTCTCGTTCTGGAGGTAGTGGAGTTTGACGGTCGTGGGGTGGTGAAGGCAAAGGTGGGTGCTGGCGGCAGGGTTCTAGGGGCTGGCTTTGGGCGAGAGAGAAGGCGCTGGTCGATCCGGAGAGCGAGTTGGATTAATCCTTCCACTGTGGCAGGAAGCTCTCGCCCGGCTAGTTCGTCCTTGATCCTAGAAGCCAGTCCCTCGTAATAGGATGTCCGGAGCGCCGCATCTCCCCAGGTGGTCTGGATGGCGAGTACGAAATTCGGTGGTGTAGCGACTCACGGACAATCCTCCCTTCCGCAGGTGGTAGAGCTTGGTGTCGGTTTCTTTAAGTTTAAGTTGGCGGGTGAACTCCATACATGAATGGGCGGTGTCTGTGTCTGCCCGGAAAACTGCCGTGGCCCACTCAGCTGCTTGCCCTGAGAGCAAGGAAACGAGCAGAGCAATGCGTAGCCGATCGGTGGAGTACTTGGTGGAATTGAACACCAGACAGAGCGCTGTCAAAAACACACTGCACTTCCCGTCCGTGCCATTCCACTTCTCTGGTAAATAGAGAAAAACATCAGAAGGAGGGGGGGAGGGATAATGCGCCATCAACAGCTGCACGGAGATCAGCATTTTCCCGCCTGAGCTCCGCAACCTCGCGGTGCAAGGCCTCAACGTCTTGGACACTCCGGCGCAGAGTAGCGATCTCCCCGGTTAGCTTATCGATTAGCACGGCATGCTGATCCACCACGTTGCAGAGACGCGCATGATCCGCTGGGTTCACTGCGTGAGGCTCAGTCATTCTGTCAGATTGTACTAACCTCGGTGACCAGAAGACGCAGCTTTAGTGGTTAGCCCAATGTAGCATGGATGGTAAACCCAAACGCGGAAGAAAAGCGGACTCTCACGAAAGGGGAGCAAAGGAAAAACAAATTTAACCCGCGTCCAAGAAATACACACTCAATAGCAGAAAGCAACAACCCAAAAGGTGAGTACTCACGGTTTTGAAGAATGACAACCAAAACCGACATGGGCCGAACTCAATGACTGAGCGTTGTACTGTGGTTTGTTTACTCCTCTTACACTTCCTGGTTGGCGACCGCATTACTTCCGGGTCCTAGTGCCGGTCGCAGATTGAGTGTGCATGACAAAAACATTCCTCTAAAACTGCTCAGGTACTGGGACTGGACTGACAATGCTAGACAAAAATCCATTAAGTCCTTCAGGAAGCCTGGAGAGCTATTCCGCAGAACTAGATTAAAAACACAAGAAGGTCCTGCAGTCTTTGGAAGCAAAATATGAAGAAATGAGGGGTGGCTTAAGACATGAACTGCTTGCTTATTAAATACAACACAGAGCAAAAAAAAGTTTAATGTATATAATTCAAAGTACTGAATTAAAAAAATTCCTATTCAAATACCATTGTCACCTTCTAAAAAACACTCTACTGACTTAAATACCTTATTACAAGTGACATACAAGTGAAGCTTGTAAAAATGAATGTGACAGCAGGATTTCAATAGGAATTCAGGCCTTTGAGAGAGGCGACACAGTGGCCTAGTGGTTAGCATTGTCGCATTATGGGTTCGATTCCCACCTCTGGGTCTGTGTAAACAGAGTTTGGTGGGTTTCCTCCAGGTACTCTGGTTTTCTCCCACAGTTAGATTAGGCTAATTGGCATTCCCAAATTGGCCCATAGTGTTTGAGTGTGTATGTACTGTATACTGTATGCCCTGTGATTCACCCTGCACCCTGTCCTCATGCCCTAAGCCTCCTGGGATAGGCTCCAGGCCACCCACGACCCTGTATACAGGATAAGCAGCAGAGACGATGAAAGAGTGTGTGAGTGTACAGCTGGGCGATTATTATTTAGTTCATAACAAAACACAAAACCGTTACTTTATTATTACTTATTGAGTAATTATTCAATATTCATAAGTAGTGTCTGTGCACACTTTTCACTAACACTGTTTACCCTTTTTACTAACTTCATGAAGACCATTTCTCTTCTCTATCAGATATCAGTCATGCTTCTGCTGTAAACTAAACATCTTTTTTTCCCTCCTCCAGACATTCAGCCTTAAACTCTCCAAAGATGTTTTATCAGTGACAAACAAAGCGTTTCATCCGTACATCTTAAATGGCTTGAGAGATTATTTGAAGGAGAACTTTAGACATGAAACAAACTGTGTTACACTAAAACTGACTGACAAGAGCCTTCCTTCATTCGCAATTAACTCGGGAGTTTTAATAAAACTAAAATGAATGACACTTTTGTCCTTCCTCTATTGTGAGGTAACGATTGTCAGGATTTCAACCTTCTTTTAAATGCATTCTCCCTATCTTATTATTATTGCCAGTGTTTTAAGGACTGGGATGTTGCTTTATTGAAAGAAAAAAAAAAAGATGGAACGTATGCACTGATTTTCAGCTGTAAGCCTCATCTTCAGAAGCTTGTTGCTATGGTTACCTTTCTCCAAGACATCTTGAGCTGACCCGTCGTATTTCCTTTCAGTAACAGCTACAGCGGTTGGCCAATTTCCCTGACTTTAGATAAACATTTATGTAATTCCAGGGTAGCCAAATAGTATTATGGATTATGGTTCGGAACAATTTTATTAAACTATGGTGGAAGGTTATTTTTTATTTTTGTCACCTTACTTTTTAATATATACTGTATTTATTCCTAATTTGAAGTACTTTATAAGTTGTGACGTCCGAAGGCGGGATCCAGGGACCACCAGGGGTCTGTGAATCATGGCCAGGAGGTCGATGATCTTCTAATTTTGTTGCAGTTATGAAAATATCTACCCACACAAGTCTACATAAATGTAAATTAGAATATTTAATATTGAGTTATTAGCAATGATGATACTGCTAATAATAAGAATAGTAAATTTAAAATTTACATTTATTTTGCAGGTCCTGTGACTGCAAAGAATTTGGAAAAACCCTACATTAGTTCTTCTTTTCAGCTGCTCTCATCTAGGGGTCACCACAGTGAATCTAATCCACACACAACTTAGGACAGGTTTTACGCCGGGTGCCCTTCCTGACGCAATCTATTTTCCTAACCAGGCATGGGACCAGTGGTTGGGCAGTATGGGGTGTGGCAACCCACCAACTCAATCCCCGATCCTCAGATTCTTAAATCCTCAAATCGACAACCTAGAGCCTTAATCCCCTTAGCCCCCTAAGCCACCACTCCACTAGACCTTTTGTACGAAACATCACCAATGCTTTGTCTCCTTAGTCATTGTTTCTAAGTTATTCAGAATTGTCTCTGAACCCTCTGTGTTATTCTATTCACGGCTAATGCAAGCTACAAAGCTAGCTAGCTTCTAACACAAGATAACAACCCCTCTACCTCCTGATCAGTACAATACACCCTACATAGTGTACTAGCTGTCAATTTTACTTTATTTGGTATTCAACCCCAGAACAGTTTTTTAGCTATTACAGTCGGTTCAGAGTTCGCAGTGTCAGTTGTTTTCAGATTTTTCCTTAGAACATAACTAATAATAGTTTCCACAATTTTTTATAGCGTTTTTTTGTGCCAATATATAATGTTTTATGCGTTTTAACCCTAAACTATTAAGAATAATATGATTTACAAATGTTGTGGTATAAATAATAACGCAATTTCAACTAAATTTCCATATAAAATAAAATACTGTATACATTTTCTAGTACTGTAGAGAGAACAAAAAGCAACCGTAAAGGAAAATGCAGGTTGGGACAGAGAATTATTACTGTATTTACCCTACAGTACTGATAAGAAAACGTTAATTATAGTACATACTGTATTGTATATGGGGGTAACATAAGTATTTTACATTCTAGCACTTCGGGAGACACAGCAGTACAGTACGCAAGTTTATCTTTACATATTTTTTAAAGGGTAATGTATTAAGTTTGAAATTAAATTAAAGTGCGTTGGGAGCATATTTAGGGTTTAAACTATAAAAATAAGCATTTTTAGGCATTTTTGACCACATCCAAAATTCTTATTTTTTCACAATTCGCAGGTGCTCTAGGTACATAACCCCACAAATTTCGGTGGGTTGACGGTAATTCGAAAGCTTGAAATGCTGTCTCATTTGCAACCAAAGCACTGAATGAGCTAACGACCATTGCTAGCAAACGCCACCAAATCCAGGAGGAATCACATATATGTGCACCGTTTGAAGCGCACACAAAATAATACCTGCAAATTAATATCCTTATTTTCTTTTTAATTCATTTTCATATGCTTATTTCTTTTTAATAAATAAAATACCATCACGACATACTGCATATGAAAATGTTTAGCAGAACAGAAGCTATCAATTCTTGGTTTCTCTTCTATCTGTGTGATTACCTAATTACAGTATGTTACTGTACATTAGGTAATCTGTTAAGTAATTAGGTAATCATCAATATTTCTGTTACATTTTTGCCTCTGAAATAAACCTCAAACATAAATATCAATAAAAAAATACATAATAGCTTTATGCCAGTTAACAGTACTTCTGTCGTTGGGCCTGAAGTCATGGTAGTCACGTGTCTACAAAGGTCAATAGTAATAATGCATGCATAAAATCTAAAGCTAATAATCAGTGAATGGATTTAGAAATGTGTCTTCTGAGTCTTGGATGTCAGCACTCTGTAACAGAGGAAATTTTTAACTTTTTAGGTTCCTAGTGACACAACAAACTGCATTTTCTCCCTCTCGTTTTCTCTTATCAAATTCAAGAAAGAGATAATAGGAGAAGCTGGGGAGGGAAAGACACTTATATTGTATTGTACCGTATATACTGTAGCTGCTACAGTATAATTCAAGTGATAACATAAGTTCACTTTTTGCACTATCAGCATAAAAATCTTAATGATTTGTTCATTAGTAAATGAAACGTTTTTGTCATTGTGGTACAGTATGAGTGGAATAACACACTTTGGGATGTTTTATCAGTGTTGTAATGTCACAAAGGACAAATACTAGAATTTAACCTATCCTTACTGTATATGTTACTTATATTTCTTTCACCTTTCACTTTTTCTCCACTGCATATTCTAAATAAAATGTGCATTTTCATCCCAATACATTTCCCCTAAGCATCTTTGTCTCTCATTACTGCAGCAATTGAAGATGATGACATAATGCCTGTCTATTGCCAAGCGCAGAGGACCCGCGTCATTATCACAGTAGAACTGATGATGACTGATAACATCATTGAAACACCTGCTGCAGGCTCTGCTGCTGACGTTACAACTCCGGAAACAGAAGATGACCACCCCGACTACAGCAGTGAACTCAGTGGTGGTGACAGAGATAAAGGCATTAGTTGCAACAAATATTTTCCTGTATTTTATTTGAAGATTCTACAGTACCAGATGAGATGCCTCTTATACCTAGCATAATATTGGAATTCATAAACTCCATATCCAACCTGAAAAGTGCATTTACAGTATGTATGTTACATTAACATATATTTAGTGGTTCCACAATCTTAATTGTTTTTAACTTTAGTTAGTAAGTTAGTTATAGTGCCTTAAAAAGTATTTAAACACGTTTAACTTTTTCAAATTTTATCACGTTACAACAGCAAACTTAAATGTACTGGATTTTATCTGGATTTTATATGATAGAACACAAGGTAGCACATAGTTAGAAGTAGAAGTAAACTAAATGGTTTTAAAAACTTTTTTGAATAAGAATCTGAAAAATGTGCTGTGCATTTGTATTCAGACTCCCTGAGTCAATATGCCGTAGAATCACCTTTTGCTGCAATTAGAGCTGCAAGTCTTTTGGTATACTGTACAGTACAGTATGTCTCTACCAGTTCTAATGAGTAAAAGGTTTTTGCCCATTCTTCTTCGCAAAAAGATATGTGGCTAACATGATGGCCAGGCTAAAGTGTGTTAGCTAACGTCTTCTATTTAGCCTACATTAAGGCTGATCCCCCCCCCCCTCCCCCCAGAATTAATGCAAAAACTGATGTTGTGACACTGAAGGTGTCTGAACATTGATATATATTAGGGAATATGAGGGAAAACATGCAAACGTGCACAGACCCATAGGCATGACTCAAACCCTCCACCCTGAAAGTGAGGGAACACAGTCCTAACCCACTAAACATCTGTGATACCTATATTTAATATCAGAAAAAAACAAGAATATTATAAAAGGTGACTTTCTAACAAAGTCATTTTCTTGCACTTTTACTCAAGTATCGCTTTCAAGTACTGTACTTGAAAAGACTTTCAAGACTGTCTGTTATATGAAAATACTCCACATCATTGATTATTTTTGTATAACAGCACAGTGTGTCATATGTTCTTCTTCACTTATTGAAAATAAAGCACTGTCTATATCAGCAGTGCGTGTGTGTGTGTGTGTGTAATATCAAGACTGATGTCAACCTCTCCCCTGAAGGCAATGCTAGTTTTTAATATTCTCCCCCACTGCTTCCTATGAGCTTATTGTCTGAAGTCAAGAAATATTCAATCCTCTTTTCAGGAAAACTTTTTTTTTTTTTTTTAATACCATGCTTAGATTTGCATCTCACCACTCCGACACTGTAGCACTTTTCACAGTCAGGAGCAATTATCATAATTATTCCCAAATTTTACATGAGAAAAAAACAGTTTGGAGCAGTTAGAAATCCTGCTAATTAGGACATATCCATAAAAGGCTTCAGAAAGCATTTTAGTGCACACCACATTTCTCTCAGGGTTCATGTATTGTCAGCTGCGATGATAATGTGCTCACGCTTTCCCCGTAAAAATCTAGAGTTTGAAGGATAGCTTGCTGCATTTTCATCTCTACATTTGGACGGAAAGTCGAATGGATTCTGTGCAGGAAACCAGCCAAGATATTTCCAAAGATATGTGTTGTAGGAAAACAGGCATAACCCTTGAGCAAACGGATACAGTCCTACAGTAACCACACAAAGTCTGAGTCATCAGAAATGAACTTTTATTACTTTTCTAAAACTAGAAGAAGCAGAGATGCTCTTTTGTCTGAAAACTTTTAATGTGAGCAAGTTTGCTGCACATGTGCATGATTAATACTTCATAGTGTGCTAATTAGCAACTGGAGTTAATGCTAATCTAAACTGGCATTAGCAAAGAAAACAGGTTTAAAATAGCCAATCAACATTAGAAAATTAGTGAAACTTGCTTCAACATGCTTTTTTTTAAATATTTTTTTTAATTAGATGGGGTTTTTGCAAATTTGAAAGATTTTGCTGAGGGTGGGCCAGGGGGCATTCATCATCAAGTTCCACACCACAGTCTGGTGGCTTATATTTATTCAGACACACATTGTGATGCCTGTCACATACTGTGTGATGACTTGGCAGTGTTCTTCCAATTATGAGCCAAGTTATACGTATATATAGTAGTTTACCATAGTTTTAAAACTTAAGAATTATAAAGTATTGTTATATGGGGGATATAATTAAGCACAATCACTGTACTAAACATCAATGGAGTTGTAGGCATCATAGCCGTGCTAATATTCAGCAGAACCTCAATAATGCTTTACTACAACAGTTCCACAAACACATTTCTAATCACCAGATTATAATTTGTTGAGGGGTTAATAAAAAATTTCAAATACCCCCATAATTCAATAGCCACCTTTAGCACCAATAACTTGAAGGAATCATTTAGACTTACACTGCATAGCTGCACAGCTCTCTTCAGGTCCTGCCACAGCATTTCAAATAGGTTGAGGTCTGGACTTTGACTTAACCATTACAAATCTATGATTCATTTATGTTTCAGCCATGTAGATTTGTTGAAGTGCTACAGATCATTCATGGTCACCTTACTGACATGCAAGGTGCCACAGTCCTGAGGCTGCGAAACAAATCATGTATGAGGTGTTTCTGCTGAAATGCTGTTTTGGTTTAACCAAATATGAAACCTATTTTAATATTCTAATAATCTAATATAAAACTATTAAACTTTGGTCTGATCTGTCCATAGAAAACTGTTCTGAGAGCTTAGTGGTTTGTTCAGAATTGTTCACATTCTTTTTAGATAGAAGAGGTTTTTCCTGCCAACCCTTCCAAACAAACCAAACTTGTTCAGTCTTCTTCCAATTGTACTGTCATTGCTTTAACATTTAACATGCTCAGTGACGCCTGTTGGGTCTGAGATGTAGCTCTTGAATTTATTTTTTTTATTATTATTTCCTTGAGCATTGTACGGTCACCTCTTGGGAATATTGGCAACTTTCTTAAATGCTTTCCACTTGTGCCTAATCTTTCTCACTGTAGAACGCTCCAAAATGTCTGGAAATGGTTTTATAACATCAATCCCTCTTCACTTGCTTCTCCAAGACCGTTGATTATATCTTTCCCTCTTGGCATTGTGTTAACACACACCTGAATGTTCCAGACCACTGCCAAAACTGCTTTTAAAAAGGTTTGCACATTTGCTGATGATCAATTCACCAAGGGCTGATCAATTCATGATCAATTAATTAAGGGCTGATGATTAACAGCACCTGGCTGCAACTTACAGTACCTTATTAAATCCTGTATAAGCAATAAGAGGGGTAGTTAGTATAACCCACATATTGCCCACATGTTTTTTTTTTGGCTTCATTTTAGTTGAATAAATAATTGCCTATTGAAAAAGAATGTTGTTCTACATCTGCGGTTGTATTTGCCGAATACTAAGTCTCACTATTGTCAGATGATTTTAGACACAGATATAGCATTAAATGCAGTGGTACCAACTTTTGAAGATGACTGTACTGTACAGTACATGCACAGATGATTGATAGGACCTGGGAGTGAATGCAACCCAGATGTAATTAAAGGGCACCTATTATGCGAAATTGACGTTTTAAACATTTTTAGACAGCCACATGGGTCTCCACTGTGTGTACACAGACACAATATGAGGGGGAAAAAAGACATCCTTTAATCTTTTCTATTTTGTCCATAAATTTGTTTGAACATGGCATTTTGGTATTTTGAATTTCCTTTGTGGTCCACACACACACACACACACACACACACACACACTCACTCACTCACTCACTCACTCACTCACTCACTCACTCACTCTATCTATCTATCTATCTATCTATCTATCTATCTATCTATCTATCTATCTATCTATCTATCCATCCATCCTACAGTACAGTACCTACTGTACCTACCTACCTACCTACCTTGGGCGGTGTTGGGTTGGGGGTTGGAGCCTATCCCAAGGAACTTAGGGCCCAAGACAAAAACACCAATGAATTACAGGACCAAACTGGACTACCCAGAGGAAACCCACTAAGCACGTGGAGAACATGCAATCTCCAAACATTCCAGGACTAGGTGCAATAATCTGGAGGTGCGAGGTGACAGTGCTAACCACTAAGTCACCATGCTGAAGGCTTCTTCCATAAATGTTCCAATAAACATCTAATAGCAGAAAGATTTAGTATATCAACTATTATAATTTAATAGCAACTTTGTTGTAAGCAGAGGTGGAACGTAATGAATTACATTTACTCGCGTTACTGTAATTGAGTAGTTTTTTTGTGTATTTCTACTTTTTAAAATAGTTTTTAAAATCTGTAATTTTACTTTTACTTAAGTACGTTTTGTTTGAAGTATTGTAATTCGCTACATTTTAAATCATATTCGCTATTGAGTAAAAAATAAATGAATGAAAATGCTAAAATAATACAAATATTATGCTTTTGCTCTCGCGTGTGTGTATCATGTCCTGGTCGCGCGCCGCTCCAGACTCCACTCCAGGTTTTCTGACTGTCCCCACATAGGCAGCTACCTGACCTTCCACACGGTCGCTTCCGCCCTGAGAGTGACGTCATCGTCTAGCACGACCATACATAAACCAGAGAGAGACGCGGGAAAGAGGAAAGATTGTGATTTTGCTGTTTTGATATTTGGTTGTGTATTCTGGTTTTTACTTTTTGCCTCCCATTGACTTTGATTATTGCTTTGTCCCTTTGGTTTGATTGGTCTTTGTATATATTTGTAGATAATTTCACTGTTTTTGGTTTGGGAGTCTGGGAAGGTACCTGTATTTTTGTTTGTGTGTGTTTTTTTTTTTTTTTTGCAGGTAATCTAGCTACTAAATATAAATACCATTTTGTTTATTATTTTGGCCTGGGTCCACACTGAATCTGATCCTCCTCCTCCTCCTGTTGTGTGTGCGTGTGTGTGTGTGTGTGTGTGTGTGTGTTTGTATATACAGTACAAACCTCATTATTTCATCAGTTAATGATTGGATCTAGTTCTTTCTGCCATATACCACCATTTCCATACAGGTTAAAATAGAACCCTGAACCACTCTTTTGCTGTATGACCCTAGACTGGGACGTACTGTAACACCATATTTATGTGACCACTTTGATTTTCAAGCACAACAAAGACAACAGCTTTATTATGCAAAGGTGTTCCTTCAGTTAAAAACAACTAGTTTGAGATCTGCTCATCTTTTTTGAACTACGCTAGAATGCCTCATCCCACCCCCGCTGTTAAAAAAAAATACAAATAAAAAAATAACTCGGTAACTTTTACTCTGAGTAAATTTTTTAATGTGCAACTTTTTACTTTTACTTGAGTAGATTTTTATAATGGTAACTTTACTTGTACTTGACTAAAATTTCACTGAAGTAACAGTACTTGTGCATTTACTATCAGTCTTATTCGCACAGGATTACTATTACCTGGGGACCTCGTGTGATTTATAAATCACACCCCCACATCTGCGCTTTGTGTGGTCCATTCGCACAGGATAAGCGTAGCCTGCGATTTTACTCAAATTTACAGGCTTTAAATCCGGTGCAATGTCTGTTCATACAAGTGAATGAGCAGTTACTACAGAAGTAAGAGAAAGAATATTTACTGTATTTGCAGCAGGAACTTGTGTCATGCTGTTTTAGAAAAATGAAACTTTTGATTTGGGGATTCAACAGCTCTGCAGTATATCACTATAAAAAACATTTGCCAAAAGCGATTAGTAATTGTTGTCACTTTTTAAAAGAAATTCTTTAAAGCCCCAAGAAAAATATAAGCATGTTAAAATGTTTTTTTTTTTTTTGGTAACCTGACTGCATTTCATTATTTCTTCTTTTAATTACAGTCATTAGAAAACAAAGCTTGCATTGTGTAGTGTGAATCAATAATAAATAATTTTTCCTCACAAATTCTCTCTACCCACTCGGGCCACAAAGAGGGCAATGTGGAGAAATCAGATCACAAGAGTGTAAATAAATGTGCACTGTAAAAAAGCCAACTCATAAAAAGTTATCTAAATAAAGTTTAAAAAGTAAACTGAACTAAGATATTTTTATTTGAAAATAAAAATATTACTTTTTATTCAGAAATAATACTTAGTTTATTTAACAAATATGTTGCTTCAATGTTAAAAACTGTATGATACTAAAAATATTTTGTTGAGCTTACATTAAAATGTTAGTTTTGCGTTAAAGCGTGCGTTTCTTGTTGGCGCATGCGCATTTGAAGCGCATGGTAATTTAAAACTTCAACTGCCGGGGTTACTGAAAGGGCAGCATCGCGCCAACAATTCACTTGTTTCTGTCGAGTTACAGGTGAGTGCAATCATTTTATTTTAATATGTGATGTCCTACCAAGCTAACTGCCTAATCTGTTTTACTAGTGTACCGTAGTGTTGATTTGAAAAAGCGTGAAAAATCATAGGTAAGTTATGTATTAATCGTTTTTTTATTACATTTTTTTATCATCTAGCTTAACGTTATATTATTTGACGTATAAGCTTGGATGTTGGTGCCCTAAAATAACTATCTATTCGAATGTAGCTGCACGATTTCGCGGGGTTAGATTTTTAACAAATTTTGAGTTTTGAATGCTGTGAAAACATTGTGCAATTAATCACAAATGATCTTTTTTACTCTTAATTTGAGATCCATATAATCCATGAGACTTATAATGTGGTAAAGCATCTGCACCCTTTGTAAAACCAGCGATATCAGGCCAGTGATATTGTCACTCACCGAAAATGAGCAGCTCTTGAGGGACTGCCACTCGTTCTGCATGAAAATTCGGTTTTCTTGCTCAAGATGTATCTGGTAAGTTTTCATACCTTATTTGTCATTTGTTAGCATGCTTAGTATTACATTGGTTCATTTTGGTTGCACATTTAAAAAAATAATTAAAACTGCAAGCACCACCATTGCACCACCATGCATTGCTCAAGCCCTAATAACAAAAAGTAATTATGTTTACATGTCAATTAATGCCCCCTTCTATCACTTAATCTCCTAGGACGTTGACCCTGAAGACTGCAGCACCAGAGGTGTAAAGATCGTAATCCTCACTGTAGCCTCACTGGCCACTATGATCAACCTTACAATAATCCTGGAAGAGGCCATTGTTCTTCAGGATATTCCAGATCTGCCTGAAGCCTTTGCTTTCTTGTTCGGTCCCTTGTATGCACTCAGTATGGAATACCCAAAAGAACTGAAATATACTTTTGAAGTCATTCAGAAAATCTTTATGGATCTTGGTGATACCTGCTCAGCGAGAGAATTAAAATAGTTGTACGTAGTTAACCATTTTGTGGATGTTATTGAAGCTATGGCAAATGGAACAATCATTGTTGCAATCAAAATTTAGTAGTACATACTGATTTGTTACAATGTATAATTTGGTTCAATCTTTGCAGCCTTAAATAATACTGAATCTTTGAGTTTAGTTTTTATCTGGCTGTAGCGGTACAAAAGCATACTGTACTTTATTAAGGTTTGAGGTTTATTCAAATGCGATGTATTCCCAATATTGATCTGCCAAAATAATACAGAGTTCTTTATGCAGTGTTTGAATAGTATATTTCAGTAGTATATTTTGACATATACTAATTTCCTTTTTTTCATGTTTGTTTTGGATTTTATGTTCTTTGCTGTTCTGCCGAATAAGAATGCTTTATACACTGTGGTTCGAGGTTTTGCTCGGATGCTTTTACAGTACTTTTTTTGTTTTGGGTTTTTTGGCAAAATATTACTTTTTTGGAGCTCGTCTTTCAATTTATGTTGAAAAAAGTGGTAGTTTTTTTTATAATTTACAATTTACAATAATTTATAATGTATAGCATATACTGTAGTAGACTGTATTGTAACGTGTTCGGACAAATTATTAAAAAAAGAGAGAAATTTGTTTTGTGGTTTATTAAATTTTAATTATGAATATAATCATGAATACAATAGATCAATCTGTAGCAATTGCCTTCAGCAAACAAAAAAAATTTTGTTCTGTTATTTGTTAGGTAAACAAATATATTTATGTTGTGAGAACTAAGGATTTTAACAAAATATTTTGAGTTGCTTTGTCTTCATACCCTGTTTGTTCAGTTAACTCATAAAAGTGCTTGTGATAGGTTGCCTTATTATTTTAAGTTAACTCAACTTTTTTTTACAGTGTGCTCTTAATGTAGGATCTTGCAGATGAATACAGAGAAAGAGAAAAGAGAGATTTTGATAGTTTAATACATGCTAAGACTAGCTAATAGAATAGCAATGCACCTCTCTCTCTCTCTCTCTCTCTCTCTCTCAATTTTATAAAATGTAATGAAAATTTTCAATGTTTTCACCTTGTAGGCTTATGTGGCAGAGATTTTTTAAAACAAATACCTTTTTTTCTGAAGCATTCACTGCAGTAATCCTGCTAACTTAAAAAAAGAAAATGCTGCTATTTAACGTCATCACTACATGCGTTCCTTTTTCAGTTGGATTCTAGACATAGAGTAGCAATAACTTTTGATCATTAGTCAGTATAGACTGTTTTATTCTGTTATTTGCCACATAAATTTATAGAGGAAAAATGTCCGCTGTCTGCTTTACTGTTTGTAATGACCATGGTCCCACAGGGTCAGTCCTTTATATTGTGACGCTCATCCTCTGGCTATTCTCATCAACCCGAGTGATCCCGGTGGCCTGTGCTCATTCACTCAATTGTAGAACCATGACTGCCCATGCAACCTTCAGTTCTAATTCAGATCTCCTAACCACCAGGTGCAGTGAACACTGGCTTTCTGTGCCTAGACCTTTCAATAAGGTAACAAAGTGACTTATAAATTAGTAATTGCAATAAATACCATGGCAGAACAGCCTTTTTTTGCTTTGTTCTTCTCCTTTCCTTTTGCACACAGCAGACTTCCTAGAGCCACAGTTTCATCCAAAAGTGTCATGTCCATATTATATTTGACATATATATCTTTAAGAGAAGTTTTCATTTATTTAGGGTTTTCTGATGTCTATAGAACCTAGTATGAAACATACAGGATCAAAAATATTAATCCAGCGCAGCTAATATTTGGTTGACTATCCAATAACAGAGATACTGTACCTGTAGGAGATAGTTTTCTGTATCCATCAACAAGCTTCTGGAGTTCCAGAAGCTCCTAGTTCATGGCAGGCATGTGTCTTGGTGTTATCTGTGTTTCTCCTGACCATCCAAACAAATTTCTTCTCAACCCAGGTTGACAATTTGGTTCTTCGTTCGGAAGTTGGCAAGGTGGCTACACCTCCAAATAACTTGTACTTACATACTATTGTTTAATCCTTCAATCTGAAGTTGATTAGAAATGACTCCATTCTCAGAAATGGCTTTCTTCAGATCTGTCCTGAGCTCCTTGGACTTCACCAGTGGTCTATCTAATGCGTGCTGTCAAATTAATGTTTTTGATTTTGGCACAGAGAAGCTTCCAGTTTCAATCATGATGACTAACAGGAGGATGGGAGTCCTCAAGCTTGGCAAATTAAACATATTTCTGTAATTTTCAGCCATGGTATCCAAATACAGAAATGGATCAATATGGAATTTTCCCTCCTATTGCAGCTACAATAAGTTCCACTCTTTCTTGGAAGGCTGTCCATATGATTTTGCAGTGTTTCTTTTATTCTGTAGAGCATTTAAGAGGTCAGGCATTGATGTTGGATGAGAAGGCCTGGCTTGCAATCTCCGATCCAGTTTTCCTATTTGTGTTACAGTGTGTGATGACAGGTTCCTTAAAAATTTATCAAAAACGATTGTAAGTTAAGTTACACTATTTTATTTTTGTATAATTATAGTTGTATAATTGTATTCAACTTACCAGCAGCACCTTCTATATATCTTTATTATGACTGATATTCACATTTGACAAGGAATGATCAAAAGGAAATGTTCTATTTCTGAAGGGTTTTCAAAGGTTTACTTTTATATAATCCATTATTTTAAGACTTAAAATAGCAAGAAAAACATGGTGAACAATGAATGGAATCTTGTAACCTGATTGGGAATATCTTATTATTTACACATTTTTATATTTGTCTATTTATTAAGTCTATGTTCTGTAATATTTTTTATGCATTCCTTATTATTATTACTTCTAAAATAAGCTTGTATTCTTTTTCACCCTTAGACTACCAGGTCAAAGCCAGTAGCAACTTTTGTGAAAACTTTGTGTGCAGTACAACTTTTTTTCCCCCCTACTTTCAACTCCTTGTATATAATTTTATGCCATTTTTGTAGAAATGCCTAAAAGGAATCAACCCATGTCAAAGCACTGACAGGGTTCTGAGAGTAATGTGTGATGAATATGTATGATGATGCCACAATGCTGGAAATATTTGAATAATCCTCTCAAACAAACTTGGACGTATGACACCAAAGCGTGAGATAAGTTGCAAACAGATAGGAGTTCTAACTATCGCTTCAAGGCATTTATGGACTAGTGAAGTAGAAGGCTTCTGCTTTTAGGTCCGCCCACTGTTCACACACTCACACAGGTATGCACACACACACACACACACACACACACACACACACACACACACAGAGCGGGCTAAATGTCAAGTGCCTGCTGTGTAACATTTACCCAAGCTTAGGCTAGAGACACCTCTGTGGTTTTACTCAAAAGCAGATAAGAGGAGAATGATTTTCATTGCCCTTCCATAGTATCTGGTAATGTTCTTGTCAATGGTTAATAAGCAAAACGTCCTATATACTGTGTATTTATTATAATTTTCTTATCTTTACTTAAAAGACAAAATACAAAAACATATAAAATTGCCTAAAATAAAACAAATTACACAGGTGACGTGACAAATCAGCCACGTAACTGAAGCCAGGCTAATAAGTACAATCGTCTTTCCCGTAGCAAACTATGGCTGTGAGACATAGACGATCAACAAGACAGACAGAATAATGATTGACGCCTTCATGCTGTGGTGCTGGAGGAGACTGTTGCCATCCTGAAGACCCGAGAATAACCAACAAAGAAATCCTAAGGCACATCAAGCCAATGGCCAATTCTTAGTAAGCCAAGATCGTTCCTATTTCGGCCATGTCATGTGCACCAATTCCCAACAGTCATGCTTTAAATGGTCAGTGGAAATATGAGAAAAGTCTGTCTAAGAACTCGCTTGATACTGTGATACCAATCTGATACCAACATGAGCATGGCCGCACTTCATGAAATGGTGATCAATAGAACTTTGTAGTGGGGAATGATCTACAGAATGTCAACCGAAAATCAACCTTGAATGGATAATTGATTGATTGATTCTGATCTTAAAGCTGAAATAAAGGTATGTGACATCACTGCCAGCCTCACTGGGAACTTTCAAAGTCCTCCACAAATCACATCATGACTTGCATTTCCCAGGAGCCTCAGCTAGCCAATGAACCTCAGACCATGTGACCCAATTGGTCCCATGACAGAACATTCCCAGTGCCCTGATTACTAATCATGCACACCTACTCCAATCTCACCTGTCCTTTAAATTTACCCAGACATTCTCATGTTCAGTGCTTCTGCTTTCTTTCAGTGATGAGACTGAGCGTTCTGTTCTTTCAGACAGTCTGCTTTTAATTTACTTTTGTGAATTTTTTTTTTGCTTTGTAATAAAATTTCCATCAGGAGTGCAGACTAAAAGGAGCAAGTTGGTGAGTGGTAGGGACATGGACTAGAATAAAACAGTTACAGATAAAATAGCCTATTGTTATTACTTGTAGGAATGAATATTGCCAGGAAGGGAGTTTAAAATGAAGAATAAACAACACAAGGGTGAGCAGCAATGATAATCTGAGATTGGTAAAAGGAAACGATGGTGAGCTTTGATTGCTTTTTGAAATAATGATCACTAATATTCTGGTGGGAATAATGATCATTGATAGTTGGAAACAATATTTATAATAATATTTGGTTTTTATCATTTTGGACAATGATTATGAGTCATTGGTTGTTATAAACAATGTCGAGCAGTGATTGGTACTGTATTAGTGACCATGGTAATCTGTTGGGAACAATGGACATGATTGATTGTCTGTTGAAAATAATGGTAACATGTCATGGGTTGTTTCAAACAATGGTGATCACCCACTCATCATTTATACTGCTTTATCCTGTATGCAGGGTCAGGGGGTGGGGGTTGATGGTGTGGGGGGCCCAGAGCCTATCCCAGGATATTTTGGGCAGGAGGCGGGTTACACCCTGGCCAATCCATCACAGGGCACACACACACTGCGGGCAATTTGGGAATAGCAGTTAGCCTAATCTGCATGTCTTTGGACTGTGGGAGGAAACCAACCAAGCATGGGGAGAACATGCAAACTCCATGCATACAGAGGCAGGAATTGCCCCTGGCTTGGAATCGAGCCCAGACCCTGGTCGTGCAAAGCGACAGTGCTAACCACTAAGCCACCGTGCTTCCACAGTGGTGATCAGTTATTGGTAACCAGGCTGATCAGTGATTTGTTATGGTAAACAGGGTTATCAGTAATTGGTTGTTGGGAGCAAAGGTGACCAACAATAATTTTTGGGAGCAATAATGATCTTTGATTGGTTGTTGGAAATAATAGTGCTCACGATTTGCTGTTGAGAACAAAGGTAATCTGTGATTGATCAGTGGTAACAATGATGATTAGTGATTGTTTTTTTGGGAATAAAGGGGGGGGGGGGGCGTTGGTAATAATACACAATTAATGAAAAATGAAATCACAATATGGATCTGTGCATTTATTTCTTTACGAAAGACTGCATTTTATTACAGGTAATATACACATAGTCTGGAATTCAAGTAGTTTGCCAATAATCCAAGTAAAATTTGTTTCTTTTTTTTTAACAAAGGTTTTCCTTTAACAAAGGTATTCAATAATTGTTTCTTAGGAATAAGGGTGGCTGTTGTGACCTGTCATTGTGGTTGTTTCATATACCAGGGATTGGTCAGGGTTAGTCTGGTTAGAATAAAGAACACAAGGGTGAGCAGCAACGATAATCTGTAATTGGTAAAAAGGAAGCAACGGTGAGCTTTAATTGCTTTTTGATGCAACCAGTGATTGGTTTCAAACAATTGTGGTCTGTGATGGTCATTGTTAACCATGGTAATTAGTGATTAGTGATCGTGATAGTGATCTTTGGGAACTTCAGGTTGTAAAAAAAGTACTTTTGCTTATATCAATGCCACTAATAAAATATATGCGTGCAAGAAGGAGTTTAAAGTCCTAAACAAGTTTGTCAAACGCTCTATGATTAGTATGCTGGAACGTTTCCCAACATGGTCAATTTATAGAAAAGCCTTCACACAGTTTCAAACTAGCTTTATGTAATGTGTGATGTGTCATTTCAGTGGGTGTATCAGCAACTGTGCAGGGGCCAGAGGGAAACGGGACGGATGTGAGTGATTAATCTGTCAGGCGTTAAGCGTGTCTAGGTTATACGTCTTCCCAATCAGCACGATATGACATTGGATTAATATAGTCTGACTACAGCGTAGCACATAACCCCGAAATGATTTGCGTGAAAATGGAATTATGAAACCTCCTCTCACATTGGACAGCTTTTTGTTAATTGGCCCTAATAAGATGAGATTGCCAAGATCAATGAGATCAACCCAGTTTTCTGCAGGATAAAGCAGGATAAAAAAAAAAAAAAAAAAAAAGGCATTCAGTGCATTTCCTTCAGTGCCAGGGTTTTCTGTGGGAAATGGTCTGCTGGTGTACAGCTAAATATGGTTTAATGAGGAACGAGGCATCTCATGGTAGAATTACTCCTTAAGCTGTGTCAGGAAGTGTTGCTGAGCCTGCTTTTATCCTCTGAACAGAACACAAGGATCTTCTGCCATCTGTGAGGAACACTGTCACACCTCTAAAATTAAACGTGGGAAAGTCACCAGAATATCGCCACGATTGCTTTTACGCCAGGTTCTATGAAAATGTAAGTTCGGATGTGTTTGGCAGGCCTTGTTCCGAACAACGGTGCTTACCTTCTTGTGTTACTTTTGCCACTTGTTTCTCCTTTGGCAGGTTTTCTGAGGGTTGATGACGATGTGTGATCTCAAAGGCAGACGTTAAGCTTCCTGTTACGGTTTCTGTGTCAACATGACAGAGACATGTGCAGATACAGGTCAAAAGGCTCAGGTTAATTTTCATAAGAAACATCAAAATGGGGAAAATTATGATCAGTGATTTATTGGTAATAGATGGGCTGGTTTGGGTATTTTAGAAACTGCTGATCTCTTGGGATTTTCGCAAAACTTTCTTTTTTGTGTTTATACAGAATGATGCAAAAACAAAACGCAACTGGTGAGTTTCAGGAGGAAATGTTTTGTTGATTAGTTATTCAGTAAAGAATGGGGCAGCAGGGTGGCATCGATTCCTGCCTTGGGTCTGTGTGCCAAATTGCCCATAGTGTGTAAATGAGTATGTACGCATGTGCTTCTATCTTGTGATGGATTGGCACCCTGTGCAATGTGTCACGAGTTCACTGGGAGAGGCTGCAGGTGCCCGAGACCCTATACAGTATAAGCCTCAATTCTGTGTGGAGTTTCCATATTAACCCCATACAGTACTTTGTGGGTTTTCCCCAGGTACTCCAGTCTCCCTCACAGCCCAAAGACATCCATTGTAGGTGTTCCCAAACTTATATTGTCATGTGTGCACCTGTGCCCTGCGTTGGTTTGGTGCCTCATAGTAATAGCTACATTCATGTGTTTTATAAAGCATCAGTGGATCCTATTAGCCCAGAATTACATACAGTTAGCCTTCCACTGCAGGCATACTGGTCAGTTTAAGTCTCAGACGTCATCCATTAAAGCAAGTCGGAGCAGATTTTACAGAGAATAAATACTCCTTTATTGAAATAAATATGTTTGCCTCTCTGTCTAAAAGCTGATCTAGTTATATCGCAAGGACATCCCATGACACCCAGGGCACTGTGTTTACCTCATATCGTTTCTGAAAGGAAGTGTGGGAGCCATGTTTGGCTGCAGAAAAGCTAATCAATACTCCAATACTACAATGTTATGAAGCTTGTTTTTGATTTGGGAACATGTGACATTGAGGCGAACTTTTTTTTTTTTTTTATATAGAGATTTTACCTGCTTTGATTAGCTGACATTGAGGCAATATTATGAACATAATGACTTTTGTGCAAAAGTGTGGAAACTTGGGGAGATGTATTATTTAATAATCAGTTTGTATCTTTACTTCATACTATAAAAAATTGTGTATATTTAAATGCTACTTAAGGTATAACAGAACACATAAAATATCCAGGTTTTCTTATAAACGTCACTGAAAATTCCTCATGTTTCTCATACATTTGTGATAGTGAATAATACAAACCTGGATACTTTATAGCCTCTGGATAGTTTGTGAATATTACACTATTGGCTGGTTCAGTATGGGTCTCCACAATTAACCATCCAATCCACACAACAACTTGGCACAGGTTTTCTGCCGGATGCCTTTCCTGATGCAGTCCTTCCATTTTATCCAGGCTGGGATTTGGTCACTGGGTGGCATGCCAGAAACCTACCACTGAGCCACCAAACATGCCCCTAAACATATTTTAAATAATTCTTCTTTTAAACCTACAGTAATATGGTTTGGCTAATGCACCGTCATTGTAGTATTTTGCTATTGGTCACAAAATGGAAAGTAAATCCCAACATTTTCTAGTCTAATGCACAAAATCAGATTTAGTATTATAAAGAAGTAACAAGGTGTTTGCTTGGTTCATTGCTTGGTTGTAATTTTTGCAATCCACAGAGGACATTTATGTGGACGTAAAGGGCCGAATAAACAAAATGAACCAATTAAAAGAAAATGAGTTGGCACAGATATCTTACCTTTGGGGTCACTGGATGTGAGTGGGACTTGCATGGGATGTAATCTCTTCTAAGTTTGCTGTGCTACTTTTCTGCCTACAGAGCTGGTTGTAAGATAATCGAATAACAGTTTCTCTCAGTACACTATCATACTTCTGGAGAGACAAGTCAGTTAACTGCCTTATTGAATCTAGAAAAAGCAAATATAATTGTTGCCCTAGTGATATTTATGTAACTGTGTACAAGGTAGTGAGCTTGACACTTTGTTAAAGACAATGCTGCACATGACTGATAATACTGGCAGAGATAACCGAGTGGCACTCGGGTTCAGTGTGTAGTGTGAGAGTGGGTCGCATTTATAGAGGACTACACTGCAAATCTGCACAGTTTCTTTTCTCTGGGCCATAACTCTTCTTAACAGGGACACTTCTAATATCCTTCCGCTGAGGACACTTAACTGTATGCACAACTACAAAGTTTTTAAATGCAGCAATCCTTTACCATCTTTTATATACAGTATATGTGTGTGTTAACTGAATAATAGTAAATCAGCAATGCTGGTAGTTTAAATATGATTGTTATAATTGGGTGTATTTGTATCTGGTAGTACTTATGGTACAGTAGCTGTGTAACAATACATCTTGGTTACCATTCAGTTTGAATCAATTAACTAAATTAACTTCATGATTTAATTATTTTGCTTCTCAGAATATTAGGACAAAATAACCCTAACCCAGCCTTCCCATCAGCACCAGCACCTCACATGTCACTGTCCTCAATAGTGTCTCATTATGCCTCGTTTACATCAGTTTTAAGCTCCAGGGGTCCGTTCTTCGTACGTCGCTTGATCCGGGATGAATTGACACATCTAAGATGAGATCATCGTGCTAATTACGATCTGGCTAAGTTCGTTCTTCAGCACACCTGTTGTTGATGATTAGTATAGCTGGATTGAGTTGTCAAGGATTATTGCGCGTTCGTGCGTTGGTTTAAAAGGCGATATGCATCGACAGTAGAAACACTGATCACAAGCCCTTTGATTGGTTGACGAAATGACAAAAGAGCGGCTCAATTTTTTTTTTAGTAACAGGTGTTATGCACTGAAATGCCCCCCTGCCATGGATTGCCCCCTCCCAGCCCCCTACATAATCGCTATCAAATATTATATTAGAACATAAATTCATAGGGTAATGGTTTACAAATTACATGAGGCAATAAAATAAAATAAGCAATATGAAAAGAAATATGTTGTATATGAAACAATAGAAATATTAATATATTTTTTAAATACAACATGTATACTTTTATATTGTTTATTTTATAATAAAATTAGTTTCGTCAAATTTTTCATCATAATCAATATTTATGTTTATTATATTCATTCATTAATTCATTCATTTTCTATACCGCTTAATCCTGTGTTCAGGGTCGCGGTGTTTATTATACAAACCGGATTCCAAAAAAGTTGGGACACTAAACAAATTGTGAATAAAAACTGAATGCAATGATGTGGAGATGGCAAATGTCAATATTTTATTCAGAATAGAACATAGATGACGGATCAAAAGTTTAATCCGAGCAAATGTATCATTTTAAAGGAAAAATATGTTGATTCCAAATTTCACGGTGTCAACAAATCCCAAAAAAGTTGGGACAAGTAGCAATAAGAGCCTGGAAAAAGTAAATTTGAGCATAAAGAAGAGCTGGAAGACCAATTAACAATAATGAGGTTAATTGGCAACATGATTGGGTATAAAAAGAGCTTCTCAGAGTGGCAGTGTCTCTCAGAAGCCAAGATGGGTAGAGGATCACCAATTCCCAAAATGTTGCGCAGAAAGATAGTGGAGCAATATCAGAAAGGTGTAAAGACTTTGCAGTTATCATCATCAACTGTGCATAATATCATCGGAAGATTCAGAGAATCTGGAACAATCTCTGTGCGTACGGGTCAAGGGCGTAAAACCATACTGGATGCCCGTGATCTCCGGGCCCTTAATCGACACTGCACCACAAACAGGAATGCTACTGTAAAGGAAATCACAGAATGGGCTCAGGAATACTTCCAGGAACCATTGTCAGTGAACACAATCCACCGTGCCATCCGCTGTTGCCAGCTGAAACTCTACAGTGCAAAGAAGAAGCCATTTCTAAGCAAGATCCACAAGCACAGGCGTTTTCATTGGGCCAGGGATCATTTAAAATGGAGTGTGGCAAAATGGAAGACTGTTCTGTGGTCAGACGAGTCACGATTCGAAGTTCTTGTTGGAAATGTGGGACGCCATGTCATCCGGACCAAAGAGGACAAGGACAACCCAAGTTGTTATCAACGCTCAGTTCAGAAGCCTGCATCTCTGATGGTATGGGGTTGCATGAGTGCGTGTGGCATGGGCAGCTTGCATGTCTGGAAAGGCACCATCAATGCAGAAAAATATGTTCAGGTTCTAGAACAACATCTAGTCATCTCTTTCAGGAAAGACCCTGCATTTTCCAACAAGATAATGCCAGACCACATTCTGCATCAATCACAACATCATGGCTGCGTAGGAGAAGGATCCGGGTACTGAAATAGCCAGTCTGCAGTCCAGATCTTTCCCCTATAGAGAACATTTGGCGCATCATAAAGAGGAAGGTGCGACAAAGAAGGCCCAAGACGATTGAACAGTTAGAGGCCTGTATTAGAAAAGAATGGGAGAGCATTCCTATTTCTAAACTTGAGAAACTGGTCTCCTCGGTCCCCAGACGTCTGTTGAGTGTTGTAAGAAGAAGGGGAGATGCCACACAGTGGTGAAAATGGCCTTGTCCCAACTTTTTTGGGATTTGTTGACACCATGACATTTTGATTCACCATATTTTTCCCTTAAAATGATACATTTTCTCAGTTTAAACTTTTGTTCCGTGATTTATGTTCTATTCTGAATAAAATATTGACATTTGACATCTCCACATCATTGCATTCAGTTTTTATTCACAATTTGTTTAGTGTCCCAACTTTTTTGGAATCCGGTTTGTATATAAATATTTATTTTCATATTCATGACAAACCCCTGAAAAATAAATGTGTTACAAAATAAACATTATACAAGAATTTGTATTACAGTATGGTCTTGATGGTCTCGCGCCTAGGCTTCATTAGATTATTCATTCATTCATTCATTCATTTTCTATACCGCTTAATCCTGTGTTCAGGGTCGCGGGGGACCTGGAGCCTATCCCAGGAGACTTCGGGCACTAGGCGGGGTACACCCTGGACAGGGTGCCAATCCATCGCAGGGCACACACACATACACACACTCACACACCCAATCACACACTACGGGCAATTTAGGAACGCCAATTAGCCTAACGTGCATATCTTTGGACTGTGGGAGGAAACCGGAGTACCCGGAGGAAACCCACGAAGCACGGGGAGAACATGCAAACTCCATGCACACAGAGACGGGAATCGAGCCTGGCCGGGGAATCGAACCCAGACCCTGCAGGTGCAAGGCGACAGTGCTAACCACTACACCACCGTGCCGCCTATTTCATTAGATTAGTAATATCATATTTGATAGTAATAAACTTATGAATTTATGTTCTAATATAATATTTGATAGCGATTGTGTGGAGGGGGGCATGACAAGGGGGCACATAATCGCTATCATAATCGCTATCAAATATATATATAAATATATATGCAAGATACTTTTCTTTTCCCACGTGAGTCAGTCTGCGTCAGTCGTGCTCTTTAACCAATCAGATGTGACCTCGCCATTTCAACCAATCATAACCCTGCAGGAGCGCAGCCTAAATCCTGTTTACATGAAATAAACCTGCTACCGAGCAGGTTCAAGCTTACAGATATGTTGCTATGACAGCAAATGCGAGATGAGCATCGAAGAACGAAACAATCCAAGATCAAGGACAAATCCAGAACAATCAAATCCAGCTAACTGAGTTAGCAACGTACGAAGAACACCCCCCAGGTGTTCATTGTACACTGTAAAAAATGAATACTGAAAACTGTTGCTGGAAAAAAGAAATATATGTTGGGCTAATATAATGCTGGTGTCAAAAAAGAAAAATATGCTTTCTCAATGTTTTGTTAAACCATTTCTGAGTTAAAGAAAATATTTTATTTTCAAATAAGCCACTGCACGTTTTTACTGAGAAATATCAGTATGTTTTGTTCTACAAGGCAGAAGTCTATTTTTCCAGTATAATGTTTTGACTGAGTGTGATATTAGTAAGCTTTGTAACATGAATGTTAAGGGCACAGTTTCATTCTTGCATTTTGGTATGTTATTTGCATATTTTGTTATAACAATGCAGCAGTTGTTTATTTGTTGAAATAGAGTAGCTGGATTGCACTTAATCAATGTTGATAGTCTTTAACAGGTGTTTAAAGTTTACATTAAAAAAATATTAAAATTTAGAGGAATGTGTCATGTTATTTGAAATGTGGCTACAGTGAATAACCTACTCAAGTAAACTTTAAGATGTTAATTTTATAATTATGTGTCACAAACTAACCGGGATGAACAGATAGCTTTAGCAGTTAGCCCTGTAGCGTGAATGGTAAACCCAAACGCGGATAAACACGTGCAGGCAGGATAATCACGCGATTTGCTATAAGGACTCTCACACTCAATGAGCACAGGAAAGACACAATCTAACCCTAGTCCTATAGACACACACTCAGTCTGAAAAGATAGCCAAGAAAGTGAGTACTCACATATACTGGAACGATTCCGAAAAGACCTGGGCATAACTCAATGACAGAGCGATGTGCGGCGCCATCTTGTTTCCTTTTATGCTTTCAGGTTCGCGACCGTCTTACTTCCGGGTCCTAGTGCCGGTCGCGGCTGAGTGTGCATGACAGTACCCCCCCGTCCAGGACCGACTCCGGACGGTCCAGGGGTGGAGGATACCCGGTGACGGTAGTCCCTAATGAGCCCGGAGTCGAGGATGAAGCGAGCCGGAACCCAGGACTGCTCCTCGGTGCCGTAGCCCTCCCAGTCGACCAGATACTGGGTGCCCCTGCCCCGAGGGCGCGAGTCGAGGATCCGTCGCACGGTGTAGGCGGGACCGCCGTCAATGATTCGGGGAGGAGGAGCAGGGGGGGTGGGTGGAACCATGGGTGAGGTGGTGAATGGTTTCAGCTGTGAGGTGTGGAAGACAGGGTGGATCCGGAGCGCCGCAGGCAGCTGGAGCCGGTAGGTGACAGGGTTGATCCTGAGAGTAATGCGGTATGGCCCGATGAACCTTGGTGATAACTTTTTTGACTCTGTGTGCAGGTGGAGGTTTTTGGTCAATAGCCACACTTTGTCACCTACGTGGTACAACCGTCCCGGAGGGTGCCGACGGCGGTGTTGGGCCACATAGTTGGCGTTGGTGCGTCGGATGGCGAGGTTGGCTTGGTGCCATAGCCGCCGGCACCGGCGAACCAACTGTTGGGCCGATGGTACATCAACCTCCGGTTCCTGGTGGGTGAACATCGGAGGCTGGAAACCATAGCACACCTCAAATGGGCTCAGGTTGGTGGCTGAGGAGACGTGAAGGTTGTGTGATAATCCGGCCCACTTGAGGTAGCGGGCCCAGGAGCGCTGGCGAGCCGACACGAAACATCTTAGGTAGCGCTCCAGCTGTTGGTTGGTTCGCTCCGTCTGACCGTTCGTCTGGGGGTGGTAGCCAGAGGACAAACTGCAGGACGAGTCGATCAGATGGCAGAAGGCCTTCCAGAACCGGGCGGTGAACTGGGGACCTCTGTCCGAGACGATGTCCTTAGGGAACCCATGCAATCGGACTACGTTTTGACAACCGGGCGGCACACCTGCCGGTGCGGGTTCACTGGCCAGTGCCTGGCGGACCCTCGTTTCCATATCCCAGTGCAGGGGTGCAATGATCCGGGTGGGTGGAAGGACAGGCACGGGCTCCACCCGGGGGCGCCTCTCGTTCGTATTGACGGGAGAGGGCGTCGGCCTTGGTGTTCTTTGACCCCGGGCGGTACGAAAGATGGAAATCGTACTGTTCGAAGAACAGGGCCCACCGTGCCTGTCGTGGGTTCAGCTGTTTGAGGTTGCGGATGGTGATGAGGTTCTGATGATCCGTCCAGACAATGAATGGCTCACTGGCACCCTGGAGCCACTGACGCCACTCCTCCAAGGCCCACTTTATGCCCAACAGTTCATGGTCCCCTACTCCGTATCGCTGCTGAGTGGGCTTAAACTTTTTGGAGTAAAAGCCACAGGGGTGTAGCTTCTGGTCTGGACCTCGTTGTGAGAGAACAGCGCCGGCGCCCACTTCCGACGCGTCCACCTCCACAACGAACGGTTGGCTGGCATCCGGATGGAGAAGAATCGGGGCGGTGGTGAACAGGTGACAGAGTCGGTGGAAAGCTGAGATGGCGGTAGGGTTGAGTTGGAAGGAATGGTTGGAGAGCCTGGTAAGTGCAGTGAGTGGTGCTGCAACTGTACTGTAGCCCCGGATGAAGCGACGATAAAAGTTCGCAAACCCGAGAAAGCGTTGGAGCTGTTTGAGTGTCCTGGGTAGGGGCCAGTGACGTACAACCTCCAGCTTCTGCGGGTCCATGGCCACACCCTGGGGCGAGATAACAAAACCCAGGAACGTGGTGGAGTGCTCGTGAAAAGCACACTTTTCCAACTTACAGTACAGCTGGTGGGCGAGCAATCTCTTAAGGACAGCTCGAACGTGTTTTGTGTGTTCCTCGGGGGTGCGTGAGTATATTAAAATGTCATCTAGGTAGACGAACACCCATCGGCCTAGCATGTCCCTGAGGACGTCGTTGATGAAAGACTGGAAGGCCGAGGGTGCGTTGCAGAGACCAAATGGAATGACCAGGCTCTCATAGTGTCCGGTGGGGGTGATGAAGGCCGTCTTCCACTCATCACCCTCTCTGATGAGCACCAAGTTGTAGGCGCTCCGGAGGTCCAACTTAGTGAACATGGTGGCACCAGAGAGGGTGTCCAGGGCTGAGTTGGTAAGAGGCAAAGGGTGACGATTTCTGATGGTGATCTTGTTAAGCCCCCGATAGTCAACACATGGACGAAGTTCGCCCCCTTTTTTCTTTACAAAGAAGAACCCCGTGGCAGCCGGCGAGGAGGAGGGTCTGATGGTGCCATTTCGCAGGGCGCTGGCGACATACTCCTCCATAGCCTGGGTCTCGCTGGTAGAGAGGGAGTAGAGATGGCCGCGGGGGGGGCTGGAGCCTGGCTGGAGTTCGATGGCTAGGTCGTAGGGTCGATGAGGTGGTAGATGGCTGGCCCGGCGTTTGCAGAACACCTCAGCCAGGTCTCGATATGGTGGCGGGATGGCGTGGATGTCGACGTCGGGGGCCTCGGACTCCCTGGAACACGTCCCAGCCTGGGCCTGTAGGCATAAGTCGGTGCAGGTCGGCCCCCATTGAAGAATCCGGTTCTGAGACCAGGAGATGAGTGGGTTGTGCTGTAAGAGCCAGGGGTAGCCGAGGATGATGGGTGGAGAGGAGATGGGTGTAAGGTGAAATTGTATAGACTCCTGATGTTGACCGAGGATGAGAGTGATGGGTGGAGTCTGCTGGGTGATGGGGCTGGATGAGAGGGGCCGCCCGTCGACTGAGGTGATTTTCACTGGCTGGGATAACGCCTCAATCTTTACCCCCAATCCTCTGGCGTACGTTGAGTCAATGAAGTTACCCGCGGCACCAGAATCGATGAACGCGGTACTTCTGACTCGTCTGTGGCCAAGATGGAGGGTTACCTGGACCGTGAGCCGAGTAGCGGTGTTGTCGGTGGTAGCGGAGAGATGGATGCTACCCGGGGAGTCTCTCCTCTCTCTCACCGGGTTTGGGCGTTTCCCGGACGGGACGGGCAGGTCGCTCGATGGTGCAGTGCTGAGCCGCAGTAGGCGCACAGTCCCTCGCGGTAATGTCTCTCGCGTTCCGCCACGGTCAGGGAGGCGCGCCCTAGCTGCATGGGTTTCCTCGGCTCCGGTGTCAACCACGGCAGGGGGTGGAGATCCGACACGTCCAGGGAGAGCGGTGGTGACGGTGGTTGGTGGCCTTGGTGCAGTGTAGGCGTAAGTGGATGGTGGCGGCACGGTTCGAGGAGCTGGCTTCGGGCGGGATAGGAGGCGCTGGTCGATCCGGAGGGCTAGCTGGATTAGCCCCTCCAGTGTGGCTGGGAGCTCTCGTCCGTCTAGCTCGTCTCTGATGTGATTAGCCAGCCCCTCGAAGTAGGACGTCCGGAGGGCTGCGTCTCCCCAGGAGGTCTGGATGGCGAGGGTCCGAAACTCGGCGGTGTACTTACTCATGGAGAGTCCTCCCTGCCGCAGGTGGTAGAGCTTTGTGTCGGTCTCCACCTCGCCCGCGGGATGTTCAAATGTTAACTTGAGTTGACGGGTGAACTCATTATACAATAGGAGTGCGCGGTGTCTGTGTCCGCGTGCAGGATTGCCGTGGCCCACTCTGCTGCCTGCCCTGATAGCAACGAGACGAGGAGTGCAATGCGCAGCCGGTTGGTGGAGAACTTGGTGGCATTGAACTCAAACACCAGTTCCAGCGATGTTAAAAACACACTGCATTTCCCATCCGTGCCATCCCATTTGTCTGGAAGAGCTAAAAAAACGTCAGAAGCGGGGGGGGGGGGGATGGTGCGGCGCCGCGACCGCCGCGGCGGGCGGACCGCTAGCCAGCCCACTAACCGCCGCCCGAAGGCTCGCGTTCTCCTGCCTAAGCTCCGCGACCTCGCGGCGCAAGGCCGCGGTGTCTTGGACACTCCGGCGCAGAGAATCGAGCTCCGCGGTTAGCGTATTAATGAGCAAAGCATGCTGGTCAACCACATCGCGAAGGCGGGCGTAATCCGCTGGGTTTACTGCTCTAGGCTCTGTCATTCTGTCACGAACTAACCGGGATGAACAGATAGCTTTAGCAGTTAGCCCTGTAGCGTGAATGGTAAACCCAAACGCGGATAAACACGAGCAGGCAGGATAATCACGCGATTTGCTATAAGGACTCTCACACTCAATGAGCACAGGAAAGACACAATCTAACCCTAATCCTATAAACACACACTCAGTCTGAAAAGATAGCCAAGAAAGTGAGTACTCACATATACTGGAACGATTCCGAAAAGACCTGGGCATAACTCAATGACAGAGCGATGTGCGGCGCCATCTTGTTTCCTTTTATGCTTTCAGGTTTGCGACCGTCTTACTTCCGGGTCCTAGTGCCGGTCGCGGCTGAGTGTGCATGACAATATGCAAGCATAATTTCCAATTCAGAATGTACCTTTCAGTTAACTTGGAACATTTAATTGACACAACATTATATTTCAATTTGAGACTGCTTGTTGGCCTAACTAGGCATGTTTATTCAGCATAGAACATTTAGTTGACAGAATGTTTTATTTCAATTTGTGTGTACATTTAGAGGTAATCAGCACAGCAAAAACAAAATAGTTTACACAACTTAAATTGAGCCAACTAAAAATTTTAGGTGCAACAGGTCACTAGAAATTTTTTAGTTGGAGTAGCAAGAATTTTTTTACAGTGTAACATCAAGCTGTTATTATTGTCATTTGTAGTAGAGCACGTGTCAAGCATGCCACAGAATCATTTATAATCTGTATTGTTTTTTGTCACATTGTATGTACTGTACTGTACATGGTTCCTTATCTGTCTTTTTTACATATTCTTTTTTATATAGGCAGCAGATTTTTTTTTTATGTGTGCAGGAAGCCATCCTGTAAAGGAATTCCATCATTTGAGAATGGTTTGTCACCATGTGCTCCCTTAGGAGGGGTCTCCCCAACTGGGAGAGAATGATCTCAACCCTCCTTGCCCCTTTGAGGATGTCATTCAGCTTTCTTTGTAGTGAAGAAATGGCACCATGGCACCAGAAATGTTATCAGGAACGATAGCAAGAAGAAAAGGGTGCAAATTCAGTTTTGTTTTTAAAGCAGTCGGTGCCAAAAGGTGTATAATGAGGTTTAAAGTCTATTTATCTCATATGTTTTGACATTTACATGTCTTTTCTAAATGTTTTTTTGATTGTTTTTATATATAAAAATATAATTATAATGTTGGAAATTGTTAATATTGGTAAAAATTTTTGGTCGGGTGGAACAGATTATCTGCATTTACATTATTTTCTATGGGAAAAATTTCACATTATGAAATTTTGCCCTAAGATCTCACCTCCAGAACAGATTAAATTCATATGCCAAGGTACCACCTTCGGTGTCCACCACAACCTTTGCATTTAATGCATTGTAGCATTGATGTTAACATTACAAATGCCACTACCAGAAACTTTGACTTGAGGTACTGTAGCATTTGTCAGGTGTGTGCAAGCACTAAAGTGATTGTAAGCACTAGTCCCATAGAACAAACTTGAGACAACAAAAAACGATTCTGATTATTTTCTCTACTTGTGCCTTGAAGCACTTGACAATAAAGCGTGCCACTGATCTTTCAGTTTTACTGGGGTTGTATGCTGTAACCAGGGGCGGGAGATGTATGATTAGAATAGGTTGTGACAAAACAGAGAAAATTGCTTAAAATTGCATTTAGTCTAATTGGGCTCAATTGGCTCTTACCTACCTAAAGTCGTCAAACTACAGTAAATGGCTGCGCTCCAAAACCCCATTTCCAGCTAAATTTTAGATGCCTTTTTTCTACCCTGCAAAGAGAAAAGGTGTAGTTCAACTTTAAAGTGTTCGGAGCTCTATGGAGCTCAGTACATATGAATAATGCATTAAGTGAATAATGCATATGCTCATGATTACCACAAAGTACCCAACCTGGTACAATGTGACAAAGTGCTGCTGGCCCAGCTGCATAACTGTATAAAACTAATGGACAAACCAGGAGCAAATCACTGTGACTGACCGTGGACTATAGTACACATACAGTAAATGATACATGTATAATTCGCTAGAGCAACATTTACACAAGAATCGAAATGACCAATTAAAAACTAATTTTTATATGAGCTATAAAGTAGTGCAGCATTATTAACTTTTGTGTTTAATTCTCTCTCTTTCTCTTTTACCACAGCACGGCTTAATTCTCAATTCTGATTGGTGCGAAGGTGTTGATTAAATGTTCAGAACAGCAGCTCTGACAGTACTTCCATCTCCAAGACAAATCGCTGTTTTTTTTATTTATGTACTGTACTCGTACTAATGTGATATTATTCATCTTGCACTAAGTCTTGTATGGCAGATGGTATACTTATTCGAAGGCTCCTAATAAACACATAAAAAAAATTATCATTGCTGAACAAAGAAAAATCCATACAGTAATTGTGGGTGTGAGATTTTCATAATGAGATGTTTCTCCTAAATTAACATTTATGGATGGAGTCTTCAGCATCAGTGCTTTGTAAAAGTCTCAGTTTTCTGTGATGGGAAGGTTTTTTCATGGCAGATGACATTGTGCTTTATAGTTTCTCAGTAATGTGTCTTAATAATTTCAAGAGTGTAAAAATGAGAGTCTGGTGAATAGGAAATTATGCAAACTTGTCTTGTGGGCATCCCCCAGCATTATACACTAAATCAGGCATAACATTAACATTATAACCACTCAGGTTTTGGGTGCTGTGAGTTGCGAAGGGGAGCCTCCATGGATTGTACTTGTTTGTCTGGCACATCCTATGGGTGCTTGAACGGATTGAGACAAGAGGAGTTTGGATGCTGTGTCAGTGGCCTTGGGCCCCGTGGACAGCATGGTGGTGTTCTGGCCAGCATTGATTTTTAAGGAGTATTTGTGCTGCATTGCCTATTCTGTGGGACCAGGCTGGCTTTGCTCACCATGGGCATATGTGACCAATGGGTGCCAATGATGCTGTTACCAATTTGCTGGTGTATAATCAATGTTAATGTTATGTGGTGTTAATGTTGGTGACATGTTGGCTTAGTGACTCCGTTCCTGGGTTCGATTCCCACGTTGGGTCTGTGTGCATGGAGTTTGCATGTACTCCCCGTGCTTGGTGGGTTTCCTGGTTCTCCAGTTTCCTCCCACAGTCATGCAGATTATACTAATTGATATTTCCACTTGTATCTGGACGGATGGTGTTAATGTTATGGCTAATTAGCGTATGCTATTATACACAGTTTATCACTATTATTTTTAAATGAACACTTCATGATTAATATGTTAATATGTGGAAGAAGAGAAATAAAGCACTTCAGGAATTGGTGTTATTAAAAAAAAAAACTAACGGCACATGGCAACAGTACTTCTGCTTTAAGTCAAGGCACCAGTTACACCGGTCAGTGGACTATTTTCTTATAACAGCAACACCTCGTTGTGTTTTACTCCTTACATAACACGTAGGTGGGTGTATTATTAATGAGTATTACACTGCATGGTGTAGCTGTGTCCTTTTTTGTGCCCTTGGCTTCTTGCAAGTGGATACAAGAGATGGTTTTGTTGGTTTTATAACTCATATGGATGGATTAATAATCCAAACAGTTTTTGACAGTTAATTAATCTTCTATATTTTCTTCTAAATTTTAAGTTGTTTTCTGTGAGGTTTGGTGTTTTAACCTTTAACCTTTAAACACTGTTGAAACAGAAACAACAGCAAGTGAATTTTACGGTGTTTCCATATGCTTTATGTCTCCACTAAACCAATTTGCATGCTCAGAAGAATAGAGAGTCTATAGACAGCTGTAGGCCGTCATCAGCTTTTCTTGTTCTTTTATTTATTCAAACCCTGTGTTGCTTTTAGTTTTGACGAAGCCTACGTGTGCGAAACATTTCCTGTTTTGAACTTGACAGCAGTTGAAAAATGGCTGGAGATTTCCTAAAGGCTTTTGGCAGGGATTTGATGGAAAACACAAACTGGTGAGAGACATTTGAAATGAATTAAGAAAAGCCTGGGAGAAAAACCAGTGAACAAATATGAACTGTGAAAAAAAAGCATTTGATGCAGAACATTTTTTGTATGTATCACAAGAAAAACAACCAAAATATTGATAGTGTTGTTTAATATTAATAGTTAGGTGTATTTGTTATTAGCTAATAATTATTGTGTATCTGGACAGTAAAACAATATGCTTTATAATTCAGTAGAATGAATAGAAATTTCATTCTTTATGTTCATACCATGACATTCATAAAGAACCAAAAATGACAGACTAAGTTGCTTATCTAGCCTGAGGATTTCAGGATTTTCATTAGTTATGATAAAGATGAGTTAAATATCAAGCTCTTCATCAGCTAGATGTGCAGTTCTTCTTTTCTTTAATTGGACTTTCTCATATTCTTTCCCTGTATCCCTACCTTGCGTCCCTGCTCCTCCAAAGGACATGTCCTTGCTTACTGCAGCATCACTCTAAAGTGACACTTATTGCTATAACGACTTGGTGCACAGCTGGCCTTAATGGATCTTCACTTACACAAGAATGAGTAACTATAAACTAAATTATACAACAGTTACTTCTGACCAAGTAATCTGAATGGACAGGAGGCATTCCACGAGTGGTGATATTAGAGCATTGCAGACCGGGACAGTTAACTGTGTGTATCACTTTGCATCACAGATGTTCTAAAATTCAACTGATGTTCTGATTCAACTCCAGAGGTTTGCTGATATTCTAAAGCGGAATAAGTGGAAATTCATATGATTTAAAGAACTGTCCACTACTCTACAGCTGTTCTGATATTCATTACAACAGCACTCTGATATTTCTCAATTAACATCAGTCAAACACTATACAGTACATGGCATGAATAATGACATTTCAGCCATGAAACGACTTTCACTGGGAGCGTTAATGTCACATCATTCAATACTATGGTAGCAGATACAGGGTGAGCTTCAGTTATTGTTCACATACAGTAAAACCTCAGAATGTGGACTGCTAATAGCATTGTCTGGTCTTTGACAACCTTTAACTAACCAGTTTTGGTGATTCTGTGCCCACTGTAGGATCATGCATGCTCCATGACTGGTAGAAGTGGAAGATGGTGTGGTTTTCGGCCATTATTAAATATTTTGCAAGACACGGTATGTAGGCGATGAAATTTCCATTATTTACAAACAAGTATTATATTCATATGGTAGTGCTGCCAGAACACACTCGATTGACACTCTGACCCTTTTTTCTCCAAGTAAGTAGAAAGAATATACTGTATGTACTGTACTGTATACACTGTTTTTTTAGTGCTTGAAGATCCAATCATTAGTAAGTTGTATGTCACACAAAAGGACGTTTTGAACAAATAAAATTACATCAACTCCTGCAATGAGTGATGTGCTAGAACATTTATTTATTTGAATAATGAATAAAGCCTCCCAGCAGCACATAGAATATAGCTGTGTAGCTAGCTACTGTTAATTACAAAAATGAAAAGACAGTGTAAACTTTTTAATTACAGATAGAAAGGTAATGGTAATAGAAACATGGTATGCATTAATAGTATTCAGAGGACGACCCAAAACATGACCTAGTAAATCACCAAACAATTCAAAATGCACCTCAGACAACCCAAGAACAAAACAGTAACACACTAGCTTTATCAAATAAGCAACAGCATAGAAAAACAAAGAAAATATAATGAGCTAACCAGTGATGTTTACTAAAAACAAAATCCATTTTTGATTTTTACAATTATACAGGTGAACCCTGTAACATCTTACAGTCAAAGGAATGTAAATAAGTTCAAATACATTACTGCACAGTGAAATTCTTTATTCATCGCATTGCAACCTGACGGAGCTGGGGCTTGAACCGCTGGCCATCCGATTATTAACTCAGAACTGTAACACATCAAGCAACCTAAAACAAGTTTCCACCCAGTTTCGAACCAAAGATTTTTCATGTGTAAGGAGAACATGATAATCAGTACACTACGGAAACCTAAGCAAATAGTACACAGTACTGTTCAAAACACTTGAGCTACCCCTTATTTTGTCATATTTTGCTTCCAAAGAAGCAGACTTTCCTGTTTTTTCATATTTTGCTTCCGGAAGGACTTTCTTGGCTCTCATTTTTGGTAAATTTTTAAATCTCTTTTTTAATCAAGTTCCTGTACCTAAGAAGTTTCAGAGGATTCTTGGTTGTTAAACCACACAATGATCTACAGTATGAATCATTCAAGCATTAATAAACGAGTTTAAATTATGACAGATGATCAGAGCGGTGATTAGTACACTGGTGATGCTGAATGCTGAATCGTTGGAACAGTCGAGAGGGGAAATGAGGTCGCTGCTGAGGTGGTTACAGTGCATAAATAACTCATTTTTAAATTGTATCATTAGGCATTTGCAGCCTGATGCAGTAAAAAGTTTGCTCCAATTTCCTTAATTTAACCTACAGCTACACAATACTTAATGAAAAGTATTTGTAATACATTACAATTTTATAAAAATATATATATATTAAATACAATATTTTAATACATTGAAATGTATATATATATTTTTTTAATATATATTTTTTCCTTTTCTGTTTTTTAATCACATTTCCTGTTAGTCCATGGGTGCCAAATATGAGCTTGTAAAAATTAGGTTTTTGTACAGACAAGACAGATGGTTGTTGACCTACAAAAGTCAAGCAAATCAATATTAAAACAAAATCATAATCCATTAAAAATGCCATTATGCACATAACGACCATCATGTCATTGACTGCAACCCTAAATTCAATTAAAATCTTATTGAAAACCTGTGGGCTGAGTTGCAGTCCACATACAGTATGCAAGCCTAATAATGTCGAGAAGCTCCAAATATTTTGCACTGATTCATTTTATTTCCTCCATAACAATTTGTTTGCCCATTTACATAGATCAGTGTTTGGGGTCATAATCATCCGTCTGTGGTTAAGTCTTAACCTTTAAAAAAACACAAAAACACAGCAGAATTTATCTTGAATTTAAATGCAACCAGAACCAAATCGGCACTGATCTACAGTACAGTTACTGTATATTTTTACAGTTGGTTTTTACCAAACATGTTAAAGTTATGGTGTGTGGTCCAAATATTCTGAACATCCTCCTGAAGGTTGGCAATAAATATAGCTACGTATAAAAAAGAAAAACACAATAAAATCTTTAGGAGAAAATAGTCTGTACACACTGAGAAGAGATGATTAGCATTCATAACGTGTCATACTTATACAGTTGATCCTCACACAGGGGGATTTTCTTGAAATCTGTAAACCTTGTGAGCTTTCCATCATAGAACGACATCCTCTCGTACCATGGAAATTCTGGTGCCTCTGGAGACCACAGGCTTTCATCTCTCTGAACCCCCAAAGTCCAGAGGAATGTAAATGACTTCAAACTTATTCTCAGATGTGGCCTTTAATCCTAGTTCAAGAAAACTTCGGTCCTACAGATGACATGTAAAAATGTCTCACTTCTACTTATACCCCAACTTATAGTACTGTAGCTCCTTTTTTCGTGCTTCTCTCACCAGCCGCCTTCTATCCCATGAAGCTTCTCATTAAGAGTTGTTAGTAAGATGCTTTGACAGTAATTACCGCTCTGATTGTTTTTTGTGTGGTGATGCATGAGTGTTCAGGATTTCTAAATATGAGCTTAATTTCTATTGTGGTTCTAAAACACTCGCTTTGAGATGGTAGTGGCCAACTGTTACTTTACCAGTTGATGTTAATTGCCATCTGTGTAGTTAAATTAGTGATGGTAGTGGCCATATTACGCAATGTGCTTGAGGCTTTTTGTGAAGTTACATGAAGAACTTTATTAGAGCTCTAATTAGTTCTCTTTGAGAAACTAGCAGCACTGCGACACTCAGGCCCAAATAATTTTCTATATTTAAGTCTCATATGTATTCCTGTATCATTTCATTTTGTATAAATGAGTGCTGTTGACTCCAGGAGAGGCGGCTCCCAGCTATGGTGCTGGTGCTACACCTTATGAACGATAAAGTAGTGTCTTTTGTGCGGCGCCGAAAAACAAATCTCTCTGGATAGATTTTTAGTGAAAACTGACCAGAGGTCGAGAAACAAAAGAGAGAGAAAACCCCTGAAGGAGGATGACCCAGTGTTAGGGACTCTCCCTCCTAACATTAATCTCCTCCCCACCCATCTTTTCTCTCCTCAATTCCTTCACATCAGCAAGTCCTCTAAAAGGTGCTTTAACAGTACATGTAAAAATTTACTGTTTGCGCTCTTCTGTACAGTTTGTATTTGTATTTATAGTGCTTGATTATTTTTGTATAATAAAGACTTTTTTATACACATGTTTGTTTTTTGATATAAATAAAATGAATCAAAAGTTAAATGTAGTTCATAGTGACAGAGAATGGATTAATTCTATTTACAAGTATTCCTATGGAAAAAAATTAATCTGTCTATGGCCAAGGTGGTACCCAGAACCAGAGGTTCCACTGTATGTACGGTGGGTACGGAAAGTATTCAGACTCCTTAAATGTTTCACTCTTTGTTATTCATTCATTCATTTATATTCATTCTATACCGCTTTATCCTGTATTTAGGGTCGCGGGGACCTGGAGCCTATCCCAGGAGACTCTGGGCACGAGGCAGGGTACACCCTGGACAGCGTGCCAATCCATCGCAGAGCGCACACACACACACACTATGGTCAATTTGGGAACGCCAATTAGCCTAATCTGCATGTCTTTGGACTGTGGGAGGAAACCGGAGTACCCGGAGGAAACCCACCAAGCACGTGGAAAAAAACATGCAAACTCCATGCACACAGAGACGGGAATCAAGCCTGGCCGGGAATCGAACCCGGACCCTGGAGGTGCAAGGCGACAGTGCTAACCACTACACCACCGTGCTGCACTCTTTGTTATATTGCAGCCATTTCCTTAAATCATTTAAGTTCTTTTTTTTCCCTCATTAATGCACTGTACACACAGCACCCCATACTGACAGAAAAACATAGAATTGTTGACATTTTTGCAGATTTATTAAAAAGGAAAAACTGAAATATCACATAGTCCTAAGTATTCAGACCTTTTGCTCAGTATTTAGTAGAAGCACCCTTTTGATCTAATATAGCTATGAGTCTTTTTGGGAAAGGTGCAACAAGTTTTTCACACCTGGATATGGGGATCCTCTGCTGTTCCTCCTTGCAGATCCTCTCTAGTTCTGTTAGGTTGGATGTTAAACGTTGGTGGACAGCCATTTTCAGGTCTCTCCAGAGATGTTCAATTGGGGTTTAAGTCAGGGCTCTAGCTGGGCCATTCAAAAACAGTCACAGAATTGTTGTGAAGCCACTCCTTCGTTATTTTAGTTGTGTGCTTAGGGTCATTGTCTTTTTGGAAGGCCCAGTCTGAGGTCCTGAGCACTCTGGAGAAGGTTTTCGTCCAGGACATCCCTGTACTTGACCGCATTCATTTTTCCCTCGATTGCAACCAGTCGTCCTGTCCCTGCAGCTGAAAAACACCCCCATAGCATGATGCTGCCACCACCATGCTTCCCTGTTGGGACCGTACTGGACAGTTGATGAGCAGTGATGTGGTTTTCTCCACACATACCGCTTAGAATTCAGGCCAAAAAGTTCTATCTTGGGCTCAGCATGCCAGGGAATCTTATTCCTCACCATCTTAGAGTCCTTCAGGTGTTTTTTTTAGCAAACTCTAAAATGTGTCTTGCACTGAGGAGAGGTTTCTTTCAGGCCACTCTGCCATAAAGCCCTGACAGGTGGAGGGCTGCAGTGATGGTTGACTTTCTACAACTTTCTCCCATCTCCCGACTGCATCTCTGGAGCTTAGGAATCTTGCATCTCTTAGGAACCTTAAAGGGGACATACAGTCTCAATTTTGCATAGGTTAATATGATTCTTTAGGGTCCTAATGAAAAGTTTGTAATATACTTTAATTAAAAATTCTCAATTGTTGTGTAAAAAAAACACTACTTTTACCTGGTAAAAAGTAGCTCTGTTCTCAGCAACCTATTTCAGTACATGCTCCTTTAAATGTTAATGACCTCTACTGAACCCACCCCCCAGTTCTGTGGGGCGTGTCTTCACAATACAAGTGGGGTATAGCTTTGACAACAGTTAAAAATATTTTAAAAACAGTTAAAATTTATTTTACATGATGTTAGAAATATTTTATATATAAAGGAGTTATTTCTACTCTCTTGCTCTCTTCCTCATAGATCTGATATTAACGTGTTAAATCTTCCCTGCTGCTATCTTCCTGTCTCCTCTTGCATCTGTTCATTCACGCTCACCTTCCCATACTCTGTCTCTCTCTGTCTCTTTCTCTATCTCTCTCTCTCCCCCTCTCTCTCTTCCACCTATCTTCCTCTCCTTTGATTCAAATTCAAATTTTATTTGTCACATACACAGTCATACACAGTATGATATGCAGTGAAATGCTTATACGACAGCCAGTGACCTTAAAACGAAAATAAAAGCTTATACGTAAGGAATAAATATCAATAAAAAGAAATACTAAAGAAAATAAATTTAACTAGTAAAATAAACTGTACAAATAAGGGCATAATTAAAATATTACAAAATATAGGGGAAATATATATATATATATATATATATATATATATATATATATATATTATTACTTTTTTTTAATATATTTATATATATATATATATATATATATATATATATATATATATATAAATTTTTACATGTGAATCTGGTTGTAAAGCTTTTTTGACTTCCCAGACCGGGAATTGAACTCGGGCCGCTGCAGTGAGAGCGCCGAAATCCTAAAAACTAGACCACGAGGGATTAATGGCTACCTCATGGAAATGCCGGGTATTCAACCCGCGACCTTATACACGCGAAGCACGTTTTTTCGTTTTTTTTGTAGTAACATATGTCTATAGCACAGGCGTTTGGTCAAACATATATAAACCGATCTTTTGCTGTTAATAAACAGAGACCTTTCTGACAGACAACGTGTGTGTGTGTGACTGAGTCATGGAGATGCCGGGTATTCAACCTAGGACATCATACACGCGAAGCATTGTGTGTACTCGCCTCGTCTACAACGCAACTTTAGAAAAACTTTATAAATATGTAGTGCAAAAAAGCATGTACCTTGAGTGGGACTTGAACCCGGGTCTCCCACGTGAGAGCACTGAATCCTAACCACTAGACCACCGCACTACTCCAAAAAACTGCACACCACACTTGTGTAGGCGCCATTTTGCTCCAGCATAGAAAAACAATGGCCGACAACTTTCTTCTAACTCGGGGCGAGTCTTTGCTAAAACACTAGTGTCAATCAACTATAGTGGGAGAGGCCTTTTGAGATCTGCCTGATTTCAGAAGGGGCATCTTATTTTAATAAATTTAAAGAAAATCGCTGGGCGGCTCTTTATCATTGTAGAGTGGTTGTGTACACACTCTCCTAACACACAATGCAGTCCAAACAGCTTGAAAAAGTGCATGTAGCACCGTATGTCCCCTTTAAATGCAACAGAATTTTTTTTGTAACCGTGGCCAGATCTGTGCCTTGCCTCTGAGCTCTTCAGGCAGTTCCTTTGACCTCATTATTCTCATTTGCTCTGACTCTGGCTTTCCTAATCAAAGTCCAATCAGTATAAGGCAGGGGTACTCAAATATATATTTGAAAGGTCCACTTACCAAATTTCTATTCAGTCTGCGGTCCGGAAAAATTACAGTCCAATTTCAAATAGAGAACTACAAAAAAAGTAAAACCCAAAATTTTCAAACAATACTCAAAAATGACATGGTAGTCCTTTTAGTGTGAATGGTGACATCATCTTTGTGCCACCAGTTTTTTGTACATGGGCATAAAAGGCGTGAGGACCAGGTCGAGGCACTGATGTAAATGTTCATTGGTGATGGAGCTGTGATATGTGTTTTTCACCGTGCTCATAGTTGAAACGGCAGATTCATAGCAGTACGTTGTGGAAAACATTGTGAGAATTTGAAGGGCCATTTTCTACAGGACAGGAACACCTGCTGCAGTAACCATCTTTGTCCAGAAGGTGAGAAGGTGACCACTTTTGATTGCTAGATTAAGCACATTGGTTTTCTGCTTCCCATGGGGAGAACGAGTGCATATTTTTCTGTCCACTCACTTTTAAATTCGCTGTTTTCAAAATCAACTTATATCAAAGGCCAGCTTTTATGAAGGTAAAACAGTAGCAAAACCCGAGAGCTTGCAAATTTGAATGTGAGAACTTGTAAAATTAATAGTTGTATTTGTACGTTGAAATTTATACTCACAGCTCTGATGTGAAAAGCTGCATCTATCGATTTGCACACATAGACAATACTCAGAACACCTGTGTTTTGAATTCGAAGTTGCAAATTAATAGTGACAAATGTGTAAAGTGTCATTCACATAAACAAAATGACAGGCACAATTGTGTACTACACATTTATCTTTGCGCTTTTCTTCAGTTTCGCTGTAAAACCACAAGTTGGCACTCACAACCTCTCAGATCTGGCAGTACAACCTCAAATCCCAGCACTCTGACTGTTGACTCACTTGTGCACTTGTAAACGTGAACTTGAGAGAGCAGAGTCGAGGGCGGGGCTGGGGTGGGGATGAAGTTATTTTATTGGTCGATGCCTCACCAATGAACAACGCCAGCCAGCCACAATGCAAACATATGTATGCATATGTATCAGCTATTTTGTTTTTAACGCTTGGAAAAAATTAATTCAATAAACAGAATGAGCAGCTCACCTCTTATATCTTCCATGAGTCGTTTGAATCTACTGCACCGCATAGCGCCTATGGGAGTCACGTGACAAAGGACCGAACAACTCGGGACTTGACGATTCGTTGAGAAGCGTTCAATACATAGCCTACGGAGGTTTTGCGATGATTTGCGCATGCGCAAAGTAGAAAATGAACGAATCACTCTCGGAGACGACTCGTTCTACTGAGTCATGTTAAAGATTCGTTCAAAAAGAACGAATCGTTCATGAACGACCCATCACTAGAAGACTCGAAGATATATCGCGCGGAAACACAGGTGCGCACTTCATTGAGAACTCATTTGGATTATGATTAAATTAGCATGTTTGTTTTGGCGTCGGTCCAGATTTAACCGTATTTGGGTCCGGATGCGGACCGGAGTCCGCCTATTGAGTACCCCGGGTATAAGGTGTAGAACCATCTCAAGGATGGTCAGAAGAAATGGACAGCACCTGAGTTAAATATACAGTATGAGTGTCACAGCAAAGGGTCTGAATACTTAGGACCATGTGATATTTCATTTTTTAATAAATCTGCCAATAATTTTCTGTCAGCAATATTTTCAGCAATATGGGGTGCTGTGTGTACATTAATGAGAAAAAAATTTACTTGATTTTCATTTTTATTAAATTTTTCATGATTTTAGCAAATGGCTGCAATATAACAAAGAGTGAAAATTTTAAGGAAGTCTGAATACTTTCCGTACCCACTATGTGTGTATACTGTATATATATAGACTGTATGGAAAGTTTTCAGCCATGTAATATGAAAAATAGAGACACTTTTTGAAGAGGATACAATAAACATTTTACATAGGACAATGACGCCTCGGTCCCCTTCAAAGGAGGCACTTTGACACCTCGCACACTCCTCCCAGTGTCTGTACCACTGTTCAAAACACTCTGTGAAATCCTTTGTTGAACTCGCCATCAGCTGCCTCGTCGTATTTTTTTAATCTCATCAACAGACTGAAATCTCTTGCCTTTCAAAGGTGTTTTTCTTTTATATATTTTTTTGGTTTGGGCAAGTCACAGAGCACTAAATCTGGCCTGTAGGGGGGCTGAATCACTTGGGTGATTGGATGCACTCTTTGCATCGTCCCTGAAAGCCTTCTGAATCATCCGAATATTTTCAACGGAGAAATATTCAAGCTTGAAATAAAAAAAAATTATGCTGATGGATTGCTCTACACGCTCAGCCATTTTAAATGCAACGCTCACATGGTACAGGTGCTCACCCAACAGTGTCTAGAACCCCACTGACTAGAAGTAACAGTGAAGTAGTATCTACAGTATAGATCAAATCTAATGCCACCTAAGTTGGTTTTTTTAAAGTACCTAGATAATTGTTAAAAACAAACGCTTCTAATCAATTAGAGGATAGCATATGTGGATTTACTTGCTTTCAACTGCGATAAATTACAAAGTAAAAATAAAAAAAGACATACAAACTTCATCTCATATCTTGTAATTGTTTGCATAGAGTGCAGGAAACAGCAGGGATGCATTCATGTAGATCCCAGGGAGAAATCGAGTCAGTGCCCTTTTGACCTCAGACTTTACACTCTCGCCTTGCGTATATAATAATGATACTTTATGTGGCCTCATAGAGAATAAATGCCTGACTAGAGGGTAGTTATAAACTCGGCAACAGAGATCTTGCCTCCAGGTATGACATTCTCAAAGCTTCACTTCATCAAACATAATTGGCTCGGTCTCACCGTGGGAATGAAGCAAAGGTATTAGGTTGCCTTCCATGGGCTTTATCAATCCTAGTAGGCTGCTCTGATTTGGCTGTGAATAGAATGCCTCAGTCAATGTGGGCATGGTCTCAGTTTCAAAGGCCTAGTGTGCCTTTAATATTTATTGCACACATCTTCAGAATCCTGAAAGTTGCAACCCCATTCTACTCACCCACTCATTATCTATACTGCTTTATCCTGTATGAAGTGTCACGGGGGGCCTGGAGCCTATCCCAGGAGACTTTGGGCTTGAGGTGGGGGAACACCCTGGATGGGGTGCCAATCTATCACAGGGCACACACGCATACATACCCATTACTGGCAAATTGTGATCACCAATTAGTCTAATCTGCATGCCTTTGGACTGTTAGAGGAAACCCACCAAGAACGGGGAGAACATGCACACATACCCAAGATTCAAGCCAACAGTGCTGACAACCCCACTCCAACGAATGCACATATACTTTCACTGGATTGGCTCAACAATCTTCTCAGAGCTTACAGAATTAAAAGAAATAAAGAAATAAATAACTGTGATTGGATTGGCACCCTGTCCAGGGTGTACCCTGCCTAGTGCCCGAAGTCTCCTGGGATAGGCTCCAGGTCCCCGTGACCCTAATACAGGATTAAGCGGTATAGAAAATGAATGAATGAATGAATGAATAACTGTGATGGCATTAAATGTTTATTAGAAGTTTTCTTGAAAAAGCGAAAGTAATGAACATGTGATGCTCATTTGCTGAAGGGTTATGCAGGAAAAGTATTTATTCTAGTTCTTGAGGGCAATTTATTGAACACTGTGGAATGGGAAAGTAAGAGATGGATGTGATTTTGCTCTTAGCTATGATTTTTATGATTATGTACAGTATGCTCTGGAGTTTTCACAACACCTTCCTGAAGGTCTATGAGAAAGCCAGTGTTCGGGTGGTTAAGCAAAGTACTTTTCCCTTGCTTGTACATCTTTTCTGTCTACTGGATTTTTTTTATGCCTTTGTCTCCTTGATGCACAATTGAAGGCTGTTCCAGCCTCCAGCTGTGCCTGATTCTGGTTGACCCTACAGTACCTGCTTGGGCTTATGCTGAGTTTTGGTGTTGCAATACTGGCTGTCCACAGTGCTATACAGTACCTGAAATACCCATAATGTAAGCATGGATTTTTGTTGTTGTTGCTTGATTACAAAATCACAACTTGTACTGTATGCGCATGTTTTTTGAAATGTGCTAGCTCAGTGATGACAGCTCATTTTATTTGATGAGAAGGGTAAAATCTAATATATATATCATTAGCCCAACTGTGAAAATATTATGATTGAGTAATGTGTTATATCTCAATGTCTCCTCAGCAGCATAATAAAAATGATATAGGACAAACTATTACACACAGAGTGGCAGCTGAATTTGTGATAATGAATACTGTTTCAAGTCTCTACTGCTCTACTGGGTTCATGCCACGTTACCTCCAATTAGTAAAGATGATAAACAACTGAAAACTTCTGTCATCATTCATTTGGACTAAAAGTTTGATTGGACAGTTTGTGTGTTAACTGTATACTTTTAGTTTTAGCTCCAAAAGCATGTTGGGGGAAAAAGATGACAGAAAATGGTACACTTTTTTGGTATTTGGGCAGGACACTGGTGTAGTAGTTAGCACTGTGCCCATGCGCCCCCAAAATCAAGGGTTCAAGTCATGCCTTTGGGTGGGTCTGTGTGTGGAGTTGGCATATTCTCCCTGTGCTTAGTGGGTTTCCTCAGGATACTCTGGTTTCCTCCGACAGTCCAAAGACATGCAGATTAAACTAATTTCTAATTTTAAGAGAAAATTGCTTACTATTTGAGTGATTACCATTATATTTATTCCCATTTTACAACCTTAGTGGGATGTCCGGTCAACTTTCACACACACATTCACAAACCATGGGTAATTTGGGAACGCCATTTAACCTAATCTGCATGTCTTTGGACTGTGGAAAGAAACCTGAGTAGCTAGAGAAAACCCACTAAGCATGGTGAGAGCATGCAAACTCCATGCACACAGACCCCAAGGGGGTAATCAAATCTGGACCCTGGAGGTGCAAGAAAAGAGAAGCGCTAACCTCTAACCCACTATCCCGCCTATATATAAAAGAATGAGTCAACGAGATGTTAATACTTAACTGTTACCATTAGTACTGATTTCTTCTATACTGTATGACTCAGGGGCTGTTAATGGACATGTTTAATTTTTTCCTGTACTAAAGATAGTTCATGTATTATGTTCAGTCATATATGGTTATGAATGCATTAGTTACTGTACTTTAAGTGCTTATACAGTACAGCATTTAGTTGTATTATAAAGCAGTACACAAATTAGTTTTGTCTCAGCGCCATTGCAAATTTTCCTATACTGGAAATTCAATACGAATGCTGATGAATATGAAACGGACACCAATTTTTAACAGAAATGTTCAAATCATGGTGAGAAAGCTAACCAGAGGACAAGCTGAACGAATAAATTAATGAATGATTGTATGAGTGTAGGTTATTCTGTACCTACTATGTATAGAAGAAAAATAAACATATTCGGCCATATTGCGTCACATACTGTATGATAATTACCAACATCTATTTCACAGACTTGTTGGCCGATATTGCAAATAACCCCACACTTTCTTATGCAATATTTCCAAAAATTGTTTGGTCTCCAAAAGTTATGGCCTGTAATCTATTGTTTTATTTGCTTATTTCTACTGGGTGACGGCCAAACCATGGTAGAAGGGCAAAAAAGTGTCTCACCTAGATGAAAAAGGGAATCTTCAGATGGGATCCTTTAACACCATTTTTCATAAGACTTAATCCTTCTTAACTCGCGATCCATGCTTCGTCTTTTATAAATACTTACTGTATACACATTTATATTTTTGTCAGATAAGAAGAAACACATTTGATAGTGTAACACAAGTTAGTGTCCATAACTTTTAAAAATCTTAATTTTCATTCAGATGAAACTGTCAAACTGTCAATTTAGATTTCACATGAAATGACATAAATCTAAAAAAAAAAAATTATTTTAAATGCAAAATTGTTAAGATGCAATTGACATGATTACAGACACTACAAATTTTTTGCTTTTTAAGCCTTTACCAAAAGACAATTTAAGTAACAATTTTTATAGGTCATATGCTTATAGAAGCTTACACCTATTTTAGTATCAAAACTCATAAAGAAATATGAATAATTAGCATTTTAAATTATTATTGCTTGAAGTGAACAGTATAACGCTGACATTTTTTCCCCCATTTTTGGGGCACATGTAAAATCATCTCTCCAAAATGGCTGAAATTATCAACTTAAATTGTTCATGTTGTATTAACTTCAAAATTAGCTTCTTTGGAACATGCATATTCTGTATTACAGTGGTGTGAAAAACTATTTGCCCCCTTACTGATTTCTTATTCTTTTACATGTTTGTCACTCTTAAATGTTTCTGCTCATCAAAAACTGTTAACTATTAGTCAAAGATAACATAATTGAACATAAAATGCAGTTTTTAAATGAAGGTTTATGTTATTAAGGGAGAAAAAAAACTCCAAATCTACATGGACCTGTGTGAAAAAGTGATTGCCCCCCTTGTTAAAAAATAACTTAACTGTGGTTTATCACACCTGAGTTCAATTTCTGTAGTCACCCCCAGGCCTGATTACTGCCACACCTGTTTCAATCAAGAAATCACTTAAATAGGAGCTACCTGACACAGAGAAGTAGACCAAAAGCACCTCAAAAGCTAGACATCATGCCAAGATCCAAAGAAATTCAGGAACAAATGAGAACAAAAGTAATTGAGATCTATCAGTCTGGTAAAGGTTATAAAGCCATTTCTAAAGCTTTGGGACTCCAGCGAACCACAGTGAGAGCCATTATCCACAAATGGCAAAAACATGGAGCAGTGGTGAACCTTCCCAGGAGTGGCCGGCCGACCAAAATTACCCCAAGAGCGCAGAGACAACTCATCCGAGAGGCCACAAAAGACCCCAGGACAACATCTAAAGAACTGCAGGCCTCACTTGCCTCAATTAAGGTCAGTGTTCACGACTCCACCATAAGAAAGAGACTGGGCAAAAATGGCCTGCATGGCAGATTTCCAAGGCGCAAACCACTTTTAAGCAAAAAGAACATTAAGGCTCGTCTCAATTTTGCTAAAAAAGATCTCAATGATTGCCAAGACTTTTGGGAAAATACCTTGTGGACCGACGAGACAAAAGTTGAACTTTTTGGAAGGTGCGTGTCCCGTTACATCTGGCGTAAAAGTAACACAGCATTTCAGAAAAAGAACATCATACCAACAGTAAAATATTGTGGTGGTAGTGTGATGGTCTGGGGTTGTTTTGCTGCTTCAGGACCTGGAAGGCTTGCTGTGATCGATGGAACCATGAATTCTACTGTCTACCAAAAAATCCTGAAGGAGAATGTCCGGCCATCTGTTTGTCAACTCAAGCTGAAGCGATCTTGGGTGCTGCAGCAGGACAATGACCCAAAACACACCAGCAAATCCACCTCTGAATGGCTGAAGAAAAACAAAATGAAGACTTTGGAGTGGCCTAGTCAAAGTCCTGACCTGAATCCTATTGAGATGTTGTGGCATGACCTTAAAAAGGCGGTTCATGCTAGAAAACCCTCAAATAAAGCTGAATTACAACAATTCTGCAAAGATGAGTGGGCCAAAATTCCTCCAGAGCGCTGTAAAAGACTCGTTGCAAGTTATCGCAAACGCTTGATTGCAGTTATTGCTGCTAAGGGTGGCCCAACCAGTTATTAGGTTCAGGGGGCAATTACTTTTTCACACAGGGCCATGTAGATTTGGAGTTTTTTTTCTCCCTTAATAACGTAAACCTTCATTTAAAAACTGCATTTTGTTTTCAATTATGTTATCTTTGACTAATAGTTAACGGTTTTTGATGAGCAGAAACATTTAAGTGTGACAAACATGCAAAAGAATAAGAAATCAGGAAGGGGGCAAATAGTTTTTCACACCACTGTATATAAAACATAAAAGATTTAAATCAACACCAATACTGTGTTTTGACTGCATGATCCCTAGAGCAGATTTTCTCTGTTTGCAATGTGCCAGTATTGTTTCGACCCTTTCACCCTTCACACACACACACACACACACACACACACACACACACACACACACACACACACACACACACTCTGTTCTCACTTTACGTAGATGACATGCCGTGCATTCACAAATCTATGCATTTATACATTCATAGGAACACAAATGTGTGCCCTTCTCAATTAAGGCTGTCTTGCCTTTTGAAATAAGATTCAGTTTCAGCAACATATGAACAACTTCCCATTTCTGTTGTTATCTAATTAGACGTCTGTATGCATCAAGATGCCAAGCAATTACAGAAAATTAGCAGTGAGTAGAGATTTGATGCAGACAACTTGGAAACAGAGTTGTTGTTGATGTTTTTGTTGTTGTTGATGATGATGATGTGATTGTTCTACTTTGAGGGCTGCAGAAAGCTGAAATCTCCCTCCTGATGTGTGGTGATGAGTGAAACCAGAGAAGGGGAAGAAATAATGTTTTCCTCTCACACAGAAGCCAGGTGCTTTTCTAATAAGAACAGATTGATGCACAATTACACTGAGCCAATATGTCGAGGAGATTTCATCACTGACGTTCCATCATGCAAGCACTTACTGACACACACACGATATCAAGCATGCATTCGCCTGCCTATTAGGGACTGTTCATGGCATATGTGCACGCTGTATTTTTTTAATTTATTTTTTTACAAAGTCAGTGGCTTGTCCTTAAATTATTTACCCCCGCAAGAAAATTGCATTTCTGGAACAATGTTGACATGTTCAGTTGTTTTTGTGCAGGTACACTTAAGTACCAGGACCATCTTCTTATCCTGATCAGAGCATAAAAAATAACAGACCAGCAAAACGCTTATACTGTATAAAAATCAGATTCTATCTTGTTTTACTTTTCCTCAAAATGTTTGAGTATGCAAACTTTCCTAAATGAGTTTACCTGCTTGGAAAAAGAAGAACTTGTGGATCTAAACACACCACCTCCATCTTTAATGCCATGTTGTTCATGTCTACAATAAAAATATATATATTTTTAAATGCTGAATTTCAGACCAGATCAGATTATTTGAAGACCCTCGTGGATCATCTACATGATTTTGAGAAGCTTCAGAAAATGTTTTCACATCCTTCTGATTTCAACCCTCATAATCAACAACTGATTACAATATTACACAATGTGTTTGTGATGACGGCTGACAAACCTCACTGCAAAACCAAAACTACAGGCGTTGGAGACAACTCAGTGTGTGTTCTGGCTTCAGAAGTAACAACAGGTTTAGTGAGACGAGGCTCATCCTGGAGATGATTCCCTGTTGCTGATCACTGGTGCTTGTGTAGTGACCGTTTTATCTCAGGTTCCACCATCATGAAACACACATTCACTAAACTTACTGTAATACTCCCTCCGATTTCCTCCCACAGTCCAAAGACATGCAGATTAGGCTAATTGGTGTTCCCAAATGACCCGTAGTGTGTGAATGATGACTGGTAAAAATGGGAATAAACACAATGGTCACCATTGGGCTCCACTGTCCCTTGTTGGTCTACATAGGTTCCTAGATGGATGGCTATATTTTTAGTTGTATACAGTTTTATACACGTCCTCGTCGATGGGAAAAGTGCTATATTTGTCCAGAAAAACGTTAGATGCTGTGACATAATCTGGCAAACTAAATAGCTCATAACTTCACTTTTACTAAACATTTTGATTTCATTTATGAAACAGGTTTAACTTCAAACAAATACTTAAGTACTGCCAAAGTTTCATTAAATTCTGTCCAGACAGCTTTGCGTGAATCTGGCTGGACAGACATACAGACAGCAATTTTCTGAGACTGGTTTTTGGTTGTATGAAACGTAAAGATAGAAAGAGCGAGTTCTGACCAATGTACATACCAAAAGAGTAACCTTTCTTTTATTTATAAAGATATTTATACTGTACATTAAATCGTACTTAATGAGAGAGCTGTAATTATCACTATATTGTAAATATTCCTGTGCACTGTCCTCAAAAGTTTTGTAAAGAACAGAACTTGAAAAAATCAGTAATATCTAATGACTGAAGTTTCTAAACATGCACAGTTATCTGGTCTCTAGTCATGTGTTTAGTAAAATCCATGGGGTTTTAGCTAGAGATTCATCATTATTTGGCTTGGCTGTGTTATTTGCGGTGGGATTGATCGCCAGATGAAATGGCGAATGTTTTGATTCTGGATCATGTGACTGTTGGAGGAGTTGCATCAAGAAGTGTATTAATCAGTGGCTATTTACTTGATTGTATGCTGTTAATAATGATAATCTCAGATTTATTTTTCATTTGTTAAAAAATACATAACTGGCACTATCTCTGTCCTCTTTACCTCCTCTTGATCGACATGTACTGTAGTGCAGGCAAATTATAGGGTACGCCACCCCATGCCTAAGCCAATCACACATTTTCAAGCAGCCTTGTTAGTACACAGCAAATTTCCCAGTGTTGAATTAACACTTAGTGTGATGAATTAACACCCAGCACTGTTTATATGAGTCCAGTTGGACTCAAATAAATCGGAAAGTGTTAAATCAACACCGGGGATTTTACTGTGTAGGATGTGAATACTATAAACATACAGCTGGGAGGTTATGGAAGAGTTATTAACAGCAAGATAATTACTCAGATTGATATTGTTACCCGGGAAGACATCGGCTGCTAGAGATATGTTAATATAATATTTTGTTTTGCAAACTTTCACCTGTGAAAACCAGCCAAGCCACCCAAACACGGGTTTATCAGCTTCTCTTATGTTTTCAAATTCTTAAATAAAACGGCATTTAGATTGTGTAATGTCCATAACATTATGTCTGTAACACATGATTAAAGTTTTTCATAATGACAAAGAGGCACTTTTTGTTCAGCACACTTAATGTTACTATAAATAAGGTTTGAACAGAAACCTTGGACATTTTTGTATCCACTCTGTTTGTATAGAGTAACATAAAGACGGGCCAGGGGTAGCTCAGTGGTTAAGGCATTGGACTACGGTGCGGAAGATCCCAGGTTCCAATCCCACGACCACCAAGTTGACCCTGTTGGGCCCTTGAGCAAGGCCCTTAACCCTCAATTGCTCAGATGTATAATGAGATAAAAATGTAAGTCGCTCTGGATAAGAGCGTCTGACAAATGACTAAATGTAAAGATATCCTATAAAACCGTCTTGGATATGACTTGGCTATGGCGTGGAACTTGCTAACCCACAAACAAGAGGCTTATAACTGTATAAAGCTGTGAATTTAAAGCAAGCTGAGCATACACATTGCTTTATCATTCCCCTGTCGGCTTAGAAAATAGTAAATCATAACATTTTCTCATTCATTCTCTATACCTCTTATCTTGTACAGGGTCATGGGAGTCTTTGAGTCTATCCCAGGGTACCAGGGGCACTAGACGGGGTCCATCCTGAATGGGGTCCCAATTCATTGCAGGGCACAAGCTGGTACAAACTCCTTCACACAGTAGAGGTATTTTGAAATTGCCAATTAGCCTAATGTGCATACTGTACTGTATGTCTGGACTGTTGGAAGAAATCAGAGTATGCAGAGGAATCCAACAAAGCACAGGGAGAACATGCAAACTCCATGCACTCAGTTTGGACTCCATGTTGCGACTCGAACCCTTGACCCTGGTGGTGCAAAGGCCATAGTGCCATCCACTATGCCTGTGTTGTTTCCGTATGGATGCGCACTTTGTATATGGTGTAAACTGTCGAGAAAATTAAATCAGAGGGACCAAAGTGTACTTGCCTTTCTTGCTTGTTAATAAATTAAATCAATGTACTTCTTGGAGATCTTTTTGTGCATACAGCATCAATATTAAGTACTCCACATTCTAGTTTTCTAGCTTTCTAGTTTTCAATATTAAGTACTCCACTTTCTAGTGGTGGAAAGATGTTTTTTCCATTACTGTACTATTGCCTGCATTTTTCTATACAATAAACATAGTCTGCCTGGAAAAGCTTGTAATCCTGCCTTCCTCCCTAAAAGCTATGGAGTACTCATGTTCTACCACCTTCATGCTTGATTACACATTTAATTAATTTGCACAAGAAACAAATGACCGACCCTTAAATAATCAGCAGCAGCTCATGACCATGGATTTGGTGGGGCAGAGCAACATTAATAACAAACATAGCCTCAATAGTCACCTTGTAATAGTAGCTTGGAGTCAACAACATAGTCACCCAGCAGCTCATTTTGAAAGGTTTAGATGTACCTTTGTTTGAAACAGCAGGTGTGGAACCATTGCCATTCTCACACTGTGTAAAACAAACACAGTAGAGCTAATAGCATTAACCAGAGTTGGCAGGCTTCAGAAAGACTTAGAGCCCAACTGCATCTCAGAAAACCTTGCAAAAGACCTGAAAAAAAAAGTATTGTAAAACTGTCCATTTTGAGTATGTTGCATTATTTAAATAGTTTCTATCTTTGCATAATGGCAAACGGTAATGGTTCCATACACAAAAGACAGACTATATGCACTTACACAATGCAGACTTAATTCTTATTATTTGCTGTAAAGAAAGATGTTTTTGGCCACAATATACAGTATTTAAACAAACCAAATATGGTGTTTAAAACACAACCATGGCAAGCCTCATTAACTGTCATGTCCTGTCTTCCAGTAGTGAAACTGGCAGCGGAATTCCTGCCCCTATGGGTCTCTAATAGCATTTTTGTCACGAACTAACCCAATGACAACCAGAAAGACGATAGCTTTAGCAGTTAGCCCTGTAGCATGAATGGTAAACCCAAACGCGGATGGACACGAGCGGGCAGGATAATCACGCGATTTGATCTAAAAACTCTCACAATAAATGAGTAAAGGAAAGAAACAATCTAACCCTCGTTCTATAAACACACACTCAGTCTGGAAGCAAACCCAAGTACTGTAAGTGAGTACTCATGTGAACGTGAACGATTCCGAAATGACATGGGCAAAACTCAATGACAGAGCGATCTTGATCAGGCGCCATCTTGTTTCCTTTTTTTGCTTTCAGGTTCACGACCGTCTTACTTCCGGGTCCTAATGCCGGTCGTGGCTGAGTGTGCATGACAGTACCCCCCTGTCCAGGACCGACTCCGGACGGTCCAGGGGTGGAGGATACCCGGTGACGGTAGTCCCTAATGAGCCCGGGATCGAGGATGAAGCGAGCTGGAACCCAGGACCGCTCCTCGGGGCCATAGCCATCCCAGTCGACCAGATACTGAGTCGAGGATCCGTCGCACGGTGTAAGCAGGACCACCGTCAATGATACGGGGGGAGGAGCAGGGGGGGTGGGTGGAATCATGGGTGAGGTGATGAACGGTTTTAGCTGGGAGGTGTGGAAGACGGGGTGGATCCGGAGCGCCGCAGGCAGCTGGAGCCGGTAGGTGACAGGATTGATCCTGTGGGTGATGCGGTAGGGTCCAATGAATCTTGGTGACAGTTTTCGTGACTCTGTATGCAGGTGGAGGTTTTTGGTGGACAGCCATACCTTGTCACCTACGTGGTACAACTGTCCCGGAGGGTGCTGGCGGTGGTGTTGGGTCACATAGCTGGTGTTGGTGCGTCGTATGGCAAGGTTGGCTTGGTGCCATAGCCGCCGGCACCGGCAAACCAACTGTTGGGCCGATGGTACGTCAACATCGGAGGTTGGAAACCATGGCATACCTCAAATGGGCTCAGGTTGGTGGCTGAGGACACGTGGAGGTTGTGAGACAACTCAGCCCATTTGAGGCAGCGGGCCCAGGAGCGTTGACGATCCGACACAAAACACCTCAGGTAATGCTCCAGCTGTTGGTTGGTTCGCTCCATCTGACCATTCGTCTGAGGGTGGTAACCAGAAGACAGACTGCAGGACGAATTGATCAGACGGCAGAAGGCCTTCCAGAACCGGGCGGTGAACTGGGGACCTCTGTCCGAGATGATGTCCTTTGGGAACCCATGCAATCGGACTACGTGTTCCAATATCAGCTCGGCTGTGTTTTTAGCTGATGGGAGTCCGGCGAGGGCCACCAGGTGCACTGCCTTGGAGAAGCGGTCGACGATGGTTAGGATAACGTCCTTCCCTTCCGAGGCCGGCAGGCCCGTGATGAAGTTGACGGCAATGTGCGACCAGGGTCGACGGGGGACTGGAAGTGGTTGAAGTTCCCCCGGTGTTGGTTGGTTGGTGTCTTTCGCCCTGGCGCACACTGGGCACGCCCGGACGAACTCGGTGACGTCTCTCCTCATCGAGGGCCACCAGAAGGCTCGTCCCACGAAGGTGATGGTTCTTCGAATCCCCTGGTGTCCCGCGACGGGCGAAGAATGGCCCCACTGGAGGACTTTGGGCCTCAGTTGGTCTGGAACAAAGAGCCGTCCGGGCGGCACGCCTGCCGGTGCGGGTTCTCTGGTCAGTGCCTGGCGGACCCTCGTTTCCACGTCCCAATGTAGGGGTGCGATGATCCGGGTGGGTGGAAGGACAGGCACGGGGTCCGCCCGGGGCGTCTCTCGCTCGTACTGACAGGAGAGGGCGTCGGCCTTGGTGTTCTTCGACCCCGGACGGTACGAGAGATGTAAGTCGTACTGTTCGAAGAACAGGGCCCACCGTGCCTGTCGTGGATTCAACTGCTTCAGATTACAGATGGTGAGTAGTTTCTGGTGATCCGTCCAGACGATGAACGGCTCACTGGCACCCTGGAGCCAGTGACGCCATTCCTCCAAAGTCCACTTTATGCCCAACAGTTCACGGTCCCCTACTCCGTATCGCTGCTGAGTGGGGTTAAATTAGAAGCCACATGGGTGTAGCTTCTGGTCTGGACTTCGTTGAGAGAGAACAGCGCCAGCGCCCACCTCCGACGCGTCCACCTCCACAACGAACGGTTGGCTGGCATTCGGATGAAGGAAAATAAGTGCGGTGGTGAATAGGTGGCAGAGTTTGTTGAAGGCGGAGATGGCGGTTGAGTTGAGTTGGAAAGGATGGGTTGAGGGCCTGGTCAGTGCAGTGAGTGGTGCTGCAACTGTACTGTAGCCCCGGATAAAGCGACGATAAAAGTTCGCAAACCCGAGAAAGCGTTGGAGCTGCTTTAGTGTCCTGGGTAGGGGCCAGTGACGTACAACCTCCAGCTTCTGCGGGTCCATGGTCACACCCTGGGGCGAGATGACAAAACCCAGGAACGTGGTGGAGTGCTCGTGAAAAGCACACTTTTCCAGCTTACAGTACAGCTGGTGGGCGAGCAATCTCTTAAGAACAGCCCTAACGTGTCTGGAGTGTTCTTCGGTGGTGTGAGAGTATATTAGTATATCGTCTAGATAAACGAACACCCATCGGCCTAGCATGTCCCTGAGAACATCATTAATGAATTGCTGGCCGAGGGTGCGTTGCAGAGTCCGAACGGAATGACCAGGCTCTCATAATGTCTGGTGGGGGTGATGAAGGCCGTCTTCCACTCATCACCCTCTCTGATGCGCACCAAGTTGTAGGCGCTCCAGAGGTCCAACTTTGTGAACACGGTCGCACCAGAGAGGGCATCCAGGGCTGAGTTGGTAAGAGGCAGCGGTTGACGGTTTCTGATGGTGATCTTATTTAGCCCCCGATAGTCGACACACGGACGAAGTTCGCCCCCTTTCTTCTCCACGAAGAAGAACCCTGCGGCTGCCGGCGAGGAGGATGGCCGGATGGTGCCATGTCGTAGGGCACTGGTGACATATTCCTCCATCGCCTGGGTCTCGGTGTTGGAGAGAGAGTAGAGATTGCCGCGGGGGGGGGGTTGTTGGAACCCGGCTGGAGTTCGATGGCTAGGTCGTATGGACAGTGAGGTGGTAGATGGTTGGCCCGGCGTTTACAAAACACCTCAGCCAGGTCCCGATAAGGTGGAGGAATGGCGTGGATGTCGACGTCGGGGGCCTCGGACTCCCTGGAACACGTGAGGAGAGTGATGGGTTGGGTCTGCTGGGTGATGGGGCTAGATGAGAGGGGCCGCCCGTCGACCGAGGTGATTCTCATTGGCCGGGATAACGCCTCAATCTTTACCCCCAACCCTTTGGTGTACGTAGAGTCAATGAAGTTACCCGGAATCGATGAACGCGGTACTTCGAACCCGCTTGTGGCCAAGGTGGAGGGTTACCTGGACCGTGAGTCGAGAAGCGGTGATGTCGGTGGTGGCGGAGAGAGGGATGGTGCCCGGTGAGTCTCTCCTGTCGTTCACCGGGGCTGGGCGTTTCCCGGACGGGATGGACAGGTCGCTCGGTGGTGCGCCGCTGAGGCACAGTAGGCGCACAATCCCTCGCGGTAACGTCTCTCGCGTTCTGCCACGGTCAGGGAGGCGCGCCCTAGTTGCATGGGTTCCCCGGCTCCGGTGTCAACCACGGCAGGGGGTGGAGATCCGACACGTCCGGTGAAGGCGGTGGTGACGGTGGGTGGTGGTCTTGGTGCAGTGTAGGCATAAGTGGGAGCTGGCGGCAGGGTTCGAGGTGCCTGCTTCGGATGGGAGAGGAGGCGCTGGTCAATACGGAGGGCTAGCTGGATTAGCCCCTCCAGTGTAGCTGGAAGCTCTCGTCCGGCTACCTCGTCCTTAATGCGGGCAGCCAGTCCCTCGAATTTGGACGTCCGGAGGGCTGCGTCTCCCCATGAGGTCTGGATGGCGAGGGTGCGGAAGTCCGCAGTGTACCGGCTCACGGACAATCCTCTCTGCCGCAGATGGTAGAGTTTCGTGTCGGTCTCCACCTCGCCCGCGGGATGTTCAAATGTCAGTTTTAGCTGACGGGTGAACTCGTTGTAAGAGTGAGCAGCGTCGGTGTCAGCGCGCAGGACTGCCGTGGCCCACTCTGCTGCCTGCCCTGATAGCAACGAGACGAGTAGTGCAATGCGCAGCCGGTCGGTGGAGTATTTGGTGGCATTGAACTCAAACACCAGTTCCAGTGATGTTAAAAACACACTGCATTTCCCATCCGTGCCATCCCATTTATCCGGGAGTGCTAGAAAAACATCAGAAGGGGGGGGGGGGGGTTGGTGCGGGACCGCTAGCCATGCCATCAACAGCTGCCCGGAGGCTCGCGTTCTCCCGCTTAAGTTCCGCAACCTCGCGGCGCAGAGTATCGAGCTCACCGGTTAGCTTATTGATAAGCATAGCATGCTGGTCAACCACATCGCATACAGTAGGCGCACGTGATCCGCTGGGTTTACTGCTGTGGGCTCTGTCATTCTGTCATGAACTAACCCAATGACGACCAGAAAGACGATAGCAGTTAGCCCTGTAGCGTGAATGGTAAACCCAAACGCGGATGGACACAAGCGGGCAGGATAATCATGCGATTTGATCTAAGAACTCTCACAATAAAATGAGTAAAGGAAAGACAAAATCTAACCCTCGTTCTATAAACATACACTCAGTCTGGAAGCAAACCCAAGAAAGTGAGTACTCACGTGAACGGGAACGATTCCGAAAATGACATGGGCAAAACTCAATGACAGAGCACTGTGCGGCACCATCTTGTTTCCTTTTATGCTTTCAGTTCGCGACTGTCTTACTTCCGGGTCCTAATGCCGGTCGCGGCTGAGTGCGCATGACAATTTTCTACAGATACAGTACGAGGCACAGCACTAATTGCATGGCAATACAATCTACTACTGTGCAACATCTAAAACATCAACCAGTGGCGACACCTTAAGGCCCTGAAAGAAGGGGTTATATCTTTCTAAGTAGAAACAGATCTTCAATTATTATTTTACTTACCAATTCAGCTTCTTGCTGACTCGGGGAAGCAAGGTGAAATACAGCTCATCAGATTTTTTTTTTTTTTTTTCGGATTGCTGTTGCTCAGTGGTGTTGTAAGTGAATGAAGACACATATTAAGATAGATTAAGTAAACAGCCAGTCGGAATTTGATGTACTGTTAGTGGGAGTATTCCTTCACTAGATCGGCATGTCACTACACCTACACCAGAAGTGTCTTGGCAGAGTTATTATGATATTACAATTTTAAGGAAAGAATTTTTGTAGTTAGTCAGTTGTGGCTGATTGATGTGAGACTATTCTTTGCTAACTTGCCAGTAAGTGGATGGCTGAAAGAGAGAAATATGTGCACCTTTTTGGACTTTTGAAACTTCAACAGTTTCTGAAATTGAAGAATCAATGATCCCGATCAGGTCTTTGCCTTTTTCATTTTTCATGTTTTTAATTAAACAAAATGCACAGACCTACGGTGTGACTCGAACCCTTGACCCTGGTGGTGCAAGGCCATAGTGCCATCCACTATGCCAATGTTGTTTCTGTATGGATGCGCACTTTGTATATGGTGTAAACTGTCGAGAAAATTAAATCAGAGTGATGAAAGTGTACTTGCCTTCCTAGCTTGTTAGGACTTCCAGTTGGACTCAAATAAATCGGAAAGTGTTAAATCAACACTGGGAATCAATCTTTCTCCTCATTTGGAGAAAAAAGGGGGCGGAGCATCATTCCAGTGGCAACACTTCACCTATAAATGCAATGCTTGTTTGGTAATAATATAGAGGATATTTGAGAGTCTACTGTACATACAGTACAGTGCCTTCCAAAACCTTTACTAATGGCCAGATGTTTTGTTTTGTTTTAAAATGCAAATTAAAATATTTAAAATACATATAAAATTATAAGAATTTTTTTTTCTTTTTTTTTGTAGAGATCTCACTGTATAGGAGCTCACTAAAGGCACAAATCTGAAATTGCTACAGAAGGCAACCGCTGGACCCAAATGGCACATCAGCATATACTATATATACTGTATGTATATACAGTATATTACTGGTCAGTTAAAAGAGGTACTGTACAGTAACACTGTTGCCTTGCATCTCCAGGTCCAGGGTTCGATTCTCACTTCCAGTCTGTGTGCATGGAGTTTGCATGTTTCCTGCGGGTACACCGGTTTAGTCCCACAGTCCATTGCCCGTAGTGTGTGAATGTGTGAGAGTGTGTCCGGAGGTCCTAACACGGTGGTAAAAATGGGAATAAATACAATAGTCACCATTGGCCTCTACGGTCCCTAGTTAGACTACAGAGGTTCCTGAATGAATGGATGGATGGTAAGCAGTTAATTAGTATTTCACAAGAATTTAAAATGTATGTTGTGAATGATGACTGTCTCTTAATATGAACCATAAAATATGTGGAAAAATATACCGTAGACATACAGTATATACAGTACAGATTAGTACAAAAACTGAAATACTTTCATCTACTGTACAGGTGTAAGCTTTCAAAATGCACAAATTTCACCCATGGAATGACTCATTTCACTACCAAACCAACCTGGTGTTTCTTTTTTCGTCACAAAAGCAGCAAGCATCTACATGGTTAAAGCATCTTTGTGTAGTGCCTGGTGTGCATGTACATCATAAGAGAGAGAGAGAGAGAGAGAAACTTGTGGGACTGTGCCACGATTCAGCACATCATGTAGCCCAGGCAAATGCATCACTAACTCTTTCCCACAGGGGCTTTCAACTCCACAGATGAGGACAGTCGTATAATGACACAGAGCGGCAGTAATATACAGGGTGTCAAATCAAGAACAAGAGTAACAGCCTAATGAGGGATTCTCGAAGTGAGGCTCATATCAAAGCATGTCCTTTTCTCATCTGCACAATCAATAGACGGAAGTGTCATAGGGAATAGCAAATCATTTGATAATAATGTTTGCAGGTCTGACATTTTGCATGTATCTACACATCCTACTGCTAAAAATACAAAATGTCCTCGGTTTCAAAAACTGCAATTTGACTAATTCAAAACTTTGCCATAATCATTTGAGTGCCTCTCATGTCTCTTAGTTATTAAAATCAAAAGTGTGTGCATGTTTCCCAGTGGAATGTAAACATTTCAGAATTACATTTTTTCCTCATGAGAGAAAAAAAAAGCAAGCTGACAAGCAAATAGGCGGTGTGTACCCAAGGAATAAATTGTGAGACTTCTGATTTCCTGATATCATATCTACATTTTTATTTATTTAAAATTGAAAAGGGGTTATTTCTTTGCCATATACTCTGTGTGCCATAGTGGCATATTAATTTGTTTTATACTGTAGATAACAGATACTAGATGCCAGCAAATAGAGGAAAAATGGTCTTAGATTCAAATGGTAAATTTTCATTTTGATGTTTGTATATTTTTCATTAAAAACATTGATATTTTGCAACATGGCCAATTACCAGCATAAAGGATTGAATTGGTTCCAAACATTATGTACAGTATATCCGCACTGTATCATCTCTTGCGTCTTTTGCTAGAGCATGTTTTAAATAAATATGATTGTAATGTTTTCTGATCGATTTTTTTGTAAGTATTTTGTAATATACAGTAGTCCATTTCACATGATGAGAGGTATTTAATTCAAAGTAGTACTTGTGCAGAATAACACAACATATCATTTCCCTATAAAATCGCCTGCTAGACTAATGCACTTATCCCAGCATTTCACTAGTGCTTGGATACAATGAAGGTAGAAAGTTCTCATGATCTTTTCAGCCATGATCTGACAGTCTGAAACTCTGGCCTCTCAGGAACTCCAATGGCCCAAACATATTATTCAAGGAAATTGCTTGAAATTAGGTCAGAACAATATGGGGATGTGGCAATAATTCCCAGCCGAGTTCCTGTAATGTGCAAGTGGTGTTCGTGAACATCTGTGTATACTGTAGTTCCCACAGACAGATGTGTCTCTGCTGCAAGTTGTTGACATGTCGATTTTCAAGGATCAGGCATTCAAATCATTGAATGAACAAGTAAACAACTACAGTGGACTCTGAGCGACCTTGGCCGAGATCGTCATTCAAGGAGGTTCGACCTTTCACAATTTACCTGTTTTATTGATCCTAAGTGTCTCATCACTGTACTCTGATTGAAGTCTTCTTTAATTGGGCCAGGGGTAGCTCAGTGGTTAAGGCATTGGACTATGGTTCGGAAGATCCCAGGTTCAAACCCCACAACCACCAAGTTGCCACTGTTGGGCCCTTGAGCAAGGCCCTTAACCCTCAACTGCTCAGATGTACTGTATAATGAGATAAAAATGTAAGTCGCTCTGGATAAGAGCGTCTGCCAAATGCCTAAATGTAAAATGCCTAAATGTAATTGTCAATCAGTTTTATGCCTTCTTTCTTCTGCTCAAGAGACAAGTCCTGGTTTGACTTGAACACCCTTCATATGAACTGTATCATACTACAAAATCTTTAAATGTACAGGGTGACACAAAAAAACGAGAACTTTTTTACAATCCAATAAAACTAGAAGTGATAAAAGAAATAAATTGTATTCATAGTAATTGAAACCTAAAACTTGCCATTTATGAAACATTGATGGAATTTATCATTTTTAAAAAATTACATCCTTTAGATGGCGTCCTCCTGTACGAATAAATGAAAAAAGTTCCCGTTATTCTGTGTCACCCTGTATTTAAAAAAATGTACACTGCTGTCTCACCTAACTTTTTTTTATTATTATTATTTATAGAACAAGATGGCGCCGGTGAGGTCGGCTGCCGTCACGACTGCTCCGACCACCTTTTCTTTGTTTTTGTTTTTTAAGTTAGTTTTCAGTGTTTTAAAATCGGCAAAATCACCACCATTGAGTACATTAGGTATGATAGAGACACTCTTGTTTCTATTGGTATACAATGTACTCACAATTCGACGGTTTTAACTCCGGATCCGAGCTGGCCGAGTGAGATCCTGAGGGAGAACAATGGACGCGACGCGAAGCGACGGACCCGAGGGAAACGAGCTGGCGTGAGGAACCGGCTCCGAGCCCGTGCACACCGCACACCTCTGCCTAGCATCCTGCTCGCCAACGTCCAGTCACTGGAGAACAAACTGGATGACCTCAGGGCCAGGATAAAGTTCCAGAGAGACATTCGGGACTGCAATCTCCTCTGCTTCACCGAGACATGGCTGAACCCAGCGGTGCCAGACCACGCCATACAGCCGGCCGAGTTCTTCTCGGTTCACCGCATGGACAGGACGCGGGACTCGGGGAAGTCAAGGGGAGGCGGCGTGTGCTTAATGGTGAACAACAGCTGGTGCAACAGCGCGAGCGTTGTTCCTCTTACACGCTCCTGCACACCAAACCTGGAACTACTGTCCATCATGTGTCATCCATTTTATCTTCCACGGGAGTTCACATCGGTCATAATCAGCGCCGTTTACATACCTCCACAAGCGGACACTGAAACTGCCTTATGCGAGCTGCATGAGGCGCTCACACAGCACCAGACACAACACCGGGACGCTGCGCTCATTGTGGCGGGGGATTTTAATAGTGCCAACCTCAAACGCGCAGCGCCGAACTTTTATCAGCACATCACCTGCCCCACCAGGGGCGAAAGGACACTGGACCATTGTTATACCACGGTCAAAGACGGTTACAAGGCACAATCTCGTCCAGCGTTTGGTAAATCCGACCACGCCGCCATTTTCCTCATGCCAAAATATAAACAAAGGCTGAAACAGGAAGTTCCGGTCCTGAGGGAGGTCGCGCGCTGGACGGACCAATCGGTGGCCGCGTTACAGGACGCACTCGATGACGCAGACTGGGACATGTTTAGAAACAGCTCCGATGATGACGTCAGCGTGTTTACGGAAGCGGTTGTGGGATTTATTGAAAAGCTGGCAGACGATACGGTAGAGAAAAAGACTATCAGAACGTTTCCCAACCAGAAGCCGTGGGTGGATAAAACCATCCGCGACGCTCTGAGATCTCGCACAGCTGCCTACAACACGGGACTTGCATCGGGGGACATGGAACCGTACAAGGCTGCGTCATATAACGTCCGGAAGGCGGTGAAAGAGGCGAAGCAGCGCTACGGGAGAAAACTAGAGTCACAGCTTCAACAGAGTGACTCTAGGAGCCTGTGGCAGGGACTGAGAACAATAACGGACTACAAAGCACCAACATCCGGTATGACGAACGCGGACGCGACTCTGGCAGACGAGCTGAACACATTTTACGCTCGCTTCGAGGCTGCAGCTAAAGACGCTAGCAATGCTAATGCTAACGGCGCTAATGCTAACGGCGCTAATGCTAGCGGCGCTAACGGCTGCAGACAGGAAGACACAGTCAGCACCGGGAACGCGCTCATCATCTCCGAGGACGACGTGAGGAGAGCCTTCAAGAGAGTGAACACCAGGAAAGCAGCAGGACCAGACGGCATCTCAGGTCGTATTCTCAGAGCCTGCGCAGACCAGCTAGCACCTGTGTTCACTGAGATATTCAACATCTCTTTATCTCAGTCGGTGATCCCCACATGCTTCAAAGAGTCCATTATTGTTCCTGTTCCAAAGAAACCACATCCTGCTTCTCTCAATGACTATCGCCCTGTAGCTCTCACCTCAGTAGTGATGAAGTGCTTTGAACGCCTTATCAGAGACTTCATCATTTCTTCACTACCCGACACACTGGACCCACTACAGTTTGCATACCGTCAGAACCGCTCCACAGACGATGCAATCTCTCATCTCCTCCACACATCACTCACTCACCTGGACACTAGGAAAGGGAATTATGTTAAAATGCTCTTCATCGACTACAGCTCTGCTTTTAACACAATAATTCCTTCCACACTCACCACCAAGCTGGAGCACCTGGGACTGAGCTCATCTATATGTCAGTGGATCTCCAATTTTCTGACTGGCAGACCACAGGCAGTAAGGATGGGCGGACATGTCTCAGCTACACTCACTCTCAGCACTGGAGCCCCCCAGGGTTGTGTTCTGAGCCCCCTGCTGTACTCTTTGTACACCCACGACTGCGTGGCCACTACCAACTCCACCTCCATCATCAAGTTTGCTGACGACACCGTCGTGGTCGGACTGATCACCAACAATGATGAGTCGGACTACCTAGAGGAGATTGGAAATCTGGAGAACTGGTGCCAGAGGAACAATCTCCTCCTGAACGTCAGTAAGACAAAGGAGCTGATAGTGGACTTTAGTACAAAGCAGGAGAGGAACTACCAGACCCCCGTCATCAACAGGAGCCCAGTGGAGAGAGTGGACAGCTTCAGATACCTCGGTGTTCACATCACGCAGGACCTATCATGGTCCTGTCACATCAACACCGTGGTGAAAAAAGCCCGGCAGCGTCTCTACCACCTCAGACGCTTGAGAGACTTTAGACTGCCCTCCAAGGTGCTCAGGAACTTCTACTCCTGCACCATAGAGAGCATCCTGACGGGAAACATCACGACCTGGTTCGGGAACAGCACCATGCAGGACAGACGAGCTCTACAGAGGGTGGTGCGATCAGCCGAACGCATCATCCGCACTGAGCTCCCTGACCTGCACTCCATCTACAGCAAGCGGTGCTGGACTAAGGCCAGGAAGATCATGAAGGACCTCAGTCACCCCAGTAATGGACTGTTCTCTTTGTTGCGGTCTGGGAAGAGATTCCGCTCCCTAAAGGCCAACACAGAGAGACTGAGGAGGAGCTTCTTCCCGCAGGCGATAAGGTCTCTCAATCACACCTCCACACAGGACTAATAACATCTTTTAAGCTCACAACACTGACTGGACAATCATGGACACATTCATACACACTTGCACTAAATACTCATACATCTGGACAATTGCACATGTCACCTTTCATGCATATTTGCACAACCACTGACACTTTAATACCATATTTCTATATTTTTGCAATAATTTATTATGCCCTTATGCACAGTTAATTTTACAAATTTTACTAGTTAAAATCATTTCTTTAGTATTTCCTTTTTATTGATTATTTATTTTACGTACAAGATTTTATTTTCTTATTTTCTTTTTTTTAATGTCACTGGCGGTCGTATAAAAGCATTTCACTGCATATTATACTGTGTATGATTGTGCATGTGACTAATAAAATTTGAATTTGATTTGAATTTATAATCACAAAAATAAAATTGTGACATGACCTTTATTCATTCTTAACCCTGAGATAACCGATTTTGTGGAGATGTGACATCACTAAAGTTTAGACTCTTAGCCTGTGACCGGGTCAGTTTTAGCTGGTGTCCTATAGGAAGAGATTCTATATATGAATGGTTGGTGTGAAGTTGCTCAGATTGATTCACTGTGTCTCAGGAGTCTCGCACAGCCGCTCTGAAGAAGATGGATCTGAGACTACCATATGCAGATCCTCGCTTACTCAACAGCGTGAAAAAGGCAGAAGGTTTTCTGGCGGATATGATATGCAAGTCGTCCAAATTTGCGTAAACGCTGCGATTAGTTACTGAAGAGTTTCTTATTTTTCGGTCTGTGGGTTCATCTGCTCTGCAGAGGCCCACGCCGGGCTTCAACACATAAGAGAGCCTATGGGGAAACTGGCTTGCTTACATTGAAGTTCGAGCTGTGCTTTTATAGAAATCACTCTAGGAGTTATGACTACACGGTGTGAAAAAGTAAAGCAAAAACAATGACACAAATATCCAGCTTGTTCTAGTATACTAGAGAGGGAAATAGAACTGCTAGTGTCTCACTTCAGTGAGAACATACCTGTGGTATTTATTTATGAAATAAAAGCCTTTGTAGAGACATAGTGCCCAGGTGCAGCATTAAATCTAGAGGCATGTGATCATTTCTTCTCTGTATGTGTTCATTGTGGATCTTTATCCATTGATAGCCAATAATTATGCAATTATGCTATTATCTCTAATAACACCATTTAGGCAGATGTGCATTTTACTACAGTACTGTGCACAAGTCTTGAGCCCCCCTCATTTGTTCATATTTTGTTTCCAAAGAGACTGACTTTCTTGTATTTCCAGTCCAGTCCATGTACCTGAGAAGTTTCAGAAGAATGTTTTCACTAGTGCTGTCAATTGATTAGAATGATTAATTTTTTTAATTTTTAGAATGAATCAATTTTAATTTCAATTTGTTGCATTAAAGTAATTAATTTGACAAATTTGTTAGAGGAAACAGATTATGTTTTAAATTTTATAATATCTCAAGCATTAACATTTAACAAATGTTTAACAAATCTCTCAAATGAGACCTGCACTGCATGCAGGGGCTGGGTTGTATGGCGTGGGGCGTGGCTTGAACCTGGATCGTCAGATCTGAACATCAACAATCTAGAGCCCCAGCCACCATTCCCATGTCTTGAGTTTAATGTAAACTTCAAACTTCCACCTAGAAGATTTTATAATGAAACTTGCTATTCAGCACACCTGGTGATGTTTCCGCAGTCATCTTATTATCTCCTCCATTATCACCCACAACTGAGTAACCGTGTTGTGATTATGGGAAGCCATTGGTCATGCACATAATTTGTTCCCCCAAAAATAAGCAATATATTCAAATTTCTATATGATATTAGCATTTTAATGTTGACAGCCCAATTTTTTTATATAAATAACCAACTTTTAAATTGTATCTTTAGACACTTTGCAGCCTGTCACAGTCAAATATTTGTTCCCATTTCTTTATTTTACCTGCATCATTAAATTGAACTTAGGAGGTTTGCATACGCTTTTGCACAATATTGTATGTCAAAACTTTACAACTGTAAAAAAAAAAAAAAAAAAAAAAAAAATTTCTAACAAGTTACAGTATAAGGCAGAGAGGGGCACACTCGCACCCACACCCATACACAAACACACAAAAAGAGTTTTTCTTTTGGGAACAAGTATTACACACTGAGTACAGTACACACACACACCCACACACACACACACACACACACATTTTCACATTGGACAAATGTTTTGGACCAATGGGACATCTCATATGCTCGAGACAATGTCCCCACATGCTTGCATACAGTGCACCTTGAATAATTCATACTAAAACATTTTATATAGACAAGTATTCTTGTTTCCACTTAAAATTCAGACCCTTTTAAATTCTTATTAACTAATAATAACCCCATGCAAGTAATAAAATTAAAATGGATGGCTCGCCCAGAAAATTTTTTACATATTTAATTTAAGAGGCTGTTTTAATCTTTTATGTTCCTTAACTTAGGCAAAAATATAGGGAGTGTTAAATAATTTTACTTTGTTACTTTAGTTTTGTATTATTTACTTATTTCTTTAGTTTTTTTTTTTTTTGGGGGGGGGGGGGGATCTTATTTTGATTACAACTTTGACCACAACTTTTTGATTACTTTTACTTTAGTTTGGTTACTAAAATTACTTTTCCTGCTAGTTCACAGCTATACTGTAGATCTTATTTTGTGTCTGCACTTACCTGTACATCCTACCTTACCTCAATGCTTGACAGAACACCTGATAACCATTAGGACCTAGTAGGCGACCAGGAAGCGGAGCATGATGCTGGGCTTGGCTTGCTGGTGATTTGGACAATCAGCTTTCCATATGGGCATGCCGGCCCCAATTTGAATTCAACCCAAAGTTATCCTGCAATGTCTGTAGCCTGGGAAAATAAATGGATCTAATTCATTCTCTTGCTCCTCAAGAGGAAAGCACCCACACCAATTTCTAGCCAAAGGCCAACAGCACAGAGTTTCACAGTGTTCATTTTGCTTTTGGGACTCATATGTTGACTTTAAGTCCCAGCATTCTATCAAAGTTTACAGTTGTCTTACAGTTAGTTCCTGTGTTGTATTTGATTCGCCTGTTTTCCATTCGTTTATTATAAGTGTCATATAAATGTCTATAACCTTCTGTGTTTTTGCAAAGTGGTGAGTGTTTTGAGGTTTTGAATGGTGCACAGAGGTATACCTGCCAGTTGCAGTAGTCTAGTTTCAAAATGACTATTTATTGAACAAGCAGTTGAGTGACCTTTGGAGCAAGAAATTGACAAATCCATCTAATGTTATAAAAGACAAATAAACACAAGTGTCAGATTAGCAATATGAAAGCAAAAGAACAGTTGACTGTCTATGCTTACCCCAAGAATATACATGCTGTGACTGAGGGTGAGTTTTCCAAGGAGATCAGAAGATCCACACAGGGTGGATGCCAGCCATGCTGCCAGCCATGATGACAAGTCTACCAAACATGCTGAGATGTAAGATGAAACATACAGTATGAGTCTGACATAGAGAAGGTTGAGTTGAATGTCATCTGCATTGCAGTGATTGGAGAACCAATTGGAGGATTTGAACTCACGAAGAGATGGGTACAAAGGGAGAAAAGTAGATGCCCGGGTACCAAGCCTTGTAGGACACCAGCACAGAGTACTCATGAAGCAGATGTGAATTACCTTCATGTCACCTCATGTAACCAACCTTTCAAGGTAGGGGCTAAACCATTTGCTATTAAGGATGGACAGGGGAGTCTTGTGGTTGTCGATGAGGATGAGAACTGATCAGAGTTTCTCAGTGGTGGCCAAAAGAGCAGTCATGGTGGAATGTGCCATGAGAGATAGAAAGACAATTCATTGTAAACAGTGCATTCATTAAATTTAGAAAGAAACCAGAGAAGTAACGCTTGTCTTTAGTTGCTAATGTCAGAGGGTTCCAGAGTGGGTTTCTTTAGGATGGGAGTATGGTGAATTTAGTTGGTATATGACCAGATGTTATGGAACCATTGATGGTAGTAAAGATGAAAAAGAGGGGTCTTGTTAGATTCTTTGAAGCATTATAGAAGGGATTGGAAGGATTGCAGGACAAGATGGCTTGCAGCATCTGTTCTGTTGCTAGGTTAGAAGGGGAATTCTGAGATTGTAGTGTAGGAGTTATAGTAGGAGTGAAGGTCTGGCACATTTTTTCAATCTTCCCATCATGAAAGGTAACTAAGCAGTCAGGGAGGATGGAGCAGGAGGAGCCCACATGTTCCTGTGTTTTGTTTTGCATCTAAATATGCATGGAAGTAAAGTATCGCCTACACTTAGATCCTAGCTATCCTCAATGCCTGACCTCATGCCTTATATCTTAATTTGGACCATTGAACTTTTCTTTACAACTGTCACGCCATTATTCATTTTGCATTTTCTTTCTATATTTTTTAATTTCTTACTATATATTTTTTATTTTATACTGTAGTTATTGATTTATTAAGAATCAGATATTTCCTTTGCCTTAGCACATATAAATAAAATATTCACCTTTAAGATTATTAAATGATTTATTTAAGTTGTGTCATGTTAGCGGGGCGGCACAGTGGTGTTGTGGTTAGCACTGTTGCCTTGCACCTCCGGGGTCTGGGTTCAATTCCCAGCCAGGCTTGATTCCCGTCTGTGTGAGCATGGAGTTTGCATGTTCTACCCGTGCTTGTTGGGTTTCCTCCGGGTACTCCAGTTTCCTCCCACAGTCTAAAGATATGCAGGCTAATTGGTGTCCTCAAATTGCGGTAGTGTGCGTCGCGTGTGTGCCCTGCAATGGATTTTTTTCAAGCCTTGTAAAATATATTAGCAAAAACTGCCTGTAGTCCATTTGTGTTAGTGTTCCACCATTCCAGGCATAAATATGAATAATATTACATCCTGGGAAAGAGTAATATCTATGAAAAATTAACTGATTTAATTAAATTAGACAAAAGCATATAAGCAGCACAATGCTTCTGCAATTAGGACTGCTCATGAAGTGTTTAATGCATGCACTAGTTATGATGTGCACTTCATAAGGGAGGCAGCTGAGAGCCAAATGACTATTCATTGTACATGTAAGCCAACTAATGCATAATTTACGCAGTGAGCTATATAATGTTCTTGCTCGTACTGTTTTTATGACACCAGCAATGCATCAAACACACCATCAAAGGTCCTCACATCCTTTGTTCACATCCACTTCACAACTTTTTTTTTTCCTACAAAACCTTTCTAAACCCTTATTTTAGTTGAGGAAACTGTAATATTGTGCATCTGATCACTTTAAAAAAAAAAAGGGGGGGAAACATCATAGGTTTTATCCACTACTTTCATTTTTGGAGCCCCAATACTTTGCTAGTTCTCTGTCTACGAATTATGCATTGTGTTGTCTAATGCATTATGCATTAGAATACTACACCATTAGAAGGTCAGCGCATGTCTCTGTGTGTGAAAGAGGATGCTATGTAGTGGTTTGACTACATCTATTCAAAAGATCCCAGACAAAGCTCAGAATGAAAGCAACCTCGAGAATTTAGTTTCACAGTCCATAGGTACCATTTCTGTTTATCAAATTGGCAAAGGAAGAGACTAGCTGTCTAACATAATGTCACTATTATTATCTGTATCTGCACACATACAAGAGGCGTTCAAGTCAAACCTGGACTTGTGAATGAAGGCATAAAATTGATATTTACAGAAGACATCAAGCACAATATGGTGATGAGACTGTTAGCCTTAAAGCGTTTAAATGGTGCAAACTGTGACATCCTGGCCAAGAGCTCACTCAGAGCCCACTGCAGGCGTTCCTGTGAACAACCTGCAAGTGAAATGCCTGATCCTTTAAAAATGATGTATAACTTGTTGACATTTGTCTGTGGGAACTGTACACACAATCATTCACCAACTCCACTTACACATTACAGGAACTTGGCTGGGAATCATTGCCACTTCCCCTGTACTGTCATGACCTCGTTCCAAGCCATTTCCACATAATCGGGCCGTTATAGGAGTTCCTGGGAGGCCAGAGTTTCAGACGTGAACCAGAAAGTCCAATCATGGCTCAGTTGTTATACCTGCTGTCTGTTATTCTGCACAATCAAAAATCCCAGTTTGACTTGAACGGCCCTTATGTATAAGGATTTTCATTTGTATTTAGACTTGAACCTTAAAAAGTAGGTGTAACTTAAAGGGAAGATTTTTAAATCCCCAGTTTTGGTCACATTCCAATTCCCACCCACCAGTCAGCTCTCCCTCTAACAGGACTGCGAGTAACTGGGGAAGGATAATGTGAGGATATACCTGAGGCCTGACAATTGCATCTATTCAAATTGCTGCTCAAGATGCATCTCGCAGGAAAACCTTGTTAACCCTTTTCCGCATACATGAGCTCATAGACACCCTGGCTAGTGTCAATGTGATTGATTGGAGAGAGACCATCAACCCTCCCATACAGAGAGCATGGCCAATTTTGCAACCTTGACTCAAGGGACCACAATTGTGCACTGCAAACCTTTTGGTACTATAATAATAATACTAATAATAATACTACTACTACTACTACTAATAATAATAATAGTAATAATAATGTGCTTATTTTTTTGTTACATTTGTATTTGTTTAGTACGCATTATTCAATCTGAATTATATCTTTATTTATGACTACATCACTTTTTTACTGTCTACATGTAAACAATTCAAATTGTGTTTCTTCACATTCAGGTCAAATCTCTGCAATTCTTTGCATCCAGGCATTACATAACATTTGACTTTTTTTTGTAAACTACAATTAGATTTAAAAGGAAGAAATTCCTATAATAATAATCATTTATTCATTCATTCCTTTATCTAACTACTTTATTCTAATCTGGAGTAAGTCCCAGACAGAAATACCCTCTCGCACACATTCTTGCTCAGAAGCAGAAGTTTGTGTGGCTAATCCACCTACCAGCATGTTTGTTTGGCAAGTGGGAGGAAAGTGGATATCTTGAAGGATGCCCATGTGGCCATGGGAAGAGCATGCATAACTACACTGAAATAGTTATGCAGGCGAATTTAACTCCCAAGAACTGGCACTGGCATGGCTGCTGCAACACTTTGGCACCCACCTGACATAATGTTATTAAAATTACACTATTATTACTCATGTCACTGTCATGTGGAAATATTAGGTAAGACCACACCTTTCTACAAGTAAAAAAAATGCTTCTAAAATAGTACATCCAAACATTATCAACCAAGGCAGGAATGGGGTGCTGACTCATCGCAGGACACAAGCATGCACACACAAACTCATTTTGAAACTGCATTTCTTTGGACTGTTGGAGGAAACCAGAGTACCGAGATAGAAACCCACAACATACAGTACAAAGGGCATGCTGCCTGTCTAAAATAGTGTTGTATATATTATTTTATATACAGTTCCAATCTGATTGGACGAGAGAATGTAAATGAGTGGTGATATAGAGCATAACAGCACTGGGAGATTTAAATATAACGTATGTATCACATCACATCACAGGTTTTCTAACAATCCTTGGGTACCTTGTGTTAATTATAAAATAGAATATAATTAAAATGTTATTTTAATATAATTATTAGAATATAATTGAGAATAGGTCAGTACAGTCTGCAGTACTGAGGGGAGAGCGGCTGCCTGCCAAAACCCACACCCGAAACGAAAGTTTCTCAGTACTATCCACCACCTCCATGGTTTATTCTCCTCCTTTTGCTATGTAGTACGGTATGAAAAATTTAATTTTACCGCTGTTAAATTAATTTGCCAGTTAAGAAGGATATGTGTTGGTAGAGTAAAATAACTGGTTAACTAATGAAACAATGAAATCAAAAACACAACAGCAAATGCAAATCCACAGCAGTGTATTGCTGTTTTTAATATATTTTGTTGTGTCTTTTTATTCACCGTTGTGTTTCGGCTTTTATTTTTGTGTTTCCATGTTTGTTTTGTTTTTGATTCGTTAAAGTAGTCTGCACTTCTGCACTGTAATTTCTAGAAAAAGTGGAAGGTAAAATATGTTAGCTGTCTAATGTTGAGTAAATGCAGCAATTAGTTACAGAAGAGTTTCTTATCCATCGGTTGAACTGTGCTGCAGAGGCCCACGCCAGGCTTTGACACATAAGAGAGCCTGTGGGGAAATTGGGTAGCTTACACTAGAGTTGAGCTGTGCTTTTATGGAAATTACGCTTGGAGATATTGCACAGTGTGGGAAAAAAGAGAAAAGAATAAACAGCAACAAAAATATCCAGCCTCCTCTAGTAGATTTGAGGAAGGAAAACAAACGCTTAGAGGTTTAGCTTCTGTTCAATTGTCTTTCAGTGTAGTTTTTTAATAAATATTTTAATACAAATTATGTATATACATTAAATATATATACATTATACATATATATATATATACACACACATATTGTCATGCACACTCAATCTGCGCCCGGCACTAGGACCCGGAAGTAAGGCGGGCGCCAAACCAGGAAGTATAAAAGAGGCAAACAAACGTTAGCTTACCAGCTCAGTCATTGAGTTTCGGCCCATGTTGGTTCCGGCTGTCCGTCTGCTAAACCGTGAGTACTCACTATCTTTGGTTCTGCTTCCTGATATTGTGTGTGTATTTATAGGACGCGGGTTAAATTTGTGTTTTTCCCTTGCTCCTCTTTCGTGAGAGTCCTTATAATAAATCGCATGGTTATCCTGCCTACTCGCTGACATCCGCGTTTGGGTTTACCATCCACGCTACATTGGGCTAACCGCTAAAGCTGCGTCTTCTGGTCACCGAGGTTAGTTCATCCTGACAGAATGACTGAGCCCTCCGTGGTGAACCCAGCCGATCACGCGCACCTCTGCGACGTGGTAGATCGGCACGCTGCGCTCATTGATAAGCTAACCGGAGAGATCGCTAATCTGCGCCAGGGCCTCCATGACGTAGCGGCCTTGCGCCACGAGGTCGCGGAGCTCCGGCGGGAGAACGCGGATCTCCGCACGGCTGTAGATGACGCGGCTGGCCGGCCTCCCATCGCGGCGGCCGTGGCGCCGCACCAGCCCCCCCCCTCCTTCTGATGTATTTCTTGCGCTTCCAGACAAATGGGATGGCACCGACGGGAGATGCAGTGTATTTTTGACATCACTGAATCTAGTGTTTGAGTTCAATTCCACCAAGTACTCCACCGATCGGCTACGCATTGCTCTCCTCATCTCATTGCTATCCGGGTAGGCAGCTGAGTGGGCCACGGCAGTAATTCGATCAGATTCTGACACCGCCCATTCCTACAATGAGTTCACCCGTCAACTCAAGATGACATTCGAACACCCTGCGGGCGAGGTGGAGACCGACACCAAGCTTTACCACCTGCGGCAGGGAGGATCGTCCGTGAGCCGTTATACTGCAGAATTCCGCACCCTCGCTGTACAGACATCTTGGGGAGATACCGTGCTCCGGACATCCTTCTACGAGGGACTGGCTTCCCGGATTAAGGACGAACTAGACGGACGAGGGCTACCAGCCACCCTGGAGGGACTGATCCAGCTCGCCCTCCGCATTGACCAGCGCCTCCTCTCTCGTCCGAAGCCAGCCCCGAGGACCCTGCCGCCTACCGCCACCCACGTCTACACTCCATCTCAACCACCGACCATCTTCACTCCCGCCACCACTGAACATGTCGGATCTCCACCTCCTGCCGTGGTTAACACCGGAGCCGGGGAACCCATGCAATTAGGGCGCGCCTCCCTGACCGTGGCGGAACGAGAACACCGGTTTCGAGAGGGTTTGTGTGCCCACTGCGCCCGGGAAACGCGCAGACCCGTGAGCAGGAGGAGAGACTCACCGGGCCCCATCCACCTCTCCACCATCACCAACGCCACCACCTCTCGCCTCACGGTTCAGGTAACCCTCCAGTTTGGCCACAAACGGGTCTTAAGTACTGCGTTTATCGATTCTGGTGCCGCAGGCAACTTTATTGACTCCACCTATGCCAAAGAAATGGGGGTGAATATCGAGGCGTTATCCCAGCCTCTTCGCATTACTTCAGTCGACGGTCGGCCCCTCTCAACCAGCCCCATCACTCACCAGACCCAACTACTCACCTTCGTCATCGACCAACACCAGGAACAGCTACAGTTTTACCTCACCCCCATCTCGTCTCCTCCCATCATAACGAACCCTCGGCCTTCCAACAGTTTATCAATGACGTCCTCAGGGATATGCTGGGCCAATGGGTGTTCATCTACTTGGATGACATCCTCATCTACTCCCACAACCTCCAAGAACACATCCAACATGTTTGGGCCGTCCTAAAGAGATTGCTCGCTCACCAACTGTACTGCAAGCTGGAAAAATGTGCCTTTCACAAGCACTCCACCACGTTCCTGGGTTTTGTCATCTTGCCCCAGGGTGTGGCCATGGACCCACAGAAGCTCGAAGCTGTACGTCACTGGCCCCTACCCAGGACACTCAAACAGCTTCAACGGTTTCTTGGGTTTGCGAATTTCTATCGTCGCTTTATCCAGGGCTACAGTACAGTTGCAGCACCACTAACCACATTGACCAGGCCCTCGCACCACCCTTTTCGACTCACCCCTGCCGCCAACTCCGCCTTCCAAGAATTGTGTCATCGCTTCACCACCGCACCCATCCTTCTCCACCCCGATGCCAACAAACCTTTCGTTGTGGAGGTGGACGCGTCGGATGTGGGCGCCGGCGCTGTTCTCTCCCAGCGAGGTCCAGACCAGAAGCTGCACCCGTGTGGTTTCTTCTCCAAGAAATTTAATCCCACTCAGCAGCGATGCAGGGACTCAGCAGGGACCGCGAAATGCTGGGCATAAAGTGGGCCTTGGAGGAATGGCGTCACTGGCTCCAGGGAGCCAGTGAGTCGTTCATCGTCTGGACCGACCACCAGAACCTCATCACCATCAGGAACCTCAAACAGCTCAACCCACGACAGGCACGGTGGGCACTGTTCTTCGAACAATATGACTTCCATCTGTCATACCGCCCGGGGTCCAAGAATACCAAGGCCGACGCACTGTCTAGACAGCACGATGAGGACCTTCCCCGGGCGGAACCCGTGCCTGTCATCACCTCCTCACGGATCATTGCACCCCTTCAATGGGACTTGGAGACGAGGGTCCGCCAGGCACAGGCTGCGGAGACCGAACCGGCAGGCGTGACGCCTGGACGACTTTATGTACCCCAAGGACTAAGACCAGAAGTTCTCCAGTGGGGCCACTCTTCTACCGTCGCCGGACACCAGGGAGCCCGAAGAACCCTGTCCTTCGTCGAACGGGCGTTCAGGTGGCCCACCATGAGAAGAGAGGTCACGGAGTTAGTTCAGGCGTGCCCGGTGTGCGCCAGGGCCAAGGATACAAATCAACCATCTCCGGGAGAGCTCCAACCACTTCCAGTTCCTCGACGGCCCTGGACGCACATCGCCCTGGATTTCATCACGGGCCTGCCGGTTTCCGACGGAAAAAACACCATCCTCACCATCGTTGATCGGTTCTCCAAGGCAGTGCACTTGGTGACCCTCACCGGACTCCCATCAGCTAAAACCACCACTGAGCTGATAATGGAACACGTAGTCCGCCTGCATGGGTTCCCCAAGGACATCGTCTCGGACAGAGGGCCCCAGTTCACCGCCCGGTTCTGGAAGGCCTTCTGCCGTCTGATCAATTCCACCAGCAGTCTGTCATCTGGATACCATCTCCAGACTAATGGTCAGACGGAACGGACCAACCAACAACTGGAGCGTTACCTAAGATGTTTCGTTGCTGATCGCCAGCGCTCCTGGGCCCGCTACCTCATCTGGGCAGAACTGTCTCACAATCTCCACGTTTCATCTGCCACAAACTTAAGCCCATTTGAGGTGTGCTACGGTTTCCAACCTCCGATGTTCACCCATCAAGAACCGGAGGTTGATGTACCGTCGGCCCAACAGTTGGTCCGTAGGTGTCGACGGGTCTGGAACCAAGCCAACCTCGCCATCCAGAGAGCCAATAACTGTTACATCACTCAGCACCGCCGTCGACACCCTCCGGGACGATTGTACAACGTAGGTGACAAGGTATGGCTATCCACAAAGAACCTACATCTGCACAAGGAATCTCGAAAACTTTCATCTCGCTTCATCGGACCATACCGCATCACACTACGAGTAAACCCTGTCACCTACCGGCTCCAGCTGCCTGCAGCGCTCCGGATTCACCCCATATTCCACACCTCCCAACTCAAACCCTTCATCACATCACCCATGATTCCACCCACCCCCCCAGCTCCTCCTCCCCGGATCATCGACGGCGGTCTCACCTACACCGTACGCTGAATCCTCGACTCGCGCCCTCGGGGCAGAGGTACTCAGTACCTGGTTGACTGGGAGGGCTACGGCCCCAAGGAGCGGTCTTGGATCCCGGCCCGGTTCATTCTCGACCCCGAACTGATTCGAGACTACCGTCGCCGGGTATCCTCCACCCCAGGACCGTCAGGAGCCGGCCCTGGACAGGGGGGTACTGTCATGCACACTCAATCTGCGCCCGGCACTTGGACCCGGAAGTAAGGCGGGCGCCAAACCAGGAAGTATAAAAGAGGTAAACAAACGTTAGCTTACCGCTCAGTCATTGAGTTTCGGCCCATGTCGGTTCCGGCTATCCGTCTGCTAAACCGTGAGTACTTACTATCTTTGGTTCTGCTTCCTGATATTGTGTGTGTATTTATAGGACGCGGGTTAAATTTGTGTTTTTCCCTTGCTCCTCTTTCGTGAGAGTCCTTATAATAAATCGCATGGTTATCCTGCCTACTCGCTGACATCCGCGTTTGGGTTTACCATCCACGCTACATTGGGCTAACCGCTAAAGCTGCGTCTTCTGGTCACCGAGGTTAGTTCATCCTGACACATATATACACACACATATATATATATATATAATATATGAGTTTTGTTTTCCTATATATATATATATATATATATATATATATAAATTTGCCTTTCTATAGATAACATAGATAATATACTGTAAGACTGGTATGTAATAATAAATAACAAAAAAACAAGCACAAAATTGGATCTAACAGAGAAGACATACTGTACTGTATATCCAGATAAACTGAGAATTAATGAGCTAGGAAATAAGGGCTTGTCGAACGGTTACTGTATATGGAGCACTGCAAATTGAACATCCATGTTTACATTAGATTTTTTCTGTAAGAAGTTAGCAAAGCTGTAAAAGTCATTTTCGGTATCGAGCTGTACAGCTGGTGCTATTTTGACATTCTTGTTCCTGCCAACAAACAAGTGCTAAACTGGTCATCATCTGTCCTCCTACATAATGTGTTCACAGTGTAATTGTGTGTGTGTGTGTGTGTGTGTGTGTGTGTGTGTGTGTGTGTGTGTGTGTGTGTGTGTGTGCGTGTGTGTGTGTGTATTTGTGTGTGCGCGCGCACTCTCCATCTGTTTCCATTTCATCCGATCCATCATTCACGGCAGCCGTTGTTGAATTAATTGACCGTTTTTGTTACTGATTGTGGTCAAACTGCTGAATCTCACAGTATTAATGAGATTTTAGAGGTGTGCCGGGGAGCGTTTCTCAGTTTGTCACCACTTTTGGCAGACTCCAACCATTTTTCTTTCCCCATAAGATTTGATTGATTTTAGAACTCTGAATTTAGTCAAAATGACTGATGCCCAATACCGATCCTGTGCAATCATCATCTTATCTCAATGAGAAAAGATCACGATTTCCAGTTTATTAACGAATGACATGTCATGATTTTTTATAAGCAATTTATGGTTACATTTATTCATCTTCTATACCACTTATTGTGTACAGATTACAGGTGCCAATTATTGATGGGTTGTTCATAAACGATTCGTTCTTTTTGAACGAATCTTTAACATGACTCAAAAGAATGAGTAGTCTCGGAGAGTGATTCGTTCATTTTCTACTGAGCGCGCATGCGCAAAGCATCGCAAATCCTCCATAGGTTATGTACAGGAAACAGAATTGAGCGATTCTTTCTCAATGACTCTTCTACTCTGAGTCGTTCGTTCTTTTGTCACATGACTCCCATAGACGCTATGCAGTGGAGTACACTGGAAACAGAATTGAACGGTTCTCAACAAGTCTTTAAGTCCTGAGTTGTTCGTTCTTTTGTCACGTGACTCCCACAGACGCTATGCAGTGCAATAGATTCAAAAGTACGAAGGACTCAGACTGGAAGATATAAGAGATGAGCTGCTCATTCTGTTTATTATAATATATCCTTAGCTGCATTTATATATTTTTATCACTGGAACTATAGTCAAAATTTGTGTATGTAGACATATTGGGGGTCTGTTTATTGAAAAAAACTAAATGAACTAAATGACTCAAAAAAAGATTTGTTCATTTTGATGAACAAGATTCAAAGAACTGAGTCACTAAAAGGATTCAAACTTCCCATCACTAGTGCCAATCCACCACAGGGCACACACACCCTATGAGCAATTTGGGAACGCCAATTAGCCTAACCTGCATGTCCTTGGACCGTGGGAGGAATCAGGAGTACCCAAAGGAAATCCACCAAGCACGGGGAGAACATACAAAGATCTGAGGTGGGAATTGAACCCGCTACTCTAGATCTGAGACCACAGTGCTACCCTGTGCTGCCCTGTTCAAGACAACTCCATTCCTATTGCATTTCTGTATTTAAAGTAGTAAGTAGCAGCCTTGTCTGAGTCAGGGGAGACTGATGAGCATCTCTGGCCCGCTTTGTCAGATATCTTAAGTTTGAATTGCTTAAGAAAGGAAATATCACAGTGTGATAATTTGCAAATGATGCAAACCAAAACCCTGTTGGGAATAACAGATAAAAAATCTCACAGTTCAACATCCACACATCGTACAGGGCAGGCAGTTAGCTAGTAAGGTATTAGCTAGTTAGTAATTAGCTGAATTACCTATACTACTGTATCTAGCCAGTTGTTTTGACATTTTACAATATAAAAGCTCTGTATTGATCTATTCAAAGCTCAGTAGAGATATCCTAAGGGATAATGTGTACGGAACATCTAATGTAGCTAGATGAACGTAAGTAATATATGCTAACTGTAGATAATGAACCTAGAAAGCCACTAATAACCTCAAACGTATTTAGCTGAGATGCCTTTCTATACCTTTTTGTATACCGTGTTGTTCACTTTAATATAGCTTGGATAGTTAAGATACTGTACTAAAAAGAAAATGCAACATTAACTGATAAATTGTTTACATTTTTTGTTTAAATCTGTGAATGAAAATATATTAGTTACATTTTTACATTTAAATACATATGCAGAATTTCTATTTCTATACTTTGCGACAGTATCTGTTGTTAAAAGTGCTATCAAAAATTATTTATAATGCTATTAAACAGCCACCAGATTACCTATTTATACAGTACATTTTATTTGTATAAATTTTCCAAAGTGATTTATTTAGACTTATTAGGGTTTTCTTACATTGTGCAAACTTTCTATTGTCCCCCCCCCCTTTCCTCTCTTAAAAGGGGGGGGGGGGAGAAAGTGAGATTAAAAATCTCACTTTGTTCTTTTTAAGCTCTTCCTCATAAGGCAATACTTCCTATGGTCCGTATCCGGATGGATATTTATACAACTTCCTTTCCCTTTGTTCTCCCTGGAACATGTTAATGACTTTTGTTCTTTTGATAGAACAGATGTACGCGAAACAGGGTGTATGGCCAAGGATTCTAATATCTTTCTATGTGGTTAATAAACTAGAGAGAACATTCAGACACCATCATGTCCGTGTGTTTTTCTCTCCCAGTCAGCTCTGACACATTTGCTGACCAGGAGAGAAACACAGTGTAATGTAAGTGTATTGATGCGTGATGGACACTTCAAGCAGTTCCTCCTTCGTTTTAATCTTAACAATGTTTTCTTTTATTTCAGTGAATTATTGTACGTATTACATTTACTCAAGTCAGCATGCTTTATCCTTCTCCCAGTGACAAAGAATTGAATGTTATGCCTTTAGCTATTCGAACACAAAATCATAAAAGATTTATGGTCCATATAATTTTTATTAATTCATTTATTTAGTCTGATTAGACATTTTATTGATATCTTCCTTAATGTGAAAAAAAAAAACTCCCAACAAAATCATTAACCCCACATCTATAATACTGCCTCACAGGTCTCCCTTTGATTAAGCACCTATATTCTTCACCCTGGATTTATTGTTCCCATGAGCAGCAGATTGCTTGTGCATCCAGCTGTCATGGCACCATAGGTGGCGTTGTATTTTGACATACCATTTAGTACAGCAGCATGAGGTTTGGGATGTAGCCCGAGACTCATTACTCCTCCACACAACCTACAAAAGCACTTCACAGCGCTGCTACAGTTGCCATGACGACTGAAATAAAAGCAATTAAGGTCGGTTTAAGGAGAAAAAAAAGCTGATAAGCCATAATTTCAATGTATAGTCCTTGGAATAAAGGGGAAGAAGCTAGGCACTAATGTGATCATTTATCCTGTTCTGATCTTTCATACAGGTCCGTAGACTAAAAGTAGAATATTATGTTTTGGTCCTCTGTATCACTCCCAAAGGGGGGAAAAATGCTCAAGTCGGTTTCTTTTAGATTTGCTTAAAATGATGTAGACTTTTAAGTCCACTAGACAGGGGTCTTCAGTCTGATGCACAAAAAGGGCTGATGTGTCTGCAGGCTTTAATTTTACCCACATGGCTGGTTTCGCTTTTTACATATCGTTATTGGTCTTCAAATGAGTTTTAGAGGTTTTTCCTATTCAGTTTAGAAGAAACACTGAAGCCACGCCAGCCTTTTGCAGATAAGACTGAAGACCTCTGTCAGTAGCCTAATGAGCTGCTGTGTTAGTGTGACATTCCCAATAAAGGTTTCTAATGTAGCCTTATTCCTTATTCCTCTTATGACCCATAAGTGGTTTAAAGGATTTCTTAGTATAGGACGTGCCCTTGTTGTTCCAGGAACAATGTTCATTCTCCAGTCAGTGCTAGCTGATGTCAACAGTGTGCGTTACATAATCCTTACACGCCTGGAAAAAACACACACACAATGGTTTCAAACAGCAGATACAGAGTAGGTGGATCAATTTTGCAAATGGACCAATAGGTGTGAAAATGCCCTAGGAATTCTCATTATGAATTTATATATATATAAAAAAAGCTTGCTTTTACATTTTTTGAGTTTGTTCAATTTTTTTAGGAACTGAAATGCTGAGAGGTTTGTGTGCTTGGAGTTTGTATGTTGTTCCTGTGTCTGATGGGTTTCCTCTGTGTAGTCCGGTTTCCTCCCACAGTCCAAAGACATACAGATTAAGTTAATTGGCTTTCCCAAATTGGCCGTTGTGTGTGAGTGCGTGTCTCCAGGCATAGGCTCCAGGCCCCTGTGATGCCACAGGGAACAGAAGGGTAAATGGCATAGAAGATGAAAGATGAATGAATGTAATGCTGAATTATAAAAAGGATTAAAAATCACAAAAGAACTTATAGCAAAGGTCAAAATATCTCTTTGCACCAATAGTTGCCTTTAAACTACCACCTACTTTACAGTGCCATAAAGTGTCATACTACAGTGTCAGCCAGCTAGTGTAAATGATGTAACAAATTGTTAGATCTTCAAAATTAGGTCTAGAAACCCTGAAGTATCTAAATTCTAAAATGGTTTTTATTAAGACTTTTTATGATGTTTTAACTGTCTTAGTGGAATTGACTTATTTTGATTTTAGGATGTATTTGATTTTAGATTAATCACATTTATCTACAGCTTGGTAACAATCAATATTTTATTAAAGTTTAAGGTTATTATACACTCATTAGGTCCACCTGCCAAACTTGGTTGGAAATTAATGCATTTAGACATGTAGACATGGTTCAATCCAACCAACAGAATGTGGAAGAACGGTGATTTACTGTAAGTGACTTTGATTTTGTATTTCCGAAACTTCTGATCTTCTGGGATTTTCACACAAAACTATCTCTAAGGTTTATAAAGCTTGATCGGAAGAAGATAAATATCCAACGAGTGGCATTGCCTTGTTGATGCCAGAGGTCAAAGGAGAATGGCCAGACTTGTTAGAGTTATTTAAAAGGCAACAGTAATTCAAATACTATCTTGTTACTACAAAGCTATTTCGAAGAGCAACTCTGAACTCACAACATCAATGTTAAACCTTGAAGCAGGTGGGCTACAGCAGCAGAAGATCCCACCTGGTGCCAGTAAGAACAGGAAGCTGAGGCTACAATTTACATTGGCTCACTAAATCGCACAATAGAAGAGTGGAAAAACATTGCCTGGTCTGATGAGTCTCATTTGGATGGTAGGGTCAGAATTTGTTGTACTGTATATAACTTGAAAGCATGAATCCATCCTGCCGTTGTATCGATGGTTCAGGCTGGTGGTGGTGGTGTAATGGGGGAACATTTTTTGGCACCGTGGGATAACATGCCATGTCACAATGTTAAAAGCATCTCAAACTGGTTTCTTGAACATGACAATGAGTTCTGTACTCAAATGGCCTCCACAGTTACTAAATCTCAATCCAATAGAGCACCTTTGGAATGTGGTGGAACGGTGGAAAGATTCACATCATGGATGTGCAGCTGAAAAATCATGCCAATATGAACCAAAATCTGAACAATAATGGTTGCAGCACCTTGTTGGATCTATGCCATGACCAATTAAGGCAGTTCTGAAGGCAAAGGGGGTATAACTCAATACTTGCAAGGTATACACAATGAGGTGGCCAGTGAGTAAATGTTATTATAGGCATAATTTAGAAATCACTAATATATCATACAGTAGAACGGGTCACACGAATGGAAAAAAAAATCTTCAAATACTGTACATTTGGACCTGGCCACGGGTCATTTGTTCACCCATTTGGTGCTTTTAATCTACTTACATTTGGCTTACACATAAAAAGAGCTCTAAGGTATTTATGACTAGTGCTTGGAGTCAGGTTGTAAACTCAGCTTGTGGCACTTCATGTTCATGTACACACTCTTGGTATGAGTACTGACAGGGATGTCTCGTTCCATCAGTGATATGATGTTGATTTCTACTCACAAGTTCACCATCAGCAGTGAACAGGATTATGAGCTTCAGCACTGACTGGCGACCATAGATTTCTATAGAGAAGATGACATTAATAATGACAAAGACTCAAAGAAAAATAAGTCCAGAGGTTATTTCTCTGTCTTGACCTATGCTATAGGCTACTACCTTGTGAATTTTCAGAGTAATCCTGTAACAGATCAGAGATGACATGATGCAGTCTTTCAATAGTCATCTTTGTGCCCATCTTTGTGGGTTTGATAAAATAGGTATGAGAGGCAATACATTTAAAAAGGATTGTCAGGATTCAATGAAACGTCCTACCTAATTACAGGTACAGCGCAAAAACCTTAAAAAAGACACAAAACAAAGTGAAGAGAAACAAGCTCTGTCTGTTCTGAAATTGTCTAGATAGACCAAACTTGATTCCCTCATCAGTTGGTCTTATGGTGGGTGTTGTACCATGGCCACAATTGCAGTCACGTCTCTACAGATTCACCCTGATGTATTATTCACTTCAAGATCTCTAACCTTTTTTGGTGTGACCTGTGAACTGGTCTTTTGTGGTGGATTTGAAGAAACCAATTACCTTTGCCATGAGACATTTTGTCATAACGCTCTTCTTCATCCAGATTTATAAGTTCTATTTCCAGTTTTATGTTTATTACTATTATTATTTATAAATAAATATATGCATTTATATATAAAATAAAATAATATATATACAGTGGTGTGAAAAACTATTTACCCCCTTCCTGATTTTTTATTCTTTTGCATGTCACACTTAAATGTTTCTGCTCATCAAAAACCGTTAACTAGTAGTCAAAGATAACATAATTGAACATAAAATGCAGTTTTTAAATGAAGGTTTACGTTATTAAGGGAGAAAAAAAAACTCCAAATCTGCATGGCCCTGTGTAAAAAGTGATTGCCCCCCTTATTAAAAAGTAACTTAACTGTGGTTTATCACACCTGAGTTCAATTTCTGTAGTCACCCCCAGGCCTAATTACTGCCACACCTGTTTCAATCAAGAAATCACTTAAATAGGAGCCACCTGACACAGAGAAGTAGACCAAAAGCACCTCAAAAGCTAGACATCATGCCAAGATCCAAAGAAATTCAGGAACAAATGAGAACAAAAGTAATTGAGATCTATCAGTCTGGTAACGGTTTTAAAGCCATTTCTAAAGCTTTGGGACTCCAGTGAACCACAGTGAGAGCCATTATCCACAAATGGCAAAAACATGGAACAGTGGTGAACCTTCCCAGGAGTGGCCGGCCGACCAAAATTACCCCAAGAGCGCAGAGACAACTCATCCGAGAGGCCACAAAAGACCCCAGGACAACATCTAAAGAACTGCAGGCCTCAGTTGCCTCAATTAAGGTCAGTGTTCACGACTCCACCATAAGAAAGAGACTGGGCAAAAACGGCCTGCATGGCAGATTTCCAAGGCGCAAACCACTTTTAAGCAAAAAGAACATTAAGGCTCTTCTCAATTTTGCTAAAAAAAACATCTCAATGATTGCCAAGACTTTTGGGAAAATACCTTGTGGACCGACGAGACAAAAGTTGAACTTTTTGGAAGATGCGTGTCCCGTTACATCTGGCGTAAAAGTAACACAGCATTTCAGAAAAAGAACATCATACCAACAGTAAAATATGGTGGTAGTGTGATGGTCTGGGGTTGTTTTGATGCTTCAGGACCTGGAAGGCTTGCTGTGATAGATGGAACCATGAATTCTACTGGCTACCAAAAAATCCTTAAGGAGAATGTCCGGCCATCTGTTCGTCAACTCAAGCTGAAGCGATCTTGGGTGCTGCAGCAGGACAATGACCCAAAACACACCAGCAAATCCACCTCTGAATGGCTGAAGAAAAAAAAATGAAGACTTTGGAGTGGCCTAGTCAAAGTCCTGACCTGAATCCTATTGAGATGTTGTGGCATGACCTTAAAAAGGCGGTTCATGCTAGAAAACCCTCAAATAAAGCTGAATTACAACAATTCTGCAAAGATGAGTGGGCCAAAATTCTTCCAGAGCGCTGTAAAAGACTCGTTGCAAGTTATCGCAAATGCTTGATTGCAGTTATTGCTGCTAAGGGTGGCCCAACCAGTTATTAGGTTCAGGGGGCAATTACTTTTTCACACAGGGCCATGTAGGTTTGGATTTTTTTTTTCCCTAAATAATAAAACTATTAACTATGATTAATAGTTAAATGTGTTTGATTATCAGAAACATTTTGTGTGACAAACATGCAAAAGAATAAGAAATCAGGAGGGGGGCAAATAGTTTTTCACACCACTTATATATATACTTTTTTTATTGCTATTATTTATTGTCCTTTTTATTTTTATTCTTTAATTTTTCTGAACAATGTAATGCTTATTCAGCTTTCGATGTTCATAGTGCTTTACAAAGTATTATTATTATTATTATTATTATTATTATTATTATTAATAATAACAATATCATAATTATTATTATTTAAATCGGACAAGTATTTTCTATTCTTCCTAAGCCAGTGACAAAATATTCACATATTTTGTCATATTTAAATATATTATAACAGGTATATAATAATAATAATAACTAGTTACGCGCCGAACTTTTTTATGGAAGGAAATTTAGTATAGTATTCACAACACTAGAGAGGTACATTTCCTGAAGAAAATGTGAGTGGTGCTTGACGTGGCAAGTTAACACGAGGCTAGCTAATCAGCTTAACTCCATGATAGGAACATGGTAATCATGTTAAGTGCGCAAAGCAAAGTTTAATCAATGTCAAGTCTATGAGCGGTTAATTGCCCCCTGCGGGGGCAATTAACCGCCCAGCCCCTAAGAGAGGTCACTGCACACCCCTCCCGGATAAGACGCACGATATGACACCTCAGTCAAGGGTCTACGACAAACGATGAGGGACCAGCGGTTAATTGCCCCCTGCTGGGGCAATTAACAGTCCAGCCCCTCAGAGAGATCACTGCACACCCCTGCCGGATAAGACGCACGATATGACACCTCATTCATGGGCCTACGACATACGGTCTTCTTCTAGCAGTTAATTGCCCCCTGCGGGGGCAATTAACCGCCCGCCCTCAGTAGTGTCATACAACCCCATTCCCGACTGAGGCGAACGGTTTGACACCTCATTCAAGGGTCTACGACAAACGGTGCTGGAATAGCGCTTAATTGCCCCCTGCGGGGGCAATTAACCGCCCAGCCCCTCAGACAGGTCACTGCACACCCCTCCCGGATAAGACGCACAATATGACACCTCATTCAAGGGTCTACGACAAACAGTGAGGGACCAGAGATTAATTGCCCCCTGCTGGGGCAATTAACAGCCCAGCCCCTCAGAGAGGTCACTGCACACCCCTGCCGGATAAGACGCACGATATGACACCCCATTTATGGGCCTACGACATACGGTGTTGTTCTAGCAGTTAATTGCCCCCTGCGGGGGCAATTAACCGCCCGCCCTCAGTGGTATCATATAACCCCATGCCCGAATGAGGCGAACGGTTTGTCACCTCATTCATGGGCCTACAAAAAACTATGTCAAAGCTGATCTCAATGTTAAGTCTATGAGCGATTAATTGCCCCCAGCGGGGGCAATTAACGGCCCAGCCCTGAGCAAAGTCATAGCACCCCACCCCTGGATAAGCCGCACGATATGACACCTCAGTCATGGGTGTATGACAAACGGTGCGGCAATAGCGGTTAAAATGTTAAGTCTAAGAGAGTTTAATTGCCCCCTGCGGGGGCAATTAACCGCCCAGCCCTGAGCAAAGTCATAGCACCCCACCCGCGGACAAGCCGTACGATTTGACACCTCATTCACGGGTCCATGACAAACGGTGCGGGACTAGCCATTAAAATGTTAAGTCTATGGGCGATTAATTGCCCCCTGCGGGGGCAATTAACCGCCCAGCCCCTCAGGAATGGCATAGCACCCCATCCCAGAACCAGCCGAACGGTTTGACACCTCATTCATGTGTCTGCGACAAACTAATTATTCGATAAATTCCCCATTATAAGTCAATGGGGCAACTTTGGGGACCTCTATTGCCCCGGGGGTAGAACTTATACCCTTGTGCGGTGTATCCTCTGACACAGGTTGCAAACCTCTTCAATTGTGGTGAATTTCACGTTTCTACAAAATTCCCTCTCTGCGCCACAATCCGTCAAAATTTGGCCTCCATGTTATCCTATGGGACTTTTTTGGGTGCTTAATTGCCCCCTGCGGGGGCAATTAAGCACCAACCCCTTAGAAAAGTCATAGCACCCCATTCCCGATTAGGCCGCACGATTTGACACCTCATTCATGGTTCTAGGACAAACGGTGCGGGACTAGTTACGCGCCGAACTTTCATACGGAAGAAGATAAAGAATAAGAATAAGAAAAAGAATAATAAGTTTGCAAGATAGTAGTAGTGATGCTTTTCAAGCACCACTAATAATAATAATAATAATAATAATAATAGCAATACCAAAAATTATATACATTTATTTTTATATATATATAAAAGGCACAAGGCGGGGTACACCCTGGACAGGGTGCCAATCTATCGCAGGGCACACACACACTCATTCACACACTACGGGCAATTTGGAATGTCAATTAACCTAACCTACATGTCTTTGGATTGTGGGAGGAAACCGGAGTACCCGGAGGAAACCCAACAGAGGATTATATAGAGAAATAAAAGGTGTTTTTAACTTTTTATCTGTTATTCTGCACAATCAAAAGTCCCGGTGTTACTTGAACGCTCCTTATATTTTTTCATATATATATATATATATGTTACTTGAACGCTCCTTATATTTTTTCATATATATATATATATATATATATATATATATATGAAAAAATATAAGGAGCGTTCAAGTAACACCGGGACTTTTGATTGTGCAGAATAACAGATAAAAAGTTAAAAACACCTTTTATTTCTCTATATAATCCTCTGTTGGGTTTCCTCCGGGTACTCCGGTTTCCTCCCACAATCCAAAGACATGTAGGTTAGGTTAATTGACATTCCAAATTGCCCGTAGTGTGTGAATGAGTGTGTGTGTGCCCTGCGATAGATTGGCACCCTGTCCAGGGTGTACCCCGCCTTGTGCCCTAAGTTTCCTGGGATAGGCTCCAGGCCCCCGCGACCCTGTATATAAGGATAAAGCGGTACAGAAAATGAATGAATGAATAATCCTCTGTTACACTAATGCACATATACCAGAGTCTCGCTAGTCCTTGTATACCATCAAGGTAGAAAGATTTCTCAGAACGCCGGACCCATGATCGGACTTTCTGCTTCATGTCTAACTCCCAGCTGAGTTCCTGTAAAATGGTCGTTTCTGTAAAATTATGATTGATTGTGTGTACAGTTCCTACAGACAGATGCGCCTTTTCTGCAAGATGGTAACAAGTTACCCATGAATGTTCAAGAACCTGGAACACCAGATAAAGAAGACTTTACAGAAGCACAGTACAGTGACGAGACTCTTAGACGCAGTAAAGTCTTCTATAAATGTCCTTGTTTGACCCTTTATACTGTATATAATAAAATAATTATGTAAATTACACATAAAAATAATACAAAATAATTGTAAGGTTAACATACCAGTAACAGTAACACAAATAATGAAATCTACTTCAATGTTGAAGTTAAAAAAATTATAATAAAAAAAATATATTATTTGTTTATGTACAGTAGTATGTGGTGATAACCTTGCTGCTGTATTTCTTAGACTGTTTGTCCTGTGAGTATTGAAGCCATCCATTATATTGTGCAACATTATACATACTGGTCCTATACAAATGTTGAATACATTTGATGTGTGTGTTTACTGTATGTGGTAACAAATATTTTTCTGTAAAATGAAAAAAAAATTTTTTGAGAAAAAATACCCTAAACTGAGAAATGCATTCCAATTCTGTCCAATATGTTGTAATTTTTTAAGATGGAAATGTTTTCTCATGCAAGACGCAAATATTTTGTCTCTAAGTCATTTGTGTGTGTGTGTGTGTGTGTGTGTGTGTGTGTGTGTGTGTGTAAAACCTGCTCTCACAGCTGAGGTCTGACTATTTTTATACAGACCTACTCCTCGGTGTGACTAATACACACTCCAATTTATATTTATGTTTGACAGTATGGCTGTGACCTGGACAATAAATAATTAAATTCCAATATAAACAAATAAAATAAACAAGAGTTCAAATTTCACTCAGCGTACATTCATGCCTAGATGTTTTTCTTTCCATGTTTGGGTTATGTCGCTAGCTATCAGGGCAAAAGAGGAAAAAAAATATTATGAATTATTTATTTGAATAGTGACAATTTGAACAGAACTGGAGTAGCAGCCGTAACATCATGAAAAAGGAAAAAGACAAAAAAGAAAGCATTTATGGCCAAACTATGTCATGTATCTGAGGATTAGGATATAAAATGGATGCTCAGGGACACAGATTAAATTGTTCTGCCTCATTTGTTGTGTGTGAAATAAAAAATGCTGAGTCTGGGGAAAGAAAACAAGTATTTAACAGAAAAGCTTTGTGTAAAACAAGATTAGTTACAGCAATTACCTGAACTTCTGTCTGTAGGCAAATAATTTGCAAAAAGATATTACAAAACCCACTTTAGCTTTCTTTGCAGCACTTTATTTGCCTCTTAGATGAAAGCTGGAGATAGAGAAGGTAAATAGGTCATACGTGGGGGTTGGAAAAATATCTGACAAGAAATTTATAGATAATGTGTTAAAATAATACTTAATTAAAAGTGGTTTTCAGCGCAAAATGTACTCAGATAAAAAGTAAACCGTAAATGTTTTGAACTGATGAAGCCAACTTAAAGTTGTGCTTTAAGTTGTGCTTTAAGTAATAATTGTTGTGAAAACCTTTGTTTATAACTCATCTAAAATATTACGGTAGATAACTACTCAACACCACATAAGAAATTTTACCATGGTACTGTACAGGCACCACAGTAGTCCGATGGGCAGGGGTGAACATTTTGAAAAAGATTTTTGGTCACTCACATCTGGTGGTCAATGCACATTTCTATCTTTTTCTTTACATTTAGCTCATTGTTTGTGTTAGCATGTAAATAAGAAGACTAGAATTAAGCAAAAGAAAACAACTAAACAATTTTCAACCGTTTAAAACTAAAAAGCAACCTTCTGTTGAAGTAACTTTTTTGCTAAGAGCAACAGTAGCGCTAAGACTGGACTTTGAAATGCAGACTCATGCTTGCTCACTCACTAGCTGAGTAGTTGTATGCGTGTGCGTTGCACATAGTCATTAAATGTACTGTGGAACCTTGGATTGCGAGCATAATTCGTTCAGGATGTGGGCTCGTATATCAAAACACTCGTATATCAAAGTGAATCTCCCTGTAAGAAATGATGGAAACTCAAATTATTCGTTCCACAGCCCAAAAAAATTAATACATACAAATACTTAATACATAATCTAAAGTAACAAATTACAAATTAACCTGAACTTTACCTTTAAGAGATAAGTGTTTCTGTTAGTGTTTGTGCGCACAGAGCGCTGTGTATGTGTGTGTTTGTGCACCCAGTCACTGTATATGTGTGTTTGTGCATGCAGGCACTGTGCGTGTGTGTGTGTGTGTGTGTGTGTGTGTGTGTGTAGGTGTGTGTGTGTGTGTAAAGCTAAAGTAACAGGAAAAGAGGAATGAGACCCTCCTCTCTCCCTCTTCTCGTCTTACACAGTAACTCTTTCTCCTCTCTTATTTGAGTTTCACACACACTCACACACACACACACACACACACACACATTAATGGAAACAGTACCTACAATGGTACTTATTGTACTATGGCAATTCATTGGGTTCTATGCTAGTACTATGATGTGTACCATCATACATTGGTTAATATCATGATAGGTACTATGGCACTTTAAGGAATACCATGCCAGTACTATAGTAAACTATAATATACTGTATACCATAATATATACCTTATTTTTTATTTAGCTAGAATTTGCTGTTTAGCCACTTATGCTAGCTACTAGAACCAAGGCTAGTGTTACAGTAGCAAAGAAACCTAGTGTTAGCAAAGAAAACAAGCTAGCTTATCTAAAAAATAGTCAGGCATTCCTAGACAATCACGTGTATTTTCTTTCACATGATTATTCCAAACTGGATAGAATTCTGGTTTTAATTCTCCTCATTTTATATGAGTTTTTGCTTATACTTCAGCATATTTAATAATACTTTTATATGTGGCGCTTATCCTCAGGTTTTCATTAAGTATCAGGCTTAGGTACTGTATGCTGTAGGCTTAGATGCTAAACAGAAAAGAATGGATGCTAAAACTATTAGGCTGATAATTGCATACAGTTATTGGACAGATGTAAGGAAAATTTGACCTTCTAGATTAGTACTTTGAAAATTTCGTCACTTTTCTTTTTAAAACTATAATTACTCAAGTGTTTTTTCGCCCCTGAAGTAGGTCATCACTCTGGTAAAACCCTCTCACCTCGGGAATGCATGCAGTTTGCACATGCAGATTTCTTTTCTTAGCCCTCTTAGCTTATCCTTGACTGCTCACCACCTTTCCAAACAAACATTTGCTTTTTCTTTCACCCCTATAATAAATAAGACCTGACAGCTGACACAAAGAGCCAAAATTAACATGAAAGGAACAAAGTTATTTTTCTGCGTCAGTTCACACAGCTTCGCGCTATAATGACAGTAATGGCTACGTTGCTTCCTGTTCCTAGACCTTCTGCTTCTCTGTCTGCCTTTCAAAGGTCAACGGTTTTTAAGTTGTAATGGGAATGTAAATGTTCAAACCCAGCGCTGGAGAGTTTGACATGCCTTGGTCACCTTTAACAATCAGCTACACACACACAAAAAAAGGATAATAATGTAAAAATTAAATAAGAACAGTCTGCGATGTCTACAGTAAGTGGATATTTCCTGAACAGCAAACGAATGTACACACTAAACAGAAGTATGGCCATTTCTTAACAAATGTGGATTTATTCAAGGATCTTTATTAGGAATACTGCTGATTCTCAGGATAATCCATTCGTGTTGCAGCAGTTTGGTGGATGTACAGTAATAATGAAAATAAAAGTCAAGAGCTTTAGTTAATGTTCACATATGAAAGAAAAATGTGTTCTTGACTGTTTCTGTCATGCTCTAATGGTTATAGTTTTTAAGAAATCATTCTCAAGGCGACTACAAATCCAAAATATATTCAAGCTGTTAGTACTGATGTAGTTGTATCTTAATGGATTTTTTAAATCTAGTTTTAAATCACCAAAGTAAAGTCTTGTTTTCTTACAAAATTCCTGAAGTGTAACATCTTTATACTGTAGGTTTGAATATTGCAGACATCAGTTATTACGTCCATTAAATCGACATTAAACCATCGGCACTCTGAACCTCATTAGAAAAACCATCAAATAGATCTGGAAATAGCCATCATTTTTAGACTTTTAACACCACCAAATAGTGAGAACACAATGACAAAAACTCACACAAAAAAAAACCATTATTCAAACAATTATAAACTGTTACAAAACTAATGTCAAGCAACAGTAACCTGGAATGGTGATGATGTTAGACTTGTTGCCCAAGCAAAAACAAAATAAAATTTACTGAACATACTGTAGATTTGAGGTGAATTTGAATGAAGTTTTATCTGACATAATTTCCAAGCAGACGCCTCTGAAAAATATCCTCACATCGATCCCACTGGTGAAAATCAAAGTATCCTGACAACCTTCTCAAAATAAAGGGGAAATCAAAGCGTGGTGCAGTCTCAACTGAACCTCCATTAGTTCTTACATGAAGAGTAAGGGTTAGCAGGTTTCCGCAAACATTTCAACTCAAAAACATCTCAAAATTTACTTAAAAGTTGTTTTTTTTCTTTTTCTCCTTTCTGTGCATAACAAGGTCAACATGGTGCATGTGAATTCCTCATGGACATACAGTACACTTTATAATCCTCTAGGCAAAGTCTGCAGATTTGACTAATTTATGGAGATTTACAGTACTGTAGAGTTTGGTCAATCTGCAGCATTTCTTTAAAAAATGAACCTGGCAACATTGACTTTTAATATCCTGTCCACTTCTCCTACTTTTAAAATGTCCATTGAACAAGCATGGGGCAGCATAATTCCTGCCCTAGTGGGCCTCTACAGTAAGTGCTTTTGATGCATGCTTAACCAATGTTGTCTCAAACAAATGAAAAATTGTTTTGAAAAAAAAAAAAATACGATAGCACTCATTGGTTTGAAGATTTTGTCACCCAATTATTCTCATCGGACTGAACGTGTGTCTTCATTCATTTAGTTTAATCAAGATGATCCAATATCAAAAATAGTGATCAACTCAGTGGAACCTTAGCTTATATCAATGAAATATCCACATTAGAAAAAAAAAAAATGTTGGTCATGCAAAAATGGTATTAAAATTCAAAAAGTGGAATTTAAAATATGTGAAGTTTTAAATAATAATAAAATAACAATTATTAAATATACACTATGGTTTGTCCCAATAAACAATTTCTCTCTCAGTTACAAAAAGCATTTGAATTCTGACTAGATATCAACAGTAAGCATATCAAGGACCATGACAGTGCAATCTGATGTTTTCCACCACACCATCCAATCACAGCTGGAACATTTATGCAGGACTCAATTATTCAGAACATTCATGCATTATTTATTACCTGATTTATTAATTAAGTCTCATCTTACAGTGCATATATCCAGTTTGCATAAGACATTGTTCCGCACCTAGGGAATAATGTGAAATGCCAAATAAGATTTCTTGCTTGAGGTATGATGCACGGGAGGTCTGATGGCCATCAAAACATAACTAGGTATTGTCATGGACATTAATTTGATGGCACCAAACAAAAACACAGAGCTGTTTGTTTTGTCTTAAAATGGATCATATAATCTAATTCCAGTGCATTATGAGCTTGCTGGTGGAATGTGTCTACAGCATTTATTTCAAGATGTTAATTTATGAGAACATCAGGAGTTAGAACCAGTTATGTATGATAATCAAGTATAAATATATATATATATAGCATAGCCAGAGGTGTTTATTTCATTGCTTAAATCAACAAAGAAACACAGGGAAATTCAACATCGTGAGCCCAATATGCATATTACAGACTTGTGACTGTGCGTAATGAATTTACAATTTACAAATTGCTCACAGTTTCATAAGGTTTACATATGATGTAGTGAATAGGAAAATGTTTATCATTTATTTATATAGACTGCTCAAAAATAAAACAGTGTGAAGATTATTTACTTACTATTTGGCTTGTGTAATTCCCAATGCAAAAAAATAGAAAAATATATGTGTTACGCAGTATGTAATATAAATCATTACAGAACTAAAACACACAGTCCCTCCCTAATAGCACTTGAGAGACCGGCTTTTAAACAAGCAAATTCACAAAACTTTTAAGAAAGCATGATGCTTACAGTATACTGGTGTAAAAAATGTTTTTTGTAAAGCAGCCAAGTGGTGGTCATTTGGCTTTGTCTAAAGCTGAAGGAAATTGCTGTAATTATTTCAATTTAAAAGAAATAAAAACCAAAAAAATCAATAGTGTTTACCTGAGAAACAAAAGGTTTCAGCATTTTTCTTTCTTGACCCAATAATCGGTTGAATAAAACCATCGTCAACACCTGTATTTGTTTTTTCTCATTCCAATATAATCAAAGCAAATGTTTTGTTTTTTGTAAACAACATTTACGCAAAAAAAAATGTAAATAATGTTCTAGAAAATATTGCAAAAAAGACTATTACAAAATTGATCCTGCATTGATCCTGAGATTTGGTATTTATGAAAAGAAAAATAATAAAACACAAATCAATATTGTCAAAAGTTTATGGACACCTGACCATCACACACTACTGGATACGGTTCTTCCCCAAACTGTTGCCACAATGTTGCACCTGTGCACAAAGCAAGCTCCATGTAGACATGGTTTGAAAAGGTTGGAGTGGAAGAACTTGCGAGCCCTGATCTCGACCCCACTGAGCAGCTTTGGAATGGCTAGAGTGCTGACTCATCCCAGGCCTCCTTGCCTGATATCAGTGCCTGAACTGACTAATTATATTGTCACTGAATGAATGCATATTTCCACAGCATCTCTCCAGAATCTAACGGAAAGCCTTGCTAGAAGTGTGGAGCCTATTCTAGACGTGACCAAATTTGGAATGTAATGTTCAAAAACACATATGGCTGTGATGGTCAAAATTTGTAATATCGCTGAAGCACCATCCCATGGTGGAATACCTCATTTTGTTCTTACTGTGCGTGTGTTGTAAGACCAACATTTTCCAGGACGTTGGCTGAGATAACGCAGATCCCTTGAATGGCCTCAAAGAAATCCAGATCTCACTCCATGCGATTTTTTTCCTGTGGGGTTATGCAATAGAGGAGGTATGTACAACAAAACCTTGGATACTGGAGGACTTGGAGGCACAGATTTCAGGAGGTTCTCAGCAATATCCCAAATGACTTCCTTTACAGTAGACGACATCCTGTGCATTCCATCCTCGGCCATTTCAGGAAACTGGTGGACACAACCGGGATCTACTGTACAGTATGTTGAAATTTCAAAATTTGCTTAAATTTTCCTATGTAATAATGTACATGTACAATTTATATTGTTGAAATTTGGACTGTATTAACAATTTTTAATACCTACTGTAATTACTTTTCACCCATCCATATAACCATATAGAGTAGACAAAATCTAATGATATGCATTGATCCATTTCATGATGTGGTCAGCTTTGTTTAAAATTCTTTCAATGCTCATTCAAGAGTTTGGGGTCAATGGATCAATTTTAATATCAACATGTTTAAGCATCACATCTCAAATATGTAGAATTCACCCCTTTGATAGTCCTGACTTTCCTCGAGCACCACTATGAGAAATAAAAACTATAACATCCCCATTAGACCAGAATAGTGTTGACAAAACTATTTTCCTGGAGTTATGTACTGCCAGGAGCATTTACTTCACATAGGAGTATCACACTCCTTATTTATTGTTTCACTAAGAAGAAGAAAAAAATCTATAGCAATTTCTCGGTTTGGTATGCTTACATAAAACTGCCAGAAAGTGTTAAAAAAGCATCATCCACTTTAATGCCATAAGTTATATAAAAACTTTCTTACTGGGATGATGGATATATAAATTATAGAAGCCCTGGACTGCAAGTTGAGACAAAATAAATATAAAAGTGTTAGAATACTGTATGTCGTCATGTTGAATGAATAAGTTATTATTTCTAGATATTGTCATTGCTTGAATTTAATATCTCATTATTTTGACAAAATAAGAAATCATTTCAAATTTATAACATATTATTCAGAGTATTAATCTCTTTATTTCACAACACTGTTAGACTAAATAGCACCCAACTATCAGTTGATGGGACTAATTTGTTGAATATTAGCATATAATTCTTATTCTGTACATCATTTTCCAGATATGAAGTACGCCATTAGTGAAATTCAGTTGACTCATAATCTGTATGTGTGACAGATCAGTAATTGACCTACACATGTTCAGGTATGGTATGTCAAATTCAAACAGACAAAATAACAACTCTTGTTATTACAGAATCCTCTAAATTTATGTATGAGGTCAGATAACGACTTGAAATTCTAAGATATTAAACTGAAAAAATTTAAGTAATGACATCTTGCTTAAAAATAGCAAATTATTGAGCATATTGAGCACAATTATTGAGCACAGTGACAGCTGTGCCTACCAAAAGTATTGCATAACTGGGCATAACTTTTTTTATTAACTGACATAGATGGTTCAAACTGCACATATTGGCAGAGTAACTTTTCTATTATATAGAAGTAATGCTCAACATACACTACCACTCAAAAGTTTTAACTCCATGGTCATTCCTGATTTTTACTTCTTACTATGTTGTAAAACAGTGCTGAAGGCGTCCAAAATGTGCAATAATCTCCTTTGAACAGTTGATATTGAGATGTGTCTGCTACTCATGATCTGTAAAATCTTTCTAACAGCTCTAATCTGATGAGCTGTTTGTTAATTGGTGATTTCTGAGGTTGGTAACTCTAAATGAACTTCTCTGCAGCAAGTTTTCCGTCTTGCTTCCCTGGGAAGGTCTTCATGAGAGCCAGTTTCATCATGGTGCTTGATGGGTTTTGCAAATGCACTTGACACAATACTGTTCTTGCAAGAACTGTTTCAGAATAGCTGACCTTTGTATCTAAAAATAACAACTGTTGTTGTTTGTTGTTCTTACATAATTACTTAATTCCATGTGTGTTATTTTACAGTAATGTTGTAGAATGTAAAATATAAATCACTAAACAAAAACTAAGAAATTTGCAAGTTATTCCAAAGTTTTGAGCTGTAGTATAATCTCCATTACAAGCGATTCATTGTTGGACCCAATTCTGGAATGCTGTTTGACAATCCCCTTTGTTGCAGTCGATGTTCTCACACTGCATGGTTTGTTTTCAGTGCTGGTTTCCCCTCCCTTAAACTTTTGTATCCATCTGTGCACATTAGTTTTGTCAGTGGTGTCATCTCCATAAACATTCTGTAGTGTAGTGGGAGACCATCAATTTCGACAAAGGGGGTTTTCAAACAGGATTCCAGGATTCAATTAATTTTTTTGTGTCCGATGTTATGGATTTTAAAATTTCTGCTTAAAAATTTACACAAAAAAAGGGAGATGAACATAAAGCCAGTTAGGAGCATAACATTTAGTTTCTTAATTCTTTAAAGAAGAAAGACATGCACATGTCTAATTCAAGTTAACCATAGGAAATGAAATTCTTGTGAACAAATTGCCCTGATATGGAGCACCAAAAATTATTATTATGATTATTATTTGCTCATCTTCCACATAGTAAACTAGAAAAACATAACTATTTAATTCATTTCATCATTTTAATAAATAGTGCATTCAATTATTATTATTATTATTATTATTATTATTATTATTATTATGTGACCAATGCAGGGCACCATAGCATACAGATACTGTAAGAGCAATATTTCTGTATTTTGCCATAGCAAGAATTCTTACAAGTGGCGACTATCTTATTTTTACAATATTTGTGAAAAACTAACAAGAAATATGATTTTCCTTTGCATTTGCATAATTTCCATAAACTCTGCAATAACTGAATTTGCATCAATCACCATGCCATGTTACATATAAAATATGATAATATAACTAGGATAATCACTGCAATAAAGCATAATAAAGGAAATCAAATTTATAAGCTGGCAACACTGGTTTTAAAAGCCATGTTTGAATTAGCATATTTATACTAGACCTACTTTTATTACAGTAGCCGTTTATTAGAAACGGAGTTTCCAAATATGTTAATGACGTTCCCTTGTCAAGATGGACTAACCTGAGGTGACCAGAAGACGTAGCTTTAGCGGTTAGCCCAATGTAGCGTGGAGGATAAACCCAAACGCGGAAAGAAGCGAGTAGGCAGGATAGCCACGCGATTTAGTCTAAGGACTCTCACAAAAACGGAGCAAGGGAAAAACACAAATTTAACCCGCATCCTGTAGATACACACACAATAGCAAAAGACAACGGAACCAACATGTGAGTACTCACGGTTTGCTGAAACGACAACTGGAGCTGACATGGGCCGAACTCAATGACTGAGCGGTAAGCCATCGTTTGTTTACCTCTTTTATACTTCCTGGTTTTGCGCCCGTCTTACTTCCGGGTCCTAGTGCCGGGTGCAGATTGAGTGTGTATGACAGTACCCCCCTGTCCAGGACTGGCTCCTGACGGTCCTGGGGTGGAGGATACCCTGTGACAGTAGTCCCGAATTAGCTGAGGGTCGAGAATGAACCGGGCCGGGATCCAAGATCGCTCCTCGGGGCCATAGCCCTCCCAGTCCACCAGGTATTGCGTACCTTTGCCCCGAGGGCGCGAGTCGAGGATTTGGCGCACGGTGTAGGCGGGACCGCCGTCGATGATCCGGGGAGGAGGAGCTGGGGGGGTGGGTGGAATCATGGGTGAGGTGATGAAGGGCTTGAACTGGGATAGGTGAAATACTGAGTGAATCCGGAGCGCCGCAGGCAGCTGGAGCCGGTAGGTGACAGGGTTGATTCTGTGGGTGATGTGGTATGGTCCGATGAATCTGGGGGAAAGCTTCTTTGACTCGGTGTGGAGGTGGAGGTTCTTTGTGGAAAGCCATACCGTGTCACCTACGTGGTATAGTCGTCCCGGAGGATGTCGGCGGCGATGTTGGTGGGTGTAGCGGGCATTGGCACGTTGGATGGCCTGGTTGGTCGTAATCCAGAGCCACCGACATCTGCGGACCAACTGTTGGGCCGTCGGTACATCAACCTCCGGCTCTGGGTGGTTGAACACGGAGGGTTGGAAACCGTGGCATACCTCAAATGGGCTTAGATTGGTGGCAGAGGAGATGTGGAGGTTGTGTGACAGCTCCGCCCAGATAAGGTAGCGTGCCCAGGAGCGCTGGCGGTCCGCTACGAAACATCTCAGGTAGCGCTCCAGTTGTTGGTTGGTCCGCTCCGTCTGACCGTCTGTGGGTGGTATCCGGAGGACAGACTGCAGGTGGAGTCGATCAGACGGCAGAAGGCCTTCCAGAACCGGGCTGTGAACTGGGGCCCTCTGTCCGAGACGATATCCTTGGGGAACCCATGCAGACGGACTACGTGCTCTAATATCAGTTCTGCGGTTTCCTTTGCTGACGGGAGTCCGGCGAGAGCCACCAGATGTCTTAGAGAACTGATCCACGATCGTGAGGATGGTGTCTTTTCCTTCGGAGGCCTGCAGGCCCGTGATGAAGTCAACGGCAATGTGCGTCCAGGGCCGTCGAGGGACTGGGAGCGGTTGCAGTTCTCCTGGAGATGGTTGGTTGGTGTTTTTTGCCCTGGCGCAGTGTGCATGCCTGGGCATGCCTGAACGAACTCTTGGACGTCCCTCGTCATGGACGGCCACCAGAAGTCCCGCTGGAGGAATTGGAGGGATCGTCGGGTGCCTGGATGGCCTGAAATTGGGGAGGAGTGTCCCCAGTGGAGAACCTCTGGTCTCATCCCCTCGGGCACGAAGAGTCGTCCAGGTGGCACACCTGCCGGTTCGGTCTCTGTACCTCGTGCCTGGCGCACTCTCGTTTCCAGGTCCAGTTGCAGGGGGGCGATGATCTTGGAAGAGGGGAGGACAGGCGCGGGGTCCGCCCGGGGGAGGTCCACCTCTAGTTGTCGGGAGAGGGCGTGATCTTTGGTGTTCTTGGACCCCGGGTGGTATGAGAGGTGAAAGTTATAATTCTCGAAGAATAATGCCCACCGCGCCTGTCGTGGGTTTAGCTGTTTGATGGTTCTGATGGTGATTAGATTTTGGTGGTCCGTCCAGACTATGAATGGCTCACTGACGACTTGGAGCCAGTGACGGCACTCCTCCAGAGCCCACTTTATGGCCAGCATTTCGCGGTCCCCTACCCCGTATCGCTGCTGAGTGGAGTCAAACTTTCTGGAGAAAAAACCACATGGGTGTAGTTTTTGGTCTGGACCTTGCTGTGAGAGGATAGCTCCAGCGCCCACATCTGAAGCATCCACCTCTACAACGAATGGTTTATTGGCATCTGGGTGGTGGAGAATCGGTGCAGTGGTGAAGCGGTGACAAAGTGATCGGAAAGCGGAGACAGCTGCCGGGTTGAGGTGAAAAGGGAGAGAGGAGGGACAGGTCAGAGCGGTTAGGGGGGCGGCAACTGTACTGTAGTCCCGGATAAAGCGACGATAAAAGTTCGCAAACCCGAGAAACCGTTGAAGCTGCTTGAGGGTCTTGGGTAGGGGCCAATGACACACAACCTCTAGTTTCTGCGGGTCCATGGCCACACCCTGGGGCGAGATGACAAAACCCAGGAACGTGGTGGAGCGCTCGTGAAAAGCGCACTTTTCCAACTTACAGTACAGTTGGTGGGCGAGTAATCTCTTTAGAACCGCCCTGACGTGCTGGGTGTGTTCTTCCATGGTGCGCGAATATATTAGAATATCGTCCAGGTAAGCGAATGCCCACCGACCGAGCATGTCCCGAAGGACGTCATTGATGAAGTGTTGGAATGCGGCGGGGGCATTGCACAGTCCGAATGGGATGACGAGGGTTTCATAGTGTCCGGTGGGGGTGATGAATGCCGTCTTCCACTCATCGCCCTCTCTGATGCGCACCAAGTTGTAGGCGCTCCGGAGGTCCAACTTCGTAAAGACGGTGGCGCCAGAGAGGGCGTCCAGGGCTGAGTTGGTAAGAGGCAGAGGATGTCGGTTTTTGATGGTTCAATTCAATTCAATTCAATTTTATTTATATAGCGCTTTTAACAATGGTCATTGTCTCAAAGCAGCTTCACAAAAATTTAAGAAATTTAATTTAACAAAAAAAAAAAAAAAAAAAAAAAAACATTTTATATATATATATATATATAAAATAATTATATATAAAGTAATAAGTAAATAAATAAAATTATAATAGAAAATAAATAAATAAAAACAAATAATAATAATAATTATAGAAAAGAAAATAATTGGAATTGTGGATGTGTGAGAAAAATGTGCAGATAATAATGAGATGAATGAAATGTCTCTGATGAGCAAGCCAAGGGTGACGGCGACGGTGGCAAGGAAAAACTCCCTGAGATGGCATTAGGAAAAAACCTTGAGAGGAACCAGACTCAACAGGGAACCCATCCTCATTTGGGCGATAACAGATAGAAATGATAACATCTTGTGTTGTGCAGGTGAAAAATCAATATGACAGAAATTATTTAAATGGTCATGAAGACCAGTTCAGCATAGGGACGAGTCAGTAGGTGCAGAGGGCAGATGAGGTCTGGATCACTGGAAGCACAGGAGCAGCATGTGTAGCTCCAACCATCATAAAGCTGAATCCAGTTGGAGCTGGTCCTTCTCTGGATGCCTCAGGAACCTCGCAGGGTCGGCCTTTGTCTACTGAAGCTGGCAAAATCTCCCGATGCCTCGGGATGGGTAGAGAAATACAGAACAGATGGGGAGAATTAGCGTAGTTGCCATTCGGTATAGGTGTACTGGAGTATGAGTACTGGGATGAGTTATGTGTATGCCAGATTAAAAAGATGCGTCTTGAGTCTACTTTTGAACTGAGAAACCGTGTCTGCTCCCCGGACACTGTCTGGAAGGCTATTCCAAAGCTTTGGAGCTAAATATGAAAAAGCCCTACCCCCTTTTGTAGATTTTGAAATTCTGGGAACTACCAGAAGTCCGGAGTTTTGTGATCTTAAGGCGCGTGGTGGATTGTAGTGTATCAGAAGACTGGTTAGGTATGTGGGAGCTAAACCATTTAAGGCCTTGTATGTAAGTAATACTATTTTGTAATTTATTCTAAACTGAACAGGTAGCCAGTGCAGGGATGATAATATTGGGGTTATATGATCATATTTTCTGGATCTAGTGAGAACCCTGGCAGCTGCATTTTGGATTAACTGAAGCTTGTTTATTGAGGATGCAGGACAACCACCTAGTAATGCATTACAATAGTCCAGTCTGGAGGTCATGAATGCATGAACTAGTTTTTTTGCATCAGATACGGATAAGATGTTCCTAAGTTTAGCAATATTTCGAAGATGGAAAAAGGCTGTTTTTGTGATATTTGAAATGTGATTTTCAAAAGACAAGTTACTGTCTAATATTACTCCCAGATCTTTTACTGCTGAGCTGGTAATAACAGTACAGGTGAGGTTGTTGAGCCCCCGATAGTCGACACAAGGGCGAAGTTCACCGCCTCTCTTCTTCACGAAGAAGAACCCCGCGGCGGCAGGTGAGGAGGAGGGCCTGATGGTGCCTTGGCGCAGGGCGTTGTTTACATATTCCTCCATCACCTGAGTCTCGGTGGATGTGAGTGAGTAGAGATGGCCGCGGGGTGGGACCGTACCGGGTTGGAGGTCTATGGCGAGGTCGTATGGACGATGAGGAGGAAGATGGGTGGCTCGTCGTCTGCAGAAAACCTCCGCTAGGTCTCGATACGGCTCGGGGATGGAGTTGGTGTCGACGTCGGGGGCCTCGGACTCCCTAGAGCACGTCCCAGCCGCTGCCCGTAGGCATAGTTCGTTGCAGATCGCGCCCCACTGGAGGATCCGGTTCTGGGTCCAGGAGATTAGAGGGTCATGCTGGAGCAGCCAGGGATGTCCTAGGATGATGGGAGGTGAGGAGATGGAGGTGACGAAAAATTTTAGCTGTTCGTGATGTTGATCAATGGAGACGGTGATGGATTCGGTCCGGGTGCTGATTGGGCTGGTGGATAGGGGGCGACCGTCTACAGATGTGATGCGAACGGGCTGGGATAACGCCTCGAGTTTTACCCCCAGGGTTTTGGCATATGCGGAGTCAATGAAGTTACCTGCTGCCCCGGAGTCGATGAATGCAGCACTTCGGACTCGTTTGTGGCCAACCTGGAGGTGTACCTGAACCGTGAGACGGGAGGAGTTGGTGGTGATGGCGGAGAGACGAAGGTGACCCGGCGAGTATCTCTCTCCTCTCACCGGGCCTGGGCGTTTCCCGGTCTGAGAGGACAGGTTGCCCGGTGATGTGTGGCTGACCCGCAATAGGCACAGAGTCCTTCACGGAAGCGTCTCTCCCATTCTGCAGTGGTCAAGGAGGCGCGTCCTAGTTGCATGGGTTCCCCGGCTCCTGTGTCAACCACGGCAGAAGGTGGAGAACCGACATATCCAGGGGTGGAGTAGGTGACGGAGTCTGCGGGTCGTGGAGTGGTGACGGTGAAGGCGGGTGCGGGTCGTGGAGTGGTGACAGTGAAGGTGGGTGCGGGTGGCAGGGTGCGAGGGGCTGGCCTCGGGTGAGAGAGAAGGCGCGGGTCGATCCGGAGAGCGAGTTGGATCAGGCCCTCCAGGGTCGCAGGAAGCTCTCGCCCGGCTAGTTCGTCCTTTATTCGAGAAGCCAGGCCCTCGTAGTAGGACGTCCGGAGCGCTGCATCGCCCCACGTGGTCTGAACGGCGAGGGTGCGAAACTCCGCTGTGTAGCGGCTCACGGGCAATCCTCCCTGCCTCAGGTGTTAGAGTATGGTGTCGGTCTCCACCTCGCCCGCTGGGTGTTCGAAGATGAGTCTGAGTTGGTGGGTGAACTCATTGTATGAGTGGGCGGTGTCCGTATCTGCTTGTAGAACTGCCGTGGCCCACTCAGCTGCCTGCCCTTTTAGCAACGAGACGAAAAGAGCAATGCGAAGGTGGAGTACTTGGTGGCATTAAACTCAAACACCAGATCGAGAGCTGTCAGAAATACACTGCACTTCCCATCCGTGCCGTTCCACTTCTCTGGTAGAGAAAGAAAAACATCAGAAGGGGGGGAGAGGGGGGATGATCCGGCGCCGCGGCCTCCGCGGCGTGCGATCGAGCAGTGACGCCATCAACAGCTGCGCGGAGATCCGCATTCTCCCGCCGGAGCTCAGCGACCTCGCGGAGAGAAGCGAGATCCCCGGTTAGCTGATTGATGAGCGCGGCATGCTGATCTACAACGTCGCAGAGACTCGCATAATCCGCTGGGTTCACCACGGAGGGCTCAGTCATTCTGTCAAGATGGACTAACCTGAGGTGACCAGAAGACGTAGCTTTAGCGGTTAGCCCAATGTAGCGTGGAGGATAAACCCAAACGCGGAAAGAAGCGAGTAGGCAGGATAGCCACGCGATTTAGTCTAAGGACTCTCACAAAAACGGAGCAAGGGAAAAACACAAATTTAACCCGCGTCCTGTAGATACACACACAATAGCAAAAGACAACGGAACCAACATGTGAGTACTCACGGTTTGCTGAAACGACAACTGGAGCTGACATGGGCCGAACTCAATGACTGAGCGGTAAGCCATCGTTTGTTTACCTCTTTTATACTTCCTGGTTTTGCGCCCGTCTTACTTCCGGGTCCTAGTGCCGGGCGCAGATTGAGTGTGTATGACATCCCTTTTGCCTATTGGAATGTCCTTCACTTTCTTTTACATCAGGCAGTCTGTGCTGTCCGCAGAGACTCCTTAGTCTGGATGTAACCAGTATTAGCTTTGAGAATGACCTTTCCATGCTGCCCATTGCATTTCCCACTACCCTCACCCCCCCTCCCCCCCCCTCCCAACACCACCCGCAATTTAAATAGGAGACTCTTTTTTTTATTATATATTTCCAGCATAGCTCTGGCACTCTTTGGAGGGAATGTACTATAAGTGCTTGGTGAAATATTCTGAGCTCCCAGAGCAGCTGTTTCATGACTTTCATAAAACTCAAAAGAGAAGGCAGAGACATGGCAGAACCTTTCCATCTGGATGGAACTGCTCTTAAAAGTGTTTTCTCTTCCCCACCAAATCCCCCATGAAATCTTTCTGGAATCTGAAAAGGTTATGTATAGCTTCCAAAGAAGGTGAGTCAGAATCTCCAGCTGCTAAAGTGGGCCAGGGCACGAACATTCCAAGAAATCTTCTCTCATATTTTCTTTGTAAAATAACACCTTTTCTTACCTGTCAACAGAATACCAATTCAAATCAGCATTTTCAACCCCAAACAGATTTGAGTGTGATTTGTTTTTTCAGCAATTTCACCTCACAATGAATTTTAAAAGACATCCAATCAATCTGTACACACTGTAAACTAAACACAATGATTGTTGTACTTTTCATCAAGCATAATAAAAACAGATTATTTCTTTTTTACATTTATTTTTGCATTGCAAGTACTCACTTACTGCTTCCACATGACTTAAGAGGGTAAGTTGCACCCAGGTGCTGCTAATTATAAGTCATTGATTAATTGATCATCTTTAGGTGTGCAGATCACTAAAAAAAAACGCAAATTCTGGGCAGTTTGCTTGTCTGGAACATTCAGGTGTTTGTTAACACAATGCCAAGTGGAAAAGATATAATCAATGGTCTTGGAGAAGCAATTGTTGCTGCACAACAATCTGGAAAGGGTCTATATAACCATTTCCAAACACGTTGGAGTTCAATGAGAAAGAATATCAACAAGTGGAACGCATTCAAGACAAAGCGCATGCCAATCTTTCCAGAAGTGGAGGCCCAGCATATTCACCTCAAGGTCAGTCCATGCAGTACATGACAGTACAATTAGATGAAAATTGAACACGTATGATTTGCTTGGGACAGTTGCCTGGAAAAAACCTCTTGTAAAACCTCTTTAACCGCACCTTGCAGTTTGTAAGTCGACCATGAAATCCTCTGTATAAAAGAGTATTTTACAGTAGATGCAAATGTGAGGCCATATGTCCAACAGCTAAATCTTGGTCAAACTTGATTCATGCTACAGGGCAACAATCCAAAGCACACCAGTAAATAAAAAGAAATGCTGAAAAAGATAAGAATCACAGCATTTGAATGGCCTAGGCAAAGTCCAGACCTCAACTCAATTGAAATGCTGTGGTGGGACCATAAGAGAGCTGTGTAATAAGTAAATTCCAAAGAAATTAACTCAAAATAGACTGAGGCAATGTTGAAATGACAAATGGATTGGAAAATGATTACCTCAAGTTACTGTATATTGTAGCTCAGTGTTTCTCAAATAGTGGGGCGCGCCTCCCAGGGGGGGGGCGTGAGGCTCCGTCAAGGGGGGCGCGTTTGACCTCGGGGGAACATGCTTTTTTTTCTATTTTGATTTTTTTACTGTTCTAGAATAAAATGCAATACCACTCCACTACATTAGGGGCAGTGGCGCTCTCATTCGCAGAGTGTGCGCAGGGAGCATTCGCTCGGTGGTGTAGGCCATTGTATCCATAATGTAGCCATTAATCCAGACATAATCTCTGATTTAAAAAATCAGCTCAAATTATTTTATATATTGTTTTGCAGGTTAACGTTTTTTTTAAATATTGTGCTCCTGAGTTAATGTTGGTGATCAGTTTGAATGCATTATTATTTATTGATTTTATGTATTTTTTTCAGTATCATATGGTTTGACATGGTCAGTCAAATAATGTTTATACTGTAGTTTAATTAAGGATTTATTATTATTTTTTATTTCAGATGCACTTTAAATCTTTTCTGTTACAGTTAATAAAGCTATTCTTTGTTGTAAGTTGGTCCATATTTCTTTCTTTTTTATTCTCTTATATGTTAATAAGGATACAGTGTTATGCAGAGGTGTAGTTATAACAATTTTATAGACAAATGATACTATTTATAGTCGCGCGGGGGGCACGAGATGTTTTCTTCTTCCTAGGGGGGCATGACAGAAAATAATTGAGAAGCACTAGCTAAAGGTGGATCTACAGGCTATTAAATCACAGGGGTACTTGTGTTGTCTCTGTCAGAATGAGAATAAAACAGAATGTATTTTGTTTGATACCTCCAACCTTCCCAGTTTTTTTTTTTTGCTGCTGGTCTTGATTTCCCGCCCCCTCATTTTAGCCAATCAGTTAAAAATTTGGGGGTGACTTTAGACAGCAGTTTAAACTTTCAGAAACATATTGATTCAAGGCAGACTTTTTCCATCTTCACCTCCTGGAAAAGGTCAAGCCCTTTCAGAATCCGCATGACCTGGAGAAAGCCCTTCACGCTCTTTATGTTGGAGTCAATCAAGTTCATCTGCTTCACTTGAATTGCAAAAGCCAATGTGCAACTTTTTTTTTGACCAGGCTGTAGATAAAACTTCACTTTGCTGAACTGTTTTGTTGTGTCCTACGGTAACACAGTCCCAATGTATACCTTTATGGCAAGCTTTCAAAAAATTTATTTGTACATGTAACCATCTTGTTTATTTCTCTACTGCAAAAGGATTATGTTTCATATTAAACTTTGTAAACTTTCAGCATCGACAGCTACTGTAATCCCTTTCAATGCAATTCTTCTGCAATTTCTCCAAAGACCAAGAACCATTTATTCCGGGTTTCTTTTTTCTTAACCACCATCAGCTATTCTAAACTTATTTACATTTATTCAGTGTTTTTTTTTTTTTTTTTTTTGTGGTGTACTGGCCCTGATTAATAATATATTCGACAGCTGAATGCATGCTATCATTTTCAAGGAACAATTCCCCCAAAAGAATCTCACTGTATGACTGTTTCTAAAATGAATAGCCTGCAGAATTTAGCAGTAGGTCAACACTGTTGTAAGTTCTGGCAATTTATAATATGTTACATCACATTCATGATATTCATGATATTCCCTTTCTAAACTTCTACACAATAATAAATAGCTTGTCGTGGTATTTCTAGAATGTCATTAAACAGGAAAGGGCTGATGATTCGTTCCAGACTGCACGAATGTGAAAGCCCTGCATCTCCCCATCTTCTGCTGTTAAACTGTCTAGTAATAAAAGTTGATAGGCTGTTACTGTATACAGTATGTTATGAGGTAATAATATGCACTAAACCATGCACTAAAAGAAAGTCTTTTCTTTTATGGCTTAAGAGTGTGTCATGATTGAACTCCAGTACATGTTGTCTGGTGTCAAAACCGACATTTCTTGTGGTAAGTTAAACTACAACAATTCCAGTTAGCTGGTTAGCTAAAGTGATGCATAGCAGACAGCTAGCGCTTTGACAGAAATTTAACTCCTGTACAGTTGTCAAGAATGGGAAATCTAGCAGTGGAGACCAAAACTGTTTTTTTACCATGCTGCAAACATGTTGATTTCTGTCATAAAGTTGGACGCTTTACTATAGTGCAGTGGTTCTCAAACTTTTTCTGTCATTCCCCACTTAAGGGGGGGAGCGAATTTTCAAGCCCCACTTGTCAACAAAATAATAACGAAATCGGCCAAGTTTACTGTTTATTGAAATATCAATTTCTAAACCAATACAATCAAACATCACCAAGTTAAAAAAAGATAAAATACACGTGCAATTGTTACAAGGCTTACGTTGTCACTTATCTTTGCATAATTGACCCCATGTTTATTAGCTGCTCAGCAATCGTTTGTAGTTTTTTTTGCACTGACCAATTCTGTATGCAACTTTGAATGAAGCCATTTGTGCTTTGCTGTCCACTGATTCAGATGTTACCATGCGATTATCCTGCTGTCTGTATTCTGCCAGCTTTCTTTCAAAGACGTCCAGTGGTTTATTAATGTGACTGGAGTGTGTTGTCTCTAAGCGTCTTCCTAATTTGTTGGGTCTCATGCGGTCTGCTGCCAGCAGTTTAAGACACAAAACACACACGGGTCTCTCTTCTGCCCCCACCATCCCCACCATGAATCCAAGCTGAAGATTCATTAGTGGTGGGCGATATAACCAAAATCTTCTATTACGGTAGAAGCAATTTTCTAACTCAATAACGATGTATATCACAATATAGCAATTTGTATCTGAAAATGCATAAATAAAAATGAAAAAACAAAGAAATTGTTTTACATAATTTCATTTTTTTATGTAATTTTATTTAAACTGTGAATTGCTGAAGTTTGCCGCATTTTTTTACTTTGGCCATATTCGATTTGTATTTCAGATGATAGAAAAGGTTTGACGTGTTTCCACCACTTGTTAAAACAGTGAACTTGTGTATTTCACAAATCACGTTCATCTCACTCGTATCACTTTTCTTATACCCAAACCAATTCCACACCACAGACGAGGCAGCTTTTTTTCTTTACAATCTCCTCGTTGTTGGTTTCGTCACATGTAAGCAAACTCACTGCTGCACCGTCTTCTTCCATTGTCGAAGTGTATGTGAAGCCAAACACGTCAAAAGTGGGACGAAACCGCGGCACCCAATTGAACCAAATTGAACCAAATATCTGCGCAAATACAAATCTGGATAGCGCAGTGATGATCTGGTTTATTTGCGCAGCCCGGTGGTGGATCACGCAGCGCCGCTCGAATCACAAACCTGCGCGACCCACTGTGTTTTATTTAAAAACAATTCATTTAAAATGTCAGGACTGTTTATTATTGTTTCCGCCATGCCTGGTTTGTACATGCGCATCCCAGCGGGGTAAAATGTATTTTGATGGTCGGCGCGGTCTATTTCTGTCAGAGTCGCGCAGCGCTGCCCAGTGGCTCGCGCAGGTTTATGATTCGAGCAGCGCTGCTCTAGTTGGCCCGAAGTTAAACCATTATTGTTGCACTATGGTTCCACTTTTTCTCCCGGCCCACAACTAATGTTATTTTAAATTTACTTGTATTAATGATCCATTTATTTGTGTGTGATTGTTTAGTTTTGAGTGTATGCTCTTCATTATCAATAAAGAAAAGCATGAATTAGAATAGGTACTTTCCTGTTTTTCCTCCCGTTCATTGCGCCCCACCTGTCATGTCTGTATTCCCCACTAGTGGGGCGCGCCCCACACTTTGAGAACCACTGCTATAGTGATTGACTCACTTTTAGAGCCAGTTACAAGTGGAAGTTTTAGTTACTGCACATTTTGGCACTTTGGCGTAGAACTTTTATTTTTTTTTAAGTGTGATTTTAAATCAAAAGACCATGTTAACTTTTTTTTAAGTGTTGTCCTTGTTTTTACTTCCAATTTATTGTTTTTTTTCTCATGCTTGTTTAGGAACCTCTATAGTCCAACTAGGGACCTTGAAGTCCAATGGTGACCATTGCATTTATTCCCATTTTTAAGACTGTGATAGGGCTTCCAGTCAACATTCACACGTGCATTTACACTTTGGCAATTCGGGACCACCAATTAGCCTAATTTGCAAGTCTTTGGACTGTGGGAGAAAAGCGGAGTACCCGGAGGAAACCCACTATGCACAAGGAGAACATGCAACCAGGTGGGAATCAAACCACTGATCACTGAGCCACTAACCGCAGTTTGACTTTTTGTTATTGAAGTTGTCTATGTGCCATTATACAGTATACTTGCCTCTTCTTTTACTTCCACCAGTTTCCAGATCTATTTCCTTTCTTTCTTTTGCATCCTCCACTTGTTTGCTCAGACTTATGCCTTGAGCCTTAGGCCTAAGACCCTAACCTTCCACTCTTTGCATGTTAATTTGATTGAGACGCTTATGATATAAAGTATAATATATAATTGATTAACATACTGCCCTGCGATGGATTGGCACCCTGTCCAGGGTGTACCCCGCCTAGTGCCCAAAGTCTCCTGGGATAGGCTCCAGGTCCCCCGCGACCCTGAACACAGGATTAAGCGGTATAGAAGATGAATGAATGAATGAATGATTAACATACGTGTGCTAAATGATACTGTATATAATTGATGTCCAAAAAAACATTTCTATACTCAAACAGCACATTTTCTTTAATACTATTAAAAGTTCAGTTAAGTAAATTAGAACTTTTAAAAATGCACGTTTAAAAGCTAGTTATTTATTACATGTAAAGAACACAAATGATTCTAAGCAAGAATGTAATTAGATCACTTTTTTTTATGATGGAGACCTGTCCTGATTTGCACTCTTTGTCTCAATCTGTCTCTCATTCCTCTTCATCCACACAGGTAGCCTATTCCTTTCTTTCTTTCATACTGGATGACTTACCCTTATTATTCTTGGGCATACTGCTCTCACACTCTATGTAAAATGAAAATTAGATGGCTGCCTATATATAATATTGTATAAAATTATATAAAAAGGTTGCTGGGTACAACAGCCAAGAAACAAGCAATCCTAGCTAACACAACTAAATTTGGGCTTGGGGCTAGTTTTACAAGGCAACAATAGGGGGAAATTATGCCTGCGCATGGATGTGAGCACGTGGGTTGACTTGGTTAAAAAAAGTTAGATATACTGTATAGTTAGATAATATAAATACCATCATATTGTTTGTCTTCTACTATTACTACTTGTGGTCTACTGTAGCTTCAGTTCTAAAGTCCTCAAATGCCTTTCATTCTGAGATAATATTCCTGTTTTCTCTTATACTTGGGGAGTTCAATTCAAACTGCAACTTTATTAGTTATGAGAGTAAAACTAACTTTTATTTCTCTATATAATCCCTTGCAACATTAATCCCAGTGTTTCTCTAGTGCTTGGATAAAGGTGAAAGGTTTTCTCAGGATGCTGAAGCCATGATCTGACTGCCTGCTTCAAGTCTAAAACACTAGCTTCCCAGGAACTCCTTTAAAGGCCCAATTGTCATTCACAGACATATGGACATTTGCACCATTCAAATGTTTTACTGCAGCTAGTAGTTTCTTCACTGTACTGTACTTGGATTCTACTGATGTCCTGGTTTGACTTGAACACCCTTCATACTTAACGCAGTCCTTTAAAACCTTAACTGGCACTGCTAATCAATCTCGATTTCAGCTGATTCTCAGTTCACTGTTATTGCTATGGATTCAGTACGAGTTTGAACTTGAATATTTTTTATTATCTGCGTTAAGCATAAGATAAGATACTGTATAAGATAACACAAGATATGACACTATTCGTCCCATAATCGGGAAATGTCTTTGTCAAAGCAGCATAGAAAAATGTGCAAATAGAATGTAGTATGAATTCAGTGTATAAATACAAAAGAAAAAGAAACACAATATTGTACAATAGTTAGACTTTCAAACAATTTAGGCCAATGAATTGCACTAGAATAATATTGCATAGTTTAAAATGGACAATTTCTAATTTTAATTAAGTCATAAAACAACATTGTTTTGGAATTTGCTTCAAAAACTGGCAACCCAGTAGCACCTGCACTTTGTTTATTTAAAAGCCTGCTTTGCTCAACTGATCCCACAGGTTCTTCTTTTCTTTTCTTTTTTTAATTATTAAATACTTTTTGGAGAATTGCACTGACTGGTCAAGTGTGAAAATGTCACTGCAGCTGCATTTTTATTGAAGAAACTGTGGCTGAAAATATAATATCTTGAACATGTAACAAAAGTATTATCTGTCAGTTTTGAGAAGCAAGCCATCCAATGTGCAGGTATACGGGATGTCCAGTAAGTACAGGGAAACTTGTATTCAGAAATTTGATTGACAATTATGTTTGGTACCATTTTATTCCGCTATTGGTTTAACTTTTTCAATAAACAAACAAATAACTATTATTTTACAGGTGATTTAAATTACAATTGACAACAATTTACTTCCATATGAGATATACTTGGTATGGCGGCTCAGTGGTTAGCACTGTCACCTCGTACCTCCAGGTTCTGGGTTTGATACCCCAGGGTTTGAGTGCGCGTGGATTTTGCATATTCTCCACGTGCAGGGTGAACTATGAGCTTATATTTATCGATACATTTTTCTTTATTTCCAGTGTGCATATTTTGATTTGGTGGCTTACTGGTTAGCACTGTCGCCTTGCAGCTCCAGGGTCCGGCTTCAGGAGCTGTGTGCATGGACGTTGCATGTTCTCCCTGTGTTTGGTGGGTTTTCTCCAGATATTTCTCTCATCCATGTCTACAAAAAAACATACCTTTTTTGTCTCCCATAGTCCAAAGACATGCAGCTTAGGCTAACTCGTATTCTGAAACGTCCCCTAGTGAATAAGCATTTGAGTGATGAATTGGCACCTTGTCCATAGTGTAATGTACCCTGTGATAGGCTCCAGGCTCCACGCAAACATAAAGCAGTATAGTTGTGGATGATATCTTGTGTGTCATATTTTGAGTCAGAATACAAGCTGGACAGGCAAAACCCAAGAACAAAAGAAAAAAAAAACATTGTAGTTTTCACTTTCATTCAGGCAAGAGCAACTGTTATGTTCCTGAGCAATAAAGTTTTACTTTGTTTACACAATTACTCTGTTCATTCATTTATTCTCAATAACAAGTAATCCTGGTCATGTTGCTTTAAATTAATAATTTGCTTCTATTCTATATTTAATAAAATGTAACTATTCATAATATTAAATATTGCAGATGGTAACAAATAAAAACTGCTTTGGGAGAGAGCAGGTGGAAACAAACAGCCTCATAGAGACCTTGAATATATCACTTACCATCATATATCGTACCAGATGATATGCATTTTAATATTCTTTTTGCCATGCCATCTTCAGGGATAATGTATTCTGCGTTGCTGCTCTGAGCCACGTAAACACATAACGACAGAGGAAGGAGGGATGTGGGATAAAATGTAGTATGAAGGAGTAAATGATGAATTAAACTGACTTCCATAACTCACTCACTCACTCTGCTAAATACATACCGTACTGTACGTTTTCCACACTACTTCAGAAACTGCTGGGATTTCCACTTTAACAGTGTCTAGATAATGCACTGCCTGGCCCAAGATCAGTCGTGTACGCTAAGATTCTGTTGAACCGATTTTAGCTTTGCTTACAGAACACAATGTGGTGGTTAGTTCATGTGTCTGGAATATGTCTGTGCCATCAGGGAAGAAAAAATCCACAAATGTTATAAGCTGGTCATTCAATACATTCAGCTGACTTTTTCTATTGCCACATTACATTTGGTGAGTCTAGACCTGGGGGGTGTTCTTCGTACGTCGCTAACTCAGTTAGCTGGATTTGATTGTTGTGGATTTGTCCTGATCTTGGATTGTTTCGTTCTTCGATGCGCTTCTCGCACTTGTTGTCATAGCAACATGTCCGTAAGCAGAGGTGGAAAGAGTAATAAAATTTTGTACTCAAGTAAAAGTACTGTTACTTCAGTGAAATTTTACTTAAGTACAAGTAAAGTTACAATTATAAAAATCTACTCAAGTAAAAGTAAAAAGTAGCTCATTAAAAAATGTACTCAGAGTAAAAGTTACCGAGTTACTTTTTTATTTTTTTTAACAGCGGGGGTGGGATGAGGCATTCGTAGTTCAAAAAAGATGAGCAGATATAAATCTCAAAATAGTTGTTTTTAACTGAAGGAACACCTTTGCATAATAAAGCTGTTGTCTTTGTTGTGCTTGAAAATCAAAGTGGTCACTTAAATATGGTGTTACGTCCCAGTCTAGGGCCAAACAGCAAAAGAATGGTTCAGGGTTCTATTTTAAACTGTATGGAAATGGTGGTATATGGCAGAAAGAACTAGATCCAATCATTAACTGATGAAATAATGAGGTTTGTACACACACACACACACACACACCAGGAGGAGGATCAGATTCAGGTTGGACCCAGGCCAAAATAATTTAAACAAAATGGTATTTATATTTAGTAGCTAGATTACCTGCAAAACAAACAAAAAAAAACACACCAACAAAAATACAGGTACCTTCCCGGACTCCCTAAACCAAAAACAATGAAATTATCTACAAATATATACAAAGACCAACCAAACCAAAGGGCCAAAGCAATAATCAAAGTCAATTGGAGGCAAAAAGTCAAAACCGGAATACACAACCAAATATCAAAACGGCAAAATCACAACCTCTTTCATCTTTCCCGCGTCTCTCTCCGGTTTATACATGGTCGCGCAAGTCGATGACGTCACTCAGGGCGGAAGCGACCGTGTGGAAGGTCAGGTAGCTGCCGATGTCAGAAAACCTGGAGTGGAGTCTGGAGCGGCGCGCGACCAGGACATGATACACACACGCGGCGCAACGGAGCATTTATACAAAGCATAATATCTTTTATTATTTTATAATTTTCATTCATTTATTTTTTACTCAGTAGCGAATATGATTTAAAATGTAGCGAATTACAATACTTCAAACAAAACGTACTTAAGTAAAAGTAAAATTACAGATTTGTAAAACTACTTTAAAAAGTAGAAATACACAAAAAAGCTACTCAATTACAGTAACGCGAGTAAATGTAATTCGTTACTTTCCACCTCTGTCCGTAAGCTTGAACCTGCTCGGTAGCAGGTTTATTTCATGTAAACAGGATTAAGGCTGCGCTCCTGCCGGGTTATGATTAGTTGAAATGGTGAGGTCACATCTGATTGGTTAAAGAGCGCTGATGCGGACTGACTCACGTGGGAAAAGAAAAGTATCTTGCATACTGTATATGACCCCCTGCCATGGATAATCGCTATCAAATATTATATTAGAACATAAATTCCTAGGTTTATTATATATTCTTGTATAATGTTTATTTTGTAACATATTTATTTTTCAGGGGTTTGTCATGAATATGCAAATAAATATTTATATATGATAAAATAAATATTTTTATAATGAAGAATTGGACGAAATTATTATTATAAAATAACCAATATAAAAGTATACATGTATTCGAAAAAAAAAAAAAAAAAAAATATATATATATATATATATATATATATATATATATATATATTTATTTTTTTCATATACATTTATTTTCATATTGCATATTTTATTTTATTGTCTCATGTAATTTGGAAACCATTAACCTATGAATTTAAGTTCTAATATAATCTTTAATAGTGATTATGTAGGGGGGGGGGGCAATCCATGGCAGGGGGGCATTTCAGCGCATAACACGTTACAAAATAAATTGAACCGCTCTTTTGCCATTTCTTCAACCAATCGAAGGGCTTGTGATCAGTGTTTCTACTGTCGATGCATATCGCCTTTTAAACCAACGCACGAGCGCGCAATAATCCAACTTAATCCAGCTATACTAATCATCAACAACAGGTGTGCTCGAAGAACCAACTTAGCCAGAGCGTAATTAGCACGATGATCTCATCTTAGATGTGTCAGTTCATCTCGGATGTATCAAGCGACGTACGAAGAACGGAGCCCTGAGCAACTGAAGCCATTCCAGATAATAACACTGCCTCCAGAGACATCTTGTAAAACTCATCAGACCACGTGACCTTTTTCCATTGCTCCAAAGTGCAATCTTTATGTTCCTAACAATTTGAAGCCAACATTTAGCTCAGATTTTTACTGTAATTTTTTTTTTGTCGCCTAGCATTTAAGTGACCTCCTTAGTTTTTTTTTTTTTTTGCTTGATCCAGTCCACCAATTTGACCAATTAGTATATTCACTTGCACAGTTAAGCCAAACTATTGGTTAAAGCATGTCTAAGCAACTTTACTTGTCCATGTCCTATTGTACACGAATGGCAGGGGAATTGATCTACTGACCGGAGTATGTCCAACTCTGATATGATATATGTCGCTATTCTGACTTTCCGCTTTTTAGTATTGTATTCCAGGTTGACCTGTGATGTCACACTTTGTGCACGGTGAAAACATGGACAAATTTACAACGCTTTATATTTCGTACCTGCTTTATGCTTTACTTTTGTTCAAATTAGATTCACGCTCTGCCTTGTGGTTATGGGTCTAAGCGAATGCAAACAACACCACCATATTATTAGCGGCTTCTTCCTACTGCTCTGCATTTAGTTTAGTTCCTAGTGTGGGTACTGTGCAGCATAATGTGTAGCGTTAATAACATGTGTACTTGTTAGTTGGGCTAACACGATTTGTCGAACTAAAACGTTGTCATGTAAACGTACTGTATGACTTTTTTTTTTTTTTTTTTTTGGCCAAGCAGTGTAAAACGTGCAAAACCTATATATTTTTTTGGAAATGCATAATAAATGCAGTTACAGTATGTTGATAAGAGAGATCAAAAAATTTAACTACTGGTTTGAAGGTCCGGGAGGCTACAGTAACTCAAATAACCATCCTTTGCAGCTATGGTGAGCAGAAAAGCATCTCAGAATGCACAAAATGCCAAGGTAAGTGGATCCACAATGGCACATGAGTACACCGAGCTAATCAAGAGCAAGAATCCGAGGCTACGAGAACAAAATGGAAGCAACTGTTTCTGAATTACTCAAACCAACCTGTCTGGCACCAACATCCAAGTTACCAAGATTGCTTTTTTTTTTCTTCTCCTCTGCCATCCTGATGTTTGACGTGAACGTTAACGGAAGCTCTTGCATGGCCGCCACATGACTCACTGGGTAATTATGTGAATATACACATTATGTGAATATACCCCTGCATCACTCTCCTTGCACCATATAGGAAAGCTTGCAGCCATTTGCTTTTTATATCACACCTTATCTTTGACCTATAGTGGGTAATTTCTGCTCCCGTCTCCATCTTTTCTGTCTTTCACTATGTCCATGTGAGTTCATCACACGTGGCAATAGTCTGTCCTTTTTCCCCAGGACCAGTATGTATATTTATTAACCATGTTATATGTCCTGTAGGAAGTGGCGGAATTAAATAGTTACAGTATGTGGTGCACCTGAAGGCTGCTGACGTGGAACACTGGTCTATTCAGGTTTTGATTAAATTATAGTCACATCAAATACTATATAGGTTTCCTTTTTCGTAATATGATTTACAGCATGTGCAAGAAAGGTGCAAGAAAGATAACCACACTTGCAGACTATATTTCTAAATATTCATAAAAAAATGTTGTCCCTATTTTATTAATTCATTTTTAATGAAATGTGATTTGTGATAAGTGGTGGTTCGAGATCTTTTTGAAGTTGTTCTGTTAGAAGACTTATTGTAGCTATAATGGATTTTTCTTTTATCCATACTGTATGAACACACATTACAAACTGGACAAACATGACTGTTCTTTCTGTCCCACATTCAGCTTCTAAATCACCCGGAGCATCACTCTCTGAACTCTCCATCTGACAATTCTTTCTGCTCTCTTTCTCTCCTGGCTGCTTGGCTCTCTCCCCACCTGAATCATCTGGTGCTGTCTGACTTTCTGTAGAATTTCATTAAGAAGAACTACATACAGTATGTTCTTCTTTCTCTTTGTTTTTGGTAGAAATATAAAAGTATGTATATATATATGTGTGTGTGTGTGTGTGTATATATATATATATATATATATATATATATATATATATATATATATATATATATATATATATATATATAGAATAAAAAGGATCAAGTCATCGCTACATAAATGGTCTAACTACATAACGTTATATACAACATTATACAACATTATTTTTATATTTTATATGTTTTTTTTTTTATATATATATATATATTCACTACAAAGGAAAATGAAAGGTCTGATGGAAAATATCCCCCCCCCCCTTTTTTTTTTTTTTGCTCAGTGCCACCTTTCTCGCCACAGAGTTGTAACATGGATTCAGGCTATAAAGATAAAATAATTTAATTTTAGGGAGGCCACAAAGGGGGGAGGGGATGGTTTGTTGTCACAGAAATACTCTTTCCCATAAACTCTCTTCACAACCGTATATATGTTTGAAACCATTTTTGAGAAAAAAGCAAAGAAACAAACAAACAAAACCCCACAGAAAAGCCATTATTGGTGGCACAGTGGCTTAGTGGTTAGGACTGTCACCTTGCACATCCCAGGTCTGGGTTCGATTACCGCCTCGGCTCTGTGTGCATGAAGTTTGCATGTTCTCCCTGTGCTTGGTATGTTACCTCCGGGTATTCTGCTTTCCTCCTGCAGTCCAAAGATATGCAGATTAGCGTAATAATTGGCATTCCAAAATTGAAATAGTATATGAATGTTGTCCGGAGGTCCTACCACAGTTGTACAATGGGAATAAATACAATGGTAATCTCCACTGGCCTCTACGATCCCTAGTAGGACTACAGAGGTTGCTAGACAACAATTGCCAAGAGAATGATGTGGGGAAAAAAATACATTTTGATGAAGTTTGCATGTGGCTAAATAAAAAACAATAAAAATATTTTAATAGATATACACTCACCAGCCACTATCAGGTACACTTTGATAGTACTGAGTTGGACCCTCTTATGCCTTTCCATCCATCCAGGAACCTCTGTAGTCTGACTAGGGACTGTGGAGGCCAATGGTGACCTTGTACTTATTGTATTTATTCCCATTTGTACAACTGTGGTAGGACTTCTGGTCATATTCACACACACACTCACACACTGAGGGGAATCTGGAAAAGCCAATTAGCCCAATCTGCATGTTTTTGGACTGTGGGAGGGAACTGGAGAACTAGGAGAACCTGGAGTAAACCCACCAAGCATTGGGAGAACATTCAAACTCCATACACAGGAATCGAACCCAGGACCTGGATGTGCAAGCCGACAGTGCTAACTATTAAGCCATTGTGCCGCCCTTATGCCTTTAGAACTGCTTTAATTAATTGGGCAGTTCTGATTATTCATCGCAGAGATTCAACAAGGTGCTGGAAACATTGCTTAGAGATTTTGATCCAAGGTGTTCTATCCGATTGAGATGTGGTCACTGCGGCGGTCATTTGCGTACAGTGAATATTTAAGAATATCTGTCATATTTAAGAATCCAGTTTTAGATTATTATGACATAGTGCGTTATCCTGATGGAAGTGGCCATCAGATGGTGGTTCTACTGTGGTCATAAAGGGATTGGTCAACTACAATACTCGGGTACTACGGTGCCCAAAGTGTGTCGAGAAAATATCCGAACAACATTACACCACCACCAGCAGCCTGAACCTTTGGTGCATGGCAGGATGAATTCATGATTTTAAGTTGTTTACGCCAAATTCTGACCCTACCATCCGAATGTCATGGCAGAAATCGAGACTCATTAGACCAGGAAATGTTTTTCACACATTTCGTTTAATGTTGGTGATCCCATGTGACCTGCAGCCTCTGTTTCCTGTTCTTAGCTGACTGCTGGTCTTATCTGCTTCAACGTTCGATGTGATGTGCATTCAGAGATGTTCTTCGGCATACCTTGGTTGTTACAAGATGTTATTTGAGTTACTGTCGCCTTTCTATCAGCACGAACCAGCCTGTGTATTCTCCTCTGACCTCTGGCACCAACAAGGCATTTTCACCCAGAGAATTGCCACTCAGTGGATGTTTTTTTTTTTCGTTTTCAGACCATTTTTTGTAAACCCTAGAGATGGCAGTGTGTGAAAATCCCAGTAGATGAGGAGTTTCAGAAATACTCCCGTCTGGTACCAACAACCATGCCACAGTTGATGTCACTTAAATCACCTTTCTGGCACTTTTTGATGCTCGGGTTGAACTTCAAGATCATCTTGATCACATCTACATGTCTAAATGCATTCGCTGACAAGCCCTGGTTTGGGGCAGTGGTGATTCAGAGAGTTACTGAGGTCGACGGTTCGATCCCCAGCTCCACCAGGTTGCCATTGTTGGGCCCCTGAGCAAGGCCCTTAACCCTACCTGCTCCAGGGGCGCTGTATCATGGTTAACCCTGCGCTCTGACCCCAGTTATGCCGGGATATGCGAAGAAAGAATTTCACTGTGCTGTAATATATATGTGACAAATAAAGGTTTAACTTAATGCCTAAATGCATTGAGTTGCCACCATGTGATTGGCTGATTAAATGTTTTCATTAGTGAGTGGTTGAACCGGTATAAACCACCAGATTCTTTAACAGCATTGTAATGAAACTGCATTTTATTGGACTCCAGAGTGTCAGTAAAACACTATTTAAAGACTTTGGGTTTCAGAGGGATAAAAAAAAACAATATTTCTATTTATCTACAGAAAAAAACTGTCAGGACATACAAATACTATCACAAGTCCCGAATCTGAATATACACTGTTTATACTCTGTTTCAACATATTTTACTCAATGTACATTAAACAAAAGAAAGCAAACAGCGAAAGAGATGTGACATCTTAAATGTGATAACGGCACAATCGTTTTCATCCCTGATATTTTCAGAGTTTAATAATGCGCTATCATCATTAAATTATGTATTGAAGCACTTATACTTAGAAAACAGTTAATGCTAATCAACAGCCAGAGGGATATCCATAAAGCCATGCATAAAGCTTTTGAAAAAAAAATTGTGTTTTCTTTTCCTATGATGAAACTCTGCTAACGTCTTTTATTATGCAATCAATGCAAAGAATGGCCTGGAGACGTCATAGACAATCAACACCTACGTTTTAACCTCCTGCTACGCTATGATTTGTAATTAGCGACGCATTAGCATTAACAACTGTTGTTTCTGATAGTCCTTTATTACCAGAGTTCCTAATAATGTTTTTAGTGAGTTTCTTCCTGCCATCGGAACATCCGACTTGATGATTAGCGACTAGATTTATGCAAAGCTGCTTTGTGATGATGACTTCTTAAAAGCTCTAATTCAAGTCAAACTGGGACCTGTGATGAAATTTCAGTTGAATGAAGCTGTAAAAGTGATTGACATTTACATTTATGCTAATGAGTCTCTTAGAGGCAGTAAAACGTTTGGATGGTGCAACTTTTGATAGAAGGCCGTACGTCCGTGAATGACGCCTGGGGTCATTATGAGCTCACTGCAATCGATCCCACGAACATTCAGCTAGTGAAACGCATGATTCTTGAAAATGGACAGATAAATTCTCACCAAATTGTGGAAGAATGCTCTGTCTCTGGGAACTGTACACCCAAAGTCACTTGCATATTACAGGAACTCCATGAAAGGAGTTTCTGGGAGGCCAGCATTTCAGATGTGATGCAGGCAGTCCGATCATCGCTACTGAGAAAACCTTCTATTCTGATGGTATTCAAGCACTAATAAAAATCTCGGATAAGTGCAGCAGGGGATTATATAGAGAAATAAAGGGAGTTTTTACTCTCATAACTGAGTTGTTATTCTGCAACTAAAAATTCACGGTTTGACTTGAATGCACCTTGGAAAGCAAATTATGTTCAAATTATGAGTCCTAGTTCTATTATGTGAGTGTAATATTATGTCTCATACTACAGTAGGTGCATTTTTGAGTCTGCAACACCTGTGTTTTTATTTAACCTTTTGAAGTGTGTATCTATCTTTGTGTTTAAAGAATTAATAGTTACTGGACTAAATTTACTCACTCACCGACTATACCACTTATTCTGTATATAGGGTCGCAGGGGCTTGGACCCTATCCCAGAAGACTTAGGGCGTGAGGCAGGGTACACCATGGACTGGGTGAAAATCTATAAAAGGGCACAAACACATCAACACTACAGGCAATTAGGACAATCTGCATGTCTTTGGACTGTTGGAGGAAACCAGCGTACCCGAGGAAACCCACCAAGCACAGGGAGAAAAAGCAATCTCTACTCACACAGATCCAAGGCAGGAATCAAACTCGGACCCTCGAGTTGCAAAGCAACAGTGCTAACCAGTAAGCCAACATGCAGCCCACGGATTATATTGATTCATTTTAATTTAAAAGTATAACATGATAACCATCCTTAATGACTAAAGACTGAGACCTAATGCTGGATGACAGGATAAGATCACAAAAAAAAAAAACATTATGGGACCATAACATAAACAATATTAATATAATGAAAAAAAAAAGACAATCCTTATAACCTTAAGCTCAGTTGGAAAAAGTTGCGACTTTTTCTCTGCAAGCGCCCTGATCTACCCCATGCAAGCAGTGTTTTCTTTTTATCCTTGTTTTGGTTGTTTTCTTTTCCTTTACTTTTCCTCAATTGCAGTGAATCTGACACCAAGAACTTACAATCTCCCACATTCTGTTATAGACATCAACTATTGTGACAACTAATAATTATTAGACTCCTGAAATCACACAGTCTAAAACTGGCCTTGATGTGAGTGTAGAGATGTGTATGATCTCCTTGGTGGGTTTCCTTCGGGTTCTGTCCCAATCTTTAAAAACATCCTGAGGTGTGTGTGTGTGTGTGTGTGTGTGTGTGAATGATACTTTATTATGGACTGGTGCCTTGTGCCTGTTTTTTTTTTTTTCCTGAGATAGGAGTATCTAGATCAAGACCAGAATAATATACATACCGATAAATGAATTAGTGAATTCGTGAATGAATACTGTAACATTTGGCATGCATGCAAATTGAGTTCCTCTCGGGTCAGGACAGAAAATTTAGAGGGTGACTTGAGTTGCAAGCCCGAGACTCGAGAACCTTTTCGTTGTTATACAGTACATGGATGAGTGGAAATACAGTAATATATTACATTATACTGGCACCTCCATACTCTGATAGTAACCTATACAATTTGGTTTTTTAATATAGAAACTACATCTCACTCTGCGTTTTAGTGTAAATTTATTAGTGGTGAGCTTTTGTAGCATGTATTTTATTAGTACTGTATATTGATGTACTGTTCTTGTTTTTGATGCACCTTGCAAAAGTGTTTTAAAAGATAGTTATATTAGATGACCGAGTAATATTGTGGAATTATCGTAATATGCAACTTACAACACAGACGTGGTGAAATCTCTTGTGGCTTCCTTGGCTTGGCCTTATGATTTAGCTGGAAGAGTTATTGCTAGAAAGTTGCTACTATATCTGAATCAAAATGCACAAGTGGGACTTCGGTCATACAGTGTAGCACAGAAATACGACTTTCTTTCTTTATTTCATTTTTTTAATAGAATAACTATTTCACCTATCAGTTGTGGAATAACCACAAGCCAAGAGTCAGGATGTGATTGCAGATTCCCTTTACTGAGGCTTATCTCGGAAACATTCGGAGGTGAGGTCAAAGGCATCCAGACATGTTTATCAAAGGTAACTCCAGACTCATAAATCTAAAGGACAAGCAGAGATTTTGGAATAAGGAGACTGCAAAACAAGAATGCGGACTAGTAAAGAAGAAGAAGAAGACCAAGGATTTAGAGTTACCATCAAGGAAAAAAGAAATGTAGGACGACACTTGGAAACCATAGCTGCAGTATAAGACATACTAGAGAAACTAGCAGGACTTCAGAATAAGCACATACAAACTGGTGGTTCTGTAAACGCAGACTATGGGGCAAATCCAGGCTGAGTAATGGGACCAAACAAGATAAATAAGAGCATTTTGGAACAGTGACCATGGGGTATTGTTAGGCATGGTTATGGAGAAACAGGAAACACAAACTCAGACAGAAAGCAGTGCAAACTGGACTATTGTGGGAGAAGTCTTCTAAGAAAAAAAGCTCTGGAAAGCTTTCTGAATGGAAATATTAAGGAGACTGTAAAACATGATCACTATTTCATCATGGTTTCATCAAGGTAGAACAAAGAGCGAAGATGACATTGTGTGAAACTGGGAAAATCTTCCATAGAGATGATTGGCATGATTCCACGAGTTTGCTGCAATGTTGCAATGAGTCGTTCGAGTTGTTCGGAGTGGCACCTGCACTTCAAGAGAGGAAGAACATCACTGTAAAATGACAAGAGATCATTAAGACCTTCGACAAGCTCAACCCCTGAAAATATCAAATCCAATCCACCAAACCAGTCCACCAGTCCACAAATCACGTGTGATTTGAATAGAAGAAACATACTTGACATGGATGACCAGTCCTACATGTCGGGTATCATTCCTGGTGACGAAACTTAGGTGTAAGAGTGGAAGAATCCATCATCTCCATGACTGGAAAATGCGAGGCAGGTCCACAGCTCATCATCTTTTTTGACATTTGCAAATTCATCCTCAGTGGCCAGACCATCACTAATGAACAATTTTTTTAGGTTTAAGGTGTCTGAGGGAAGACATCTGGCAAAAAAACAGAACTTGTAAACATAGCTAATCTCAAAACTTTTTGATAACACCTTGTAGGGATTTTTCCATTCAGGAGACAAGAAAATCAGTGACGTTGGGCAATGATTGGTGAGCAGGGTGTACATCAGTTTACAAAAAGCAAAGACATTCTATACAATAAAATATAGAAAACTTCCATAGATGTGATACCCTGGTCATCCAGTACATTGAGGTTGTCAGCTGACTTCATTTTATTGCCACATAACTTTTCTGAGCCTACACCTGACCAGCTGAAGCAACCCCAGATCATAACACTGCCTCCCACTTCTGTATAAATGATGGGTACATTGTACAATCTTTGTGCTTCATAGCAACCTGAAGATTTTTTTTTTATTTGTCTGAAATTTTTTTCAAATTCCACCATGCTTCTCGAATAGTCCTATCCCTGATCAAAAGGCCCTTTGACAAGGTACAGTAAGACACTGAAAAGTCCCTGATTTTAAATACTTTAAAATACAAGCCAACAGTCTGGACTTTAACCCAATAGACTATAACTGTGTACCGAATTAGAGACCTGAAAAGGAAGAAAAACAGCATTCCTTTGATTCTTAGGGATTTCAATCAATATTTGGAGGGATTGTCATTTTTTTTTTAAATTTAAGATGGCACCAGTAGGAATCTAGTGGATTTAAATAAACCTCTCAGGCCTGTTCAGGACCATCCAATGACCTAAGCAAAGTGGCCAATGGTACACCATGCTGGTTCTCACCAGTGGAAATGAATTTGCTTGTATTGGGTCTCGGTACACTTTTAACTCACAAACCCCACATATTTCCCAAGTGGGGCATAAAAGGATATGTTGTCTAGAATCGTACCCCTGAAAAACTGAATGGAGTGTTTGCCATCAACATAGGAATTACATTATTTTTTCATTAAAATACCCATTTCATTAAAAGTCTTGAAAACTGCACAAAGAGAGCTTTAACGGTACCCCACATGAATTGGTGGGTTTTCCACATGACGAATCCCTGAAGAGTTTTTTAGATTTATTTGCAAATAATTACGGCAGAGACGAGGCCACTACAGCAGGGTCCAGTTAATGACTGCACCTATTAATGTGAAGTTTGTGAAATGTATTCCCAACACATTCATTGCCCTACATTGCATGGATGTGCTGGGTAACCACTCTGTTTTCTAATCATAAGTTGTAGTTTTATGAAGTTACAGAAGAAAAGAGTTTAGAATGGATTGGTGATATCCCAGCTCATTAACTGGTGAGCTGAGTGCCTGGATTCCTCTGGAGGAATAGTAGAAAGGAACAGTAGACTGAAGAGCCACGAGTTGGAAGTAGGCTTTAAAGGGCATTGCTTAAACCATTTGCATTTTCAGGAGATAACAAGAAACTTGCAGATAATGTATTTGCCCAGAGCTTAGAAATGTATGGAAAGTACTTGAAAACTTAAATTGTTGACCTTGCTTTAAAACACCAGTGAGTGCCTTTGGAGCACCTGTAAAAGAAAAGTTAGAGAAATTAACACATCATACTCATGGCATGTCACTGTTCTCCACCCTACCTACGTACAACCTCAAATTTCACCCCTGGGTGGTCTGTTTTTTTCAGTACAATTCCTGCGGACTTGGTGAATCATATCTAGATTGTGTTGATTAAGATTATAGGGTTGTATAGTATTGTCGACAAATCATATATCTAAACAAATCAGATGTTATGCAAAATACGGTGGTGCCCTAGACATAATGGTGCATTTGGCTTTTTCTTGGGTCTTTAAACTTAAAATCTTTTCTGAGGGGATTTCATTTTCAGTTCTCTGTATTTGAGCTACAAAGTGGGACAATACATGGAATCCTTCATGAATACATGCTTTTTTTTCTTTTAGGAACAATCTGGCCAGCTAATCAGGTAGTTAAATTCTTTTCTCAAAACTGTACATGCTGAACTCATGCTTAATGAACCCTTCTTGACCTTCTGTGTAAGAAGTCCAATGGGGTGATGGAGTGTTTCTTTATTTTTTCACAGAATTTCCAGCTATGCTCTTTAGTTGAACACACAATAATTTCACCTCCATACCTGCCTAACATCCTCTCGCACTTTTTCCACACTGTGGTAAAACAGAATGCCAGTGTTTACTGTAGTATAATTATCAACTCATCCAAGATTGCCAGCTTGGGATGACCAGTGGAGTGTGCCAGATCCAGAGCCTATCCCTGGAACACTGGCCATGGGGTGTGAAGACACCCTACCAGTAGATGGGATGCCACCCTATTACTGGGCACCATGCACACAGTGATTCACACACTTATTCGTGCCTATGGGAAATTTTGATTACCCAATTAAGGAAGGAAACTACAGAGCCAAAGGAACTCATGTGGACACAAAGAGAACATGCACAACTCCAGACAGACCGGTTCCCAAGCCCAGAACTGAATCCCAAAATATGGAGTTGGCTGCACAATCAATAGCAAGTAAGTGAGTAAGTAAGTAGAAGTCCACATTGACCTACAGGATAAGGTATCTGTAAATTGGTGTGACACTGGCCACAGAGAATTGGCCCAGTGTGGGGTGGGCAATGCTGTGTGGGCAATTTCACACCAATGTCAAATCCCCAGTGTCTTCCTCAGGTGGGACTGCTCCCATACTGTATTGGGCCACTGGGCCATTTTAGGGATTTGCAAGCAGTAGCCTTGGCCCACACTTTGTGTGTTAATGGACAATTTGGGCATTTTTGCTGGGACTACTCCAACAAATAAAAAATAATTATGACAACAGGAGTAACACCCACACTATCACTTCTACTGTACCACTACTACTATGACCACTACAACTACTATTACTGCTATGAGTACAACTGTTACTACCACTTCTATTGCTGCTTTCATGGATATTTCTACAATTACAATTAATGTTATAAGTACAGTATAACCACTACTAGTAGTTAGTAGGGGTTTGAGCCACTGTTGGGTCGGTGGAAGAGGCCCTAAACCATATGCTTATGGGTAACAGGCTAGCAAACCAGCATTACTATAAGAAAAAACGAAACCAATCGCCTGAATAGCTCAAAAGCACAGGAGAAACAAAGTGTCAAACAAACAAATAAGGCAACACTGTGGTATAATGGTTAGCACTACTGCCTTGCACCTCCAGGGTTGATGAACTGATTCCTACCTCTTCCCCCCATGCTTGGTGGGTTTCCCCTGTGTACACCGGTTTCCTCCCACAATCCAAAGACATGCATATTAGGCTCGTAAATTGCCAGTAGTGTGTGAATGGAGGCCGGGTGTGCATGACTGCCCTGCGGTAAATTGGCACTCTGTTCCGGGTGTACCATGCCTCGTGTCCAAAGTCTTGTGTGATAGTAGGCTCCAGGAACTCTGTATGACCTGGTATAGAAAACTAATCAAAATGCTTTGCACCTCGAGAATCTGGGTTCGATTCCTGCCTCAGGATCTGTGTGGGGGGGGGGTTTGCAGGTTCTCCCTGTGCTTGGTGGGTTTCCTTTGTGGGTACTCAGTCCAAAGACATGCAGATTAGGTGACTGGCATTTTCCAAATTGGCATTCATAAATTTTAGTGTATGAATGTTGACTGGCGGTCATACCAAGATTGCAAAAATGGGAATAAATGCAATTCTCACCATTGGCTTCCACAGCTCCTACAGTAGATGGGCTACTGAGGTTCTTTGACTGATTGATTGATGGCTTGATGGATTACTACTAATAGGTCTACTATTAGGCTACAGCTATGACTACAGTACATCGACTACTTTAAGAGGTGTAGAAAAATTTATGAAACTTCCCGTTTGCATGTTCTCCTTGTACTTGGTGGGATTCTTTCGGGTACTTTGGTTTCCTCCCAAAAGTCCAAATTGGGCTAATTTGCGTTACTAATTTGCCAGTAGTGTGGGAATGCGCATATAAATGTTGGACTACAGAGGTTCCTATATGGATCAGCACTAATACTTCGACAATTAGGCTACTACTACAACTACTACTTTTTTTCACAAATACTACTACTTCTACTATAATAATAATAATAATAATAATAATAATCAGATTTCTGTTCTTGGTTTGTTTTATTTGTCAGTCTTTGTTTTTTATTATTAAATTAAATCGAATATATTGTCTCGTATATAATAGGCAGAGCATGCCTCATCCAAAAGGCGCACTAACACCTGCGTTCTGATGTGGAGAACAGAGCCGGGAGGGGAAACTGTCCGCCAGAGCGCACTCATCCTGCTGGGGGAGAGACGCACACGCGTATGTGTGTGTGTGTGTGTGTTCGTGTTGAGGTCTCTGCTGACGTGTTTAAATCTCCGTAGCCGTGCGTAGCGCTGCCACTCTCTCTCTCTCTCTCTCTCTCATCCCGCCGCATATCCAGACAGTGCGCGCGGTGCGGTGCGGTGCGGTGTTGTTGTGTTGTGCGGTGCGGAGCGCGCGCTCGCGATATTCGACGCGCGTATGGCCGCGCTGTAAAGTGACCCGGCGGATGCACATCAGTGTGGGATATATACATATATATATATATTTATTTATTTATTAGGGGAATTTTCGCAAATGCAAAAGACAACATGGAGCCAAGCCTGGCCTTAGTGCTCTCTAGCTTGCTCGGCTGGTGCTCGTGCTCGAGTTTCCCAAGTAACATTAATATAGGTGAGTGAACCCGCGCGCGTCTTACACTTACTTATGTTCTGAACTTGTGCATCGCATGTGAAACGGTATTTGCTTTTTATTTTGTCTCTGCAGGCGGTTTGTTCCCGACCGACTCGCACGAATATGAGGTGTTCCGATTCGCGCTATCTCAGCAGCACGAGCTGCCCAAACTGGTGCCACAAGTGGACATGGTGGACGTGGGCAGCAGCTTCGCCATGACCTACGCGTGTAAGTTCTGTCTATATGTCTCTCTCTCTCTCTAAGATCTGAACATTACGCACAAAGCACATGAATGATACATTGTATCAAGCACCTGTTCGCTCGCGCCGTGCACGCGCCTTCGAACTCCTCGTCTTAATCATGAGAAATGATGCGCATCCACCATGCTCTCTCTCTCTCTCTCTCAATCTGTGTGTGTACTGTATGTGTGTGAAACGGAGTGACTTCTGGATAGATGAGGACAGATGAGCCTGTAGAAAACCTTTAGGATAGAGTGAGCAGTAAAAAGTCACAGCCATGACTGTTAAAGTTGTCCACTGCCAGCTCTTCTGGTTAAGCTATACGCTTATATTCTTTATACATCAATGCATTTTCTTTTCTTATATTTCCAGTGTGCATATTTTGATTTGGTGGCTTAGTGGTTAGCACTGTCACTGTCACTGCAGCTCCAGAGCCTGAGTTCGGTGCTGTGTGCTTGGAGTTTGCTTGTGCTTGGTGGGTTTCCTCCGGGTACTCGAGTTTCCGCCCACAGTCAGTCCAAAGCCATGCTGATTGGCGTTCCTAAATTGCCTGTAGTGTCTGAATGAGTGTGTGTGTTTGTGTGCCAATCCCTGTGATGGATTGGCACCCTATCCAGTGTGTTTAGACTCCAAGCTCCCTTTAACCCCCAAGCAGGAGTGAAATTTTGAGTGAGTGCTATTTCGATTGGTTATCAAAACAGTGCAACAGGATTAGATTAGATCCTGGTTGCGCAAATCCCATTTTTCCTTTTTCACTACAGTACTAATATGCTGTTTGTAATCATGCATGCGTTTTGCAAGCATCTGTTGCTAAGTTATGCAAAACACCACAGGCAGTCTGTGATGTGTGTCAATGTGCATGATCCGTGTTATATCCATCAGCATCATATGCAAATTGACTTCATGCATAACGTAAGCTCAAGCTTTGAAACCCTTAACAACAGAAAAATGCCAGTTTGTGATTTCAACACACATACCTGATATCCTACAGTGTCAATGCAACCTTAAATGTGGCTTAAAGAAATAAACAGAGTTTCTGCTTACTGTACATTAATTGGAGTATTCGCAGGAGAACTCTTTAAGCGTTTTGTTTCTATGAGACAGAGTGACATGGTGTTCTGTGAACCCTTTAAAAGAGACAAAACATTCTGTTGCGTCATTAGAAGACTGCTGCTTAACATCAAAAGTGCCTGTGTTCACAAGCCTAGGCGAGAGGTGCGCTCAGCATGTGCTGCGTTTCCAAATCCCGTTGATATTACTAGTTCCTGACAGCTTCGATGATGAGAAAATCCTCACCTCGACTTACTTGCAAGCGAGTGCGACTTCTTCTTGTTTGAAGTCTGAGGTTATGTCAGGCAACTGGCATTATTTATGTCAGCGCTAGACAGGGTGCCTTGAAGTGTATACCATCCTCATCATCACTTGCAAAATGCGCTGATGATTTGCATGTAATATATTATAATGATTTGATATTTGGTATATTGTGCGTTTAGGATGAGGTAGGATTAATCCCCTCTGCAAAACAACAAGCAGCCCAATTGCTTTTAAAAAGCTCGGTCTGTTTTATTTTTTTTTTCACATTGATGATGCCCTGAGAAGCTATTGGAAAGGCAGAGTAATTGGCCATCAGTACTTTGGAAATGTCTGTGATTGATCCCGTGGATGATTGCATTAGTTGGGAACGTGGCGCGTCTTGGGGGAAGTGTGCTCTTTAAAGTGGGCTCCTGTATCTACAACATGTGTGGAAAGTGAAAGCAATTACACAGAGCTAATTACCTACATGACCAGAGAGTCTTCTCATCAGGGTGTGCTTGCGCTCCTTGCTTTGAGTCTCATTCTCTGATTGTGTGAAACTCTCTGGCCTAACTCATCATACCAAACATGATGAAAGAGTCTGCTCTGAACACCATCAAACCGAATTCTTTGCCTCCGTAATAAGATCCCAAATAAGATGTCAATCATGTTTACTTTATTGGGTATGGTCTGAAAATTGGTATGAAAGCAGCATGGGGGAATTTGAGTGTTCTGAAGGCCTGATTAGACGTCTGGCTGATGTAATTCCATGAACTCATCAGCTATGTCCACAAACATTTGTCTGTTTGTTGTGGCGGGAAACAAGCACACGGCCTTGATAAATATGATGTCTGTCACCTGAGACAAGGTTGTAATTTTTAGAGTGTTTTTCCAAAGCTGCATATTCTCCCTTGCACTTTGTGTTTGCATGCTTTGAAATGACTCTTGGAATGCAAAATAAAAAAACATAGTTGGCAAATACCAAAAGGACAGCGCTATTAAATAGATATTTTGCCTTGTTAGGAATTCAAAACGAGCCCCAAACAGTTTAAAAATGCCAATTCATGGCATGAAAATGTCAGCCAAGCAGTACAGAGTGTGTTACGGTAATGTGCATGATGTGGCCGTCATCTTGACGACCTTCCTGAACTCCTGTTCTCCTGCAGAAAATTAAACGGACATGCAGATGCAAATGAGGGCCTGTATCAGTCTCGATGCCCTGAACTGAAGATATGCATTATCATAATCTGTCACTGAAGGTGATGAAAAGAAAACAACCAATGTACAATACTGTAAATTGTGCATGATCTATTGGGCACGTCGTTTACGTTAAACTAGAGCCTGATCAGAATGCATAGCAAGATATGAAAACATCTGGGTATATGGGTCGGATAGGCCAAAAAAAAAGTTAATGCAGTGCACTGGTTCAAGATGCATTTATATCATCCTTAGTATCAGCATTGGCTGATTCATACTGTAGCAGCTTAAATCCCAGTTTATTGGGTTTGAAGTTAGGATCCTGTCCAGGGCACTAGGGTGTCTTCCATTCCAAACTTTGCAAAGAGGTACAGGAACAGGAGGTTTGGGTGTCTTAATTGCATTAAAGTGTAGGTGTACTGTAATGCTACAGTGTATGAAAGTCATTGTAGACAGTTGTGTTTGGGGAAGAACTACAAATGCACATGATCATCAAATCTTACAGTATGGCTATATACTGTAGTGGCTATATTAGATATACCTTGGAATAATTACAGGCAAAAAAATATTTAAAATGCTGCTGATTATTATTACGGTTTTGCAAATGAAAACACAACAAATCGAGATACAAATATAAACATATGGATTAAACAGATATAAAATAGATTCAGACAGTGTCCTTTCATCAACCCCATTGTTAATAAGCAGTTCGGCACAGTTTGATTCGTGATATATCCTCTTTCTTTACAAGCATCAGAAAAGTCAACTCAATTTTTTTTTTCCTGTGCATGTTTCTCACATATGGCTTCGTCATGATCTAAAAATGACCCCTACAACATCTAAAGGCCAGCAGGATGTACGTACATGAAGGAGTCCACTTATCCTGACTGTTCACAGTGCAGTGCAACTTTGCTCCAGTGGCAGCTTTTAAGCCCTGTCTAAGTGGCTCCGTCTCAGAGGAGCTGCGCTAATCGCTTGGCACAGCCTGCGTGTGCCACATTCTTTTAATCTATTATTCATCGTCTCATAACTGAAACGATTATTTTTCCGAAGTTTATTCTCCGGATCTGCGCGAGTAGCAGTTCCCCGTCCTCGCTGTCATAATACAGCGATACAGAAGACAGAGCGAGAGTTTTCAAAACTCCATTTGTGAGCAAACATGGCATTGCGCCCGAATAGGACATTCGTCTTTGAAGAAGTCATTAAAATGCCATTTTCAGATCAAGGAGCAAGAAAAACTAAGAGGTGGAAAGTTTAGTAGAGGGTCAGATGTGCATTTTCCCAGGACGTTTCTTATATCCTGTAGAATAAATGACAGAGATGAGGTTGTTTATAACAGTTCAGGGATATTCATATTATATCCTACTAAATAAGGAGCATCTTATTCGAATACTGAGTATTAATTGTATATCAGAGTGATTGTTGTGACATAACGCAGTAACAGAATGTAAAATTATACAGAACAGTTGGCAAGTGTTGAAAGTTATGAATTAAAGCCGTACATTCTGTAATAACATCGCATGCATGTACTGTAATGTCATAGTGAATATTTTCACTGGACATTAATGCCTCTGTGCTGCATGTCTGGATTTGTGCTGTTTCAACACTCATGTTCTTTTCTGGTAAACTGTAAAAAAGTGTAAAACTATTTTTTTTTTTTTAATACCACAGTTGTTTTTCCATTATACGTGTGTGAGTAGTACAGCTCCAGGCTAATAACATGAATAAACTGATTCCATTTCAATCTGCATAAATTCTTGAATTTATAAGCAACAAGCCTGCTTTATATAATTGTTACAAAATGAAAAGTTGTCCAGTTCATATGCATTTGAACAAAGTTTTTTCAAATGCATTATTGAAGATGTGTTGCAAATGTAAAAATATTCTGGCCATATTTCTTTTTCATAAGGGTGTTAAAAAGCACAAATCCCAAAACATTTAATAAAAATAGTTTGGGTTATATAAGTATGATTTATTTATTTTGTCACCAAAAAAAAAAAAGTTTTGTCACAATGAATACATCAATCTGCTGTCGTGATTATTTAAGTGTGCAATTTAGTATTAGGAATATTTTGGTTGTGTTTTAATAAGAAAGAAGCAAATGCCTAGTTTGATTGTGATTGTGTAGTGAGAAACAAGAAGTAGTGGCAGAAAATTAGTTTTGGTGTACAGCATTAATTCAGTTTGCAATAGTTTCACTTTGGTACTTGAGGACAGCTCCGTATGATTGTGAAGGTATGGACGATTTAACGTCTGTTCATGCGTCAGATGAGCGCTTATCCGCCAGTCGTCCCCTAAGGTTCATAGCATTACAATAATAACGGACTGAACCAGACAAAGCAAACGCAAGAGCTTCCCAAATACATCTCATGCATCTCATGTCTCCTGTACACACACTGCTTGTGTTTTTATCTTTCCTCACAACTGTGCTTACCGCAGTATCTCCTGTAGTTATGTTGAGTATATAAGATGATGTTCGAACAACATCCAAATCCTATTTCACAGAGTGTGTCGCAGACATTAAACGATGCATATCTGTTATTTATTACTGCTGGGGTGACTGCGGTGCCAGGAACAGACTGTAAAACATCCTTTTCTTGGCGGCAAAATTCTCCAAAAACCTTTTAAACACTTCACTGATCATGTGACTGAGAGAAGCGATGCAATTGGATTGTCACGGAGTATCGGCAGCTCCAAAATCTGGAAGCTTAAAGCGTCTAAAACGAGGCTATTTAAGAGTTAACAACTTAACCTTTTTGTTATAGACAACTTTGTGTGTCAAAGAATAATATGAGTTAAAGCCAAAAACTGCTTTTGTTGTAGTTGTACATGTTGCATATAATAAAACGAAAATCTTAAATGTTGAATTTACATTTAATTAAAGTTAATTTTCTTTAACCCAAACGGTCTGGTAATAGCCCCAGCTATAATGTAAATTATATGTTTATATCAGAACTGCGTGTATACAAGAAGCAAGTAAGACTTTATAATCTCAGCTGAATAATATTTTAAAAACGTTTTCTGTTATGAGACATTTATGTAACATATAAGCGAGTTAGTGCTTTGTAACAGTTAGTAAGTGTTCCATCATCGTAGAGAGAGTTTTTAGGTTGCGTTTTGACACGCATGACAAGCTGCAATTTTTTTGTCTTATTAACTTTAAGAGGCCAGTGAGTGTTAACGGCTGTTATGGAGTAATAGAAACGAACTTGCCTCTTGGACATTCCACAGCATTAAATTTAACTAGATGAGTGGTTTTAATTTATAAATAATAAATGATAATTATTAGCAAATCACTTTTGACGTTTTCTCCCACTCAGATCCTGACAGTCTGTTATCTGATCACGTGATATCAGCAAGTAGATCAAATTTTTTTGAGAGAGAATGTCGTGCTAATGATTATCCTCCAGACCTACATTAAAAATAGCAACACAATAGCCTGATATGATCACGATTTGCTTCTTTTTTTTCCCTGTTGGCTCACGGACATACGGACAGAAGAGGGCTATGCATTTGTGGGTCAGAATCCACTTAAAGTCTTTTGTGTCCTTTTGTCAGGCAGCGGCGGCTCCTGCAGTTGAAGGTAAATGACTTTTTTTTATTTTCTGAAACGGGTGCCAACATGCCAAACGTGCCAAAACATCGAACAAGATCGTGGTCATAAAACAGGCACAGGTTCAGGCGATAAACAAACGTAATAAAACTGAAAAAACAAAACAAAACAGAACAACAGGCATGAGTCAACACCAGAATATCATAAACAGAGAGAAAGGCTTGGCACGCCGAATAAAAATATACTAAAAGAATAGTTTGCACTTGATAAACATCCAGAGTCTGTGTTTATATGGTGTGTGCATGATGGAACGGGTAATTGAATGGATAATAGTCAGGTTAATACTGTAGGAATGTGATGATGAGAATCACTGGGAGAACTTGAGCCATTCACGCATTCTGGCATCAACATGCCACCTTTTAACTTCTAGTCAATTGGCTATGACCTTATTACGCTAGGTCTGACCGCTCCATAGCTGGGAAAGCGGAAAAGCATCATTTCCTGACATTGCTATCGACATACTGTAGCAAGGGTTTAGCAAAAATCATAATTGCTCCTTCTAAACCAATGGATATTACCCACAAACCATTTCAATCAAGAGCATTCCTAGACATGTAAAGCAATTCCGCGTGTCTTTTCCGATTTATGTTACGTATGCTAATTTTGATTTAAGCAAAGACGCATTAGGTATCTCAATGAGGACAAACAGATGGCTTGGCCTTAATTGTGTCTCAGCCTGTGAGTAGAAATACTTATTAATAATTCAGATGCCATAACAATTATTGTGATAAATGTGAGCTTTCTTGCCTTCAGCACCCGCTAGTTAAAACAGAACGGCTGACAGCGTGGCAGCACAATCATTTTATTTCTTTTTCGGAAACGAGTAAAACGTGTCAAGAGAATTCTATTAACATCACTTCAATTCAAACTGATGGACTTATTGTAGTGCTTATTGTAATTCAAGTTTTATCTTAAGACAGAGCGGCAACCGTTTTTTTTTTTTTAACAATATATCTGAAAAGGCAATAAGGTTAAGAAAAGCCCATGATTTAATTCATCGTAATCATTTAACTAAAGAAAATCGTCAGTAGAACATATGAAAGGTTTTAGCAGACTACCCGAGTAAATACTGTAGATGGTGCCGTCACATACAGTATAATGTGTGTGTGTGTGTGTGTGTGTGTGTATATATATATATATATATATATATATATATATATATATATATATATATATATGGCAGCACCATCATACCACATACAGTATAAACTGTATTGTTGCACCTCCAGGAGGGACGGGGTTCGATTCCTGCCTCGGAGTGTGTGTGCATGGAGGTTGCATGTTCTTCCCGTGCTTGGTGGGTTTCCTTCAGGTACTCCCACAGGGCAAAGCCATGCAGATTAGGCTAACTGGCGTTCCGAATGTGTGTGATTGTGCATGTGATTGTTGACCAGAGGTCCAACCATGGTGGGAATACAGTACACACGGTATTCACCATTGGATTCCATGGCCCCTAGCTGGACTACAGAGGTTCCTAGATGGATGGATGATATATAGTATATACATATGTGTATGTATATGTGTATATATACATTATATATAAAGCATTCTTTTTAATATGAGTTTAATGTGCATGTTTTCTTTTATTTGATAATTCCATGCTGATGTGACTAGCCTGCATGTTAATTGTAGTATGAGTATGAATAATGAATGGTAAACTCACTGACAGAACATGGGGATCAATGATAAATGAAGCTTGTATGCGTACCACAGTATGCGATAAACTCAACAGTCTCTGTAAACAACACCAACTGCTTCAGATAGTGAGCGGTGCTAACTAGTGTAATGAAGCAAGAAAGAAATTAGGTAATATATTTATTCACACTGATCAGCCATAACATTAAAACATACTGTATGCCTGAGGTTGTGTGTGTGTGCCATCAGAACAAATCTGACCCACTGAAGCATGAACTCAACAAGACCTCTAAAGAACTGCTGTGGTACTGTTTATGGCACCAAGATGTTAACAGGAGATCATTTAAGTGCTGTACGCTGTTGGGTGAGGCCTCCATGTGTCGTACTTGTTTGTTCAGCAGGTATAGAGACTCGATCGGAGATTAGGATCTGGGGAATTTAGAGGTCAAGTCAACACCTTGAACTCTTTATGTTCCTCAAACCGTACCTGAAACATTTTTGGCGACGTTGCAAGGTGCATTATCCTGCTGAAAGAAGCCAACACTATTATGGAATACCGTCACCATGAAGGAGTGTACTTGGTCCACGACCAGGCAATGTTTAGGTACAGTACTGTAGGTGGTACGAGTCAAAGTAAGATCCACATACAGCTGAAGATTGCTCAGAGCTTCATACTGCCTATGCCTTCTTCCCTTCTTCCCATAGTGGTGCCATCTCTGACCCAGGTAAGCAACACACACGAACCTGGCCATCCACATGATGTAAAAGAAAATGTGATTCATCAGACCATGCCACCTTCTTCCACTGCTCTAAGGTCCAGGACAGTGAACAAGTAGTCAGCATGGACACTCTTATCGCTCTGTGACTACACAACCCTATACACAGCAAAACGTGATGTGTTCTGACACCTTTCTGTCAGGATTAACGTTTTCAGCAATTTGTGCTGTAGCAGCTCATTTGTGGAATAAGACCAGACAAGCTTACCCCTTGCTCTTCATGCATCTCATCAAACGTTGGGCAAATACAGTAGGACCCTGTTACTAGTTTACTACAGTGCTGATTAAGTGTGGGCCGCTTTGGATGGTAGTAACCACTGCATTCCGGGAAACCCTGAAACACCTGCTGTTTTTGAGATGCTCTGACCCACTTGTCTAACAATTACAATTTGGCACTTGTCAAAGTTGCTCTTTTTTTATGGGATCAACACATCATCTTTGAGAACTGTTCACTCACTGTGTAATACATTTCAATTCTTGGCAGGTGCCACTGTTACAAGATGGATGGATGGATATCATGAATTGATCATTGCCCTTTATAAACCTACTGTAGAATATAAGTAAATTTTTTAATCATTTCATGAGCACTTATGCACAAGCACATGCATTATCACACAAAATTCTCCCAAAGGAGCTGACATATTCACATGGGACGACTTTCACATGCAACTCCAGTCTTAAAGTTTAAGAATTTGATTGTAATCTTAATCTTAACCAAAGTCAGAAATTGACAGTTATTGGAGATAATAATTATAAATATAGTAAATATGCTATCAACATAGAAAATGTCATATGTGGGCATAAAAGTCAGACAATATTGCAAAATCGCAAATCTTACATATGCTAATAAGGGATATTCTAAATAATTTATTGCATGAACTTAGGGCTGCACGATATATCGAAAAAATATCGTTATCGCGATAATGGCATGCGCGATAACCATATCGCAAGGAGTTGCGATAAATACTTTATTTGCCAAGCATTTGTGTGTCCAAATTTGACCAATCAGATGGGCCCTTACTATGTTTATACCCGCTTATATCTTTATATAATATATTATATATATATTATTTATATCTTTATACTTCATTCTGTCACGAACTAACCCCGGATGATCAGAAGATTTAGCGATTAGCCGTTAGCCGTGATTAGCCATTAGCCGCGATTAGCCGTTAGCCCTTTATAGACGGTAAACCCAAACGCGGAAGCAAGCGAGTAGGCAGGATAAACATAAGCGAATTAGTTTAAGGACTCTCACAGAAGGGGAGCAAGGGAAAAACACACATTTAACCCGCGTCCTATAAACACACACTCGAATCTGAACTGACATGGTGAACTCAGTGACTAAGCTGTATGCACTAGTTGGTTTACTCCTCTTATACTTCCGGGTTTGTGCCCGCATTACTTCTGGGTCCTAGTGCCGGTCGCGGAGCATGTGTGTGTGTGTGTGCGTGCGTGCGTGGTGCGTGCGTGTGTGTGTGTGTGAGACAAATAGGATTTTTTTTAAAGTTAATTTTTGTTTAATAATATTTATTTTTATAAAAATAAAAAAAAAACAGGCAAGCCAAAGAGAATATTTTGTTTAAAAGATGCTCTTGTTTTAAGACACTATTGATGAGTGTATGGTTCCACTTAAATAAAAAGTAATGTTTGAAAGTAATTCATATTGTGTTGGCAGGTTTATAGTAACAGCAAACCAGAAGTCAGAATATCTGCTGAGGGGTTTAAGTCATTCATAGTGTTTTGAAGTCTAAATATTTGCAACTTCCTTGACATATAGTTTCTTTTTAGCCTGAATTAGATTTAATTACATCAGACGAATATCTATTACCTGTTTATTTTAGTATGATCATTACATATAAATAAATAAATAATTTTAAAAAATAGGCAATAATAATAATAAAAAATGCATTTCTCTAGGGAAATGTTATATCGCAAGAAATATCGTTATCGCAGTATTCAACAACAATATCGCATATCGCATATTTTCCTAATATCGTGCAGCCCTACATGAACTGCAAAGTTTTCATGCAATTTTGCAGACGTTTAGATTTTGTCCTTTGTTTTCTGTCAGATAAAATATACAAATCTAAGCACTATGTATATAAAACAATATTTTTGCTCAGCTATCATTAAAGATATATAGTTGCAGCCCTTGTGCGAAACATAAAAATGTTGCAACGTGAGCGATTTAGACAAGGCTTTCGAAGCGGCTGCTCGGTTGATCATGTGATCGAGACCTCTCGCCCCGCTGTTCTTAAGAATATCAGCCATTTTGTCACCCTGACAGGCAGCCAGGCCAAATGTCTGCAGCATGTCAATCAGCCTGGCTCCAAAGAAACCCATTGAGCCTGCTTTCATCAAACCATGACTCAGAACAAAAAGACCTTTGTGTGTCCTCTGTGTAGATTACATGTCTTTTCCGAGGGGTATTGATGAGATGCTACCTGCGTGACATCAGGAGACCTTATGACCATATGAGAAAATGTGTCCAATGTGTAAACATGGAATGTGACGCTAAGTTTCTGACCTCAGCTCTGGTTTACAGTTCTTCAGTCTGGGATCAGCTGCACAGCTTTTAGCAAGGACTTCCAGCCCTTCCAGGTTGCTATATAAACGCCCGGTCAGGCAGTAAGGGCTGTGTTTGGTTTGTACAGTATAGTTTAGCTCGAGGAGTGTCATTGTTGATTATGTAGGACAGGGATTTCATGAGCTTGATGTGCTTGGTCACTAGGAAACTGACCTCAGGGGACGGTTAAAGCAGCTGGGGATTTGCCTTGCAATTTTATCCCTTGATGTGCGTCTCTGAGGGGCTGAATGACCTCTGTCCTTCACTAATAGCATGGGATGAATGCGATGCTGTAGCTCTCAGCAAACTGGCATAGCGTACACAATAATGTGGTGTGGGAATTGGACGTAATTACAGAAAAAGGATTTTATTATGAGCGAATTTGGTAAATGTTTTAGTCACTTAGCTGTGATGAATTTGCTTCCAAGCAGGAACACGGCGATAGGCAACCTTGTTCACACTAGCATGCCATAGGCAATCAAGCGACATTGTGGCATGGAAAAAAAATTAAATCAGGATTTCAGTTTCATCTGACACGGTAAATCTCTATCCATGTATCTATCTAGTAACTTCTGTAACCAAATTAGGGACTGTGGAGGCCAGTGGCGACCATTCACACACTACGGGCAGTTTGGGAACGGCAATTAGCCTAATCTGCATTTCTTTGTACTGTGGAAGGAAACCGCAGTACCTGGAGAAACCCACCAAGCATGGGGAAAACATGCAAACTCCATGCACACAAACCCTGGAGGTGCAAAGCGACAGTGCTACAGCCATTGAGCCACGATGCCACCATGGTAAATCTAAATGTCCAAAAATCCCTAGATGACTCCTTACACCAATTCTACAGTGTGTATCTTTCTACATTTCTTCAACTCCCACTCAGCCACTTAAACTTTAGCTCCCTAGCTGCACTTAGTTCCCGTTTAGACAAAAATAGAAGAAAATCTTTTCCTGTCATACATGACCTCTTGCTAACTGTGTGTAAAGAACATCAAGAAGAAAATGTACACTCGGAAGAAACGTAGATAGACACATAAAGCAATCTTGCTTTGCTAATCTGCCAGGGAACCTATTATGAAGCTCACTCATTCACATCTCACCGACTATATCGCTTAAGGCACGAGGCGGGGTACACCCTGGACAGGGTGCCAATCCATCGCAGGGCAAACACACATATACACACACTCATTCACACACTACAGGCAATTTGGGAACGCCAAACAGCCTAATTTGCATGTCTCTGGACTGTGAGAGGAAACCTTAGTACCTGGAGGAAACCCACCAAGCACGGGGGAGAACATACAAACTTCATGCACACAGACACCAAAGCAGCGGGACCTACAGTACTATGGAGCCTATCATTTAAATCAAACAAACATTTGTAACATTGTTAACATAGTAAATTATTTATCAATTAGTTGGTGTTATACGCTTGCTGGTTTGATCGTAGAGTTGGTTGAGCATGCTACAATACCAATACCATACAATACGATAATAGTAACTTATCATTAAATAATTTATCAATAATTGCTTTATCCAGGTCTGGTACATGTGGTGCCTATTCCAGGAAAACACATTAGATGGGACGATAAGACGCAGTTTCAATATTGGAAACTGGACTAGGAGATATGAAAGTGTTTTTAAAGATAAAACTGTGATTTGCAGTAGGTTGCATTGCAGTAGATCACAAGTGTCTTGTTTTTCTCTTTTTAAGCCAGCTGGAGATGCTCAGCTCTAGTCCATTTTAATTCAAAGGCTACTTACAGTAACAGGAATACAAAGCGAAAGCCAACAAAACATGCCAGCGTTTTCATAGAGATTATAATTCAGCTTGTCGGCAGCAAGATGGCTCTAATAACTACAACCTGTCCCTTTGTTTATTTTACATCAGTATTTTGCTGATTTCGACTCTGTTCTCATGAGCGGGTCAGAGTTCAGCCTGTATCAGCAAAATCAAAACGTTCATTTTATCCTTGTTTTGTAGTATTACATTAAGACACATTAATATTAACAAAGACACACATTAACATTGATTATCAATTATATACCAGTAAAATGGTGGCAGGATCAAGGGCACTAAGGGCTCACCCATAACTGCTTGGGTCAAAGGTCAACCCATCCGATCCGATCCCATAGAAACGCCAGCATAAAAAAAAAAAGTAAATGCTGGCCACACCAGAACAACCAATGCACAACAATGCATGGGGCCCTGAGCCCAAGGACACAGACCCGGCCTCTAAATTCCACAGATACCAATTTAATCAAACATTCATGGGATGCACCGGACAAAAAAGTCTGATCCACTAAGGCCCCATCCCATAAACCACATCACCCAAAGGATCCACTGCCAATATCCTGGTGCCAGACATCACAGTACACTCACAGAGTCCCTGAGTAGCCACAACCTGAGGGGCCACATCTGCCCCAGTGGCACAAGGGAAACCCAAGACCTAGGCGGGTTAAATGTCTTTTTCTATTCATTCATTCATTCATTCATTCATCTTCTATATCGCTTCATCCTGTATTAGGGTCGCGGGGACCTGGAGCCCATCCCAGGAGACTCTGGGCAAAAGGCAGGGTACACCCTGGACGGCGTGCCAATCCATCGCAGAGCACACACACACACACACACACACACACACACTATGGTCAATTTGGGAATGCCAATTAGCCTAATCTGCATGTCTTTGGAGGAGGAAACCGGAGTACCCGGAGGAAACCCACCAAGCACGGGGAGAACATGCAAACTAGACAGTGCTAACCCACTACACCACCGTGCCGCCGGTTTAATTGTCAATGTTTTTAATTTTATGGCTGATCAATGTAAATGCAAATTTTTTTTGTTCTGTTTTTTTTTTTTTTTTGCAAAGGATTGCATTTACATTTATTGGTTTGATAAACCACATAATCCTGATAAGTGATTTCACATCACTCCTAACACCCTTTTAGCAAATCTGATGCAAAGTCCGAGTACATTAAAAAAAAACAGATCTCATGGTTGAAATTCAGTGAATTGGTCAACCAATGGCTGCGATGTAATGAAGCTGATACAATATATATAGATGCAAGAAAAATGTACCGTAGATACCCAACTGGAAATAAATGCATGTCGGAACACTACTTTATTTAGATGCATTAAGCATAAACATTGCTTAAACACTACTGATAAAAATCTATTGAATATTATAAATGTTAATAAGGTCTAACTAGAGGGTGACCAGTACTTGACTAGCAGTTTTGGGTGTTAGAGTACTTGGATTACTTTTTTGATAGGTATTAGGCCCGCCATTTAAGTACAGTGGAACCTTGGATTACGAGCATAATTGGTTACGGAAGTGGGCTCGTATTCCAAAGCACTCATAAATCAAAGCAAATCTTCCCATAAGAAATAATGGAAATTCAAATTATTCGTTCCACAGCCCCCAAAAAATAAATACATAAAAATAATTAACAGAAAATATAAAGTAAAAATAAAACAAATTAACCTGCATTTTACCTTTAAAAAAAGGGAAAAATAAATCTAGACAGATAAATGTTTCCATTTATGCGCACAAACTGTGTGTGTGTGTTTTTCTCTCTCTTGCCCTGCGGAGTGTGTGTTGTGTGGTGCGCGCGCGTAATTTGAAACTGTGCCGGTTGTGTGTGAGTGAAGCACCCCCTCTCTGCTTCACACACACACACACACACACACACACACACACACACACACACACACACACACACACACACACACACATTAAAGGCGAGAGAGAGTGAACCGGTGTCAAATTTCGCACACGCACACAACACACACACTCAAACACTGACACACACTAAAGACGAGAGAGAGCATGTGTGTGTGAACCGGCACGGTGTCAAATTACATGTGCGCACACACATAACACAGCTCTGCAGCGCAAGAGAAAGAAAAACACAAACACACACGGATGTTGATTATACCAGTAAGAGACGAGCACTAAGACCCAGCAGGGGAGATGATTACCCACAATTCCGCAGCGCAAGAGAGAGAAAAACCGTTGGCTCAGTTGTGATCACGTGACACTTGGCATCAAATCAAGAAGCGCATGCGTGATACATGATACCCTGTGCTCGTAAACCAAGACAATGTTCGTTTTCCAAGTCAAAACTTATTTAAAAATCTTTGCTCGTCTTGCGGAACACTCGCAAACCGCGTTACTCGTAATCTGAGGTTTTACTGTACTCAGTTATTTAATTACTTTTTCAAAAATGTAATCCGTTATTCAGACAATGTATGTAATCCGTGAGCCAGACAGCAGTCATTCCCAATCCCTTAGAGTGTGTGTGTGTGAGAAAGTCGTCCTACAAGTCCCACCCCAAATAACCCACCCACCTCTGTTATTCCTGCTGTTATACCCCTATCTCACCGGTGATATGGTCATAGCGGTTTGACTATGTGAGAACCGACGCGCGGAAAGATGGAAACCTAATCACAGCATCAAAATCCGCGGTGAATCATGATGAACCGTACTTACAGCCACCACGCGAATCCTCGTAGGTGAGATGGGGGTATTGGTACTGTAGTTAACAGATTATGGGCCAGACTTCGCTGAGTGATGATTTTGTTTTGTAGAAGTAATTATAGAGTAATTATAAATGTTTTGACTAAACACGCATGAGGAATCAAAAGGAGTTTTCATTTTCTGCAATGGAAAAGTATTCGAACTAGTTACTTTTATCAGAAAGTAACGCTGTAATGTAACTGATTAGTTTTTAAAGACTGTAATTTTGTAATGTAATTAGTTACTTTAAAAAGTAACGTCCCCCAGCACTGTTCACTAGTATTTGACCCATACTCTTCTCCATTCACACAGTCTTGTTCTTTTAATTTAACCGGAATGTACTGAATGTAAAGTCAACAGGGTAATTCTGCTATTTTGTTGTTCTTATACAGAAGCACAAACTTTTACTGGGTAACAGGTTATGGGACAGGTTAGAATTATTTTTGTTTTTTGATATAATAAGTGTTAAAGACTCCATAGAATCATAGTTTATTTCTGGGTGATAAGTAAATTTGTCATTTCATTTAGCTCAGTGATAGTACTGTAATGTATATTCATGAATCTTTATATTAGGCAAGGATTTCATAAAATGTTACTCTCAGAGATATTTAAGACAGTATATGGTACAAAATAAAAAAATAAAAAAACATTTTGATCAGTTCCTACACAGATGTTTTTTTCTGTTTTCTATCGATCGCTGATAATGCAAAAGATCTTTAGATTTTTAATAGAAAAATGTGTTCTGAAATGTTAATGAAATACACCACAACTGTTGGCACAAAGCTTCCAACTTTGTGCCAACAGTTGTGGTGTATTTCATTAACAGCATTGTCCAGGATGTCGTGGTATGCTGATGCATTAAGATTGCCCATTACTGGGGATAAGGGACCTGATTGAAACACTTCAGTTTAATAATTAACAGGTTTGGAATGTGAATATGAATGTGCATGTTCACTGTAAATAAGAGTCCTGAAATGTGCACAAGAGTGTTCAGGTCTAAGGTACAGGACTACAGTATGCAGGCCATATTACCCAGGCTCGACCTCATACAGAACAGGACAGCTGGAGTTCTAAGGTGATGGTGGGTAAACAGCAGTATGAAATGCTACAATGGCTGACTTGAAATGTCTCTTCGGAAACAGCTTACCCAAGATTGGTACGTGGCATGCGACAGGAGAGATTTAGCAGGTGGGAATTAGCTATGACTAAGTCATAAAGCAGATACAGAGCAGAGGTTGCCAGAGCAAACACATACAGCCCTGTCCTCATATCTTCACAAGGGAGAATGGGATCAGAAAGGCTTGCATGCCTCTGGAGCAGTCTGTCGCAAACATCTCAGGATCGGTGAGAATGCCTCAGGCTGAAAAGCAAGCTGTTTCTCTCCTCTCTCTGCACTCTGGACCCCTATATGCGCACATTTCTGCCCAAATAACACCTTGTAAACCCTTCCAAGCTGTAAGCACTGCTGTAAAGTTTCTTACCCATGTTTTATTTTATTTTATTATTTGATGTTGGATATACAGTACAGTATATACCACGTCATACTGTATATGCCACATCTACAGCGCATGCAGGTGGTAATGTTATCTCTTCAAATGATAGAAGTAATGGTTTTGTGCAGCCATGCGAAAGTGTTTTATCGCTAGCGAAGAGATATGAATCTTAAAGTAATGATAGAACATTTGTTAATCCGTGCAGTCAGTTAAGGAAGATGTTGCTGATTTGTATGGAGGAGGATGTATGAACAGAGCTGAGTTTAGAGACTGGTGAGCGAAAAAGTCGAGGTTTGCTGCTTGCAGAGCTAATCCCGGAGGAATTTGGGCTGTACTGATGATGTTTGAATGCATTCTCACCTGGAGGTACGAATTCAAACTTTGTATGTGTGATGGTAGTGAAGGCAAAATGATAGACAGTCAGGTGAGAAATAAAAAACAAATACTAAAGCAAGGCCAGATTTGATCTGAATCCCAGTGCTGATTCTTAACACTACTAAAACAGCAGCTATGCTTACACGGGCAGTGCATTGCTGTCCATGATGAAATAGCAGACGTGGTAACGCACGTGGTGAGAATAGCATCAGCTGCACAGGACGATGTCTTTTGGCACACTGCCTTATGGAAGGTTTGCACTCCCTGTGACTGTGCGTGCAGCCATCCGTTGGTTACAAAATTAATCTTGAAATCTTTTGATACCACCCCGTTCCTTTTTACCTTCTTCAAAACATCTGAAATGATGACAAATTAAAGATTAAATGTTAACTGTTGACATGGATGCTGATCTAATAAGATGTGTTTACATGATCAAAGCGTTTAATCAGAATATATCCGTTTTGATGTATGAAGTGGTTCTTCTCGATGTGAAACATTTAATCTGCTGGCAATGTAACACATTTTCTCCTTAACTTTGAAGTTACTTCAAAGGCTTTTCCAATAAATCTTTTCCAATAAATCTCGCCTTATGTGCTTTGATTAAATACAAAAATGCATTCTTATCTAGGATTGGTTAAATGCTTTACAACATTTGAAATGTGAGCCAATCAGTGCCACTTCCTCAGCCAGAGGCCTGGTAGAGAGTTGCTCTAATAGGGTGTACTTAAGGTGGCCGTGAAGTGCAAAATAAAATTAACAAAACTGAAAACAAAATAAATAACAATACGAAATAACAAAAACAAAACAACAACATGGAAAACAAAATGACAAATTGAAAACCAAATTAACAAAACGGAAAACAAAATAACTAATTCAAAAACAAAATATCAAAACCCAAAACTAATTAACAAAACCCAAAACTAATTAGTTTTTTTTGTTTTGGGTCTTGTTGTTTTGTTTTCGGATTTGTTAATTTGGTTTTGAATTTAATTTGTTTTCCGTTTTGTTAATTTGTATTGCACTTCTCGGCCAGTCAGATACAAAAGGTAGGTATAGTTTGCGAATGAAATTCTTAACGCGGATTGGACGAGACATCTGTCATTCAAGATATACAGGAAGTAGGAACTTGTTTCTCTATCTTTGTACAAGTACAAAACAAATTAACAAAACTGACTTCAGGGCCACCGTAAGAACGCCATATTTGAAAGCAGAGGTGGAAAGTAACGAATTACATTTACTCGCGTTACTGTAATTGAGTAGTTTTTTTTGTGTATTTCTACTTTTTAAAGTAGTTTTAAAAATCTGTAATTTTACTTTTACTTAAGTACGTTTTGTTTGAAGTATTGTAATTCGCTACATTTTAAATCATATTCGCTACTGAGTAAAAAATAAATGAATGAAAATGTTAAAATAATAAAAATATTATGCTTTGTATAAATGCTCCGTTGCGCCGCGTGTGTGTATCATGTCCTGGTCGCGCGCCGCTCCAGACTCCACTCCAGGTTTTCTGACATCGGCAGCTACCTGACCTTCCACACGGTTGCTTCCGCCCTGAGTGACGTCATCGACTAGCACGACCATATATATTAACCGGAGAGAGACGCGGGAAAGATGAAAGAGGTTGTGATTTTGGCGTTTTGACATTTGGTTGTGTATTCTGGTTTTGACTTTTTGCCTCCAATTGACTTTGATTATTGCTTTGTCCCTTTGGTTTGGTTGGTCTTTGTATATATATTTGTAGATAATTTCACTGTTTTTGGTTTAGGGAGTCCGGGAAGGTACCTGTATTTTTGGTTGTGTGTGTTTTTTTATTTGCAGGTAATCTAGCTACTAAATATAAATACCATTTTGTTTATTATTTTGGCCTGGGTCCATCCTGAATCTGATCCTCCTCCTCCTGTTGCGTGTGTGTGTGTGTGTGTGTGTGTGTGTGTGTGTGTGTGTGTGTGTGTGTGTGTTTGTATATACAAACCTCATTATTTCATCAGTTAATGACTGGATCTAGTTCTTTCTGCCATATACCACCATTTCCATACAGTTTAAAATAGAACCCTGAACCATTCTTTTGCTGTATGGCCCTAGACTGGGACGTAACACCATATTTAAGTGACCACTTTGATTTTCAAGCACAACAAAGACAAACAGCTTTATTATGTAAAGGTGTTCCTTCAGTTAAAAACAACTAGTTTGAGATTTATATCTGCTTATCTTTTTTGAACTATGCTAGAATGCCTCATCCCACCCCCGCTGTTAAAAAAATTTAAATAAAAAAGTAACTCGCTAACTTTTACTCTGAGTAAATTTTTTAATGAGCTACTTTTTACTTTTACTTGAGTAGATTTTTATAATGGTAACTTTACTTGTACTTAAGTAAAATTTCACTGAAGTAACAGTACTTGTACTTGAGTACAAAATTTTATTACTCTTTCCACCTCTGTTTGAAAGTACAATAATGTTTGCACATTCATACACACACAAATTTTCCGCTGCTGCAGTACTTCCTGTATATCTTGAGTGACAGATGTCTCGTCCAATCAGCGGTAAGAATTCCATTCGCAAACTATACCTACCTTTTCTGGTTTGTATCTGACTGGCCGAGAAGTGCAATACAAATGAACAAAACGGAAAACAAATTAACAAATTCAAAGCCAAATTAACAAAAACAAAACCCAAAACAAAAAAACTAATTAGTTTTGGGTTTTGTTATTTTGTTTTGGGTTTTGATATTTTGTTTTTAATTAGATATTTTGTTTTTGTTATTTTGTTTTGCACTTCAGGGCCACCGTATGTACTGATCAGAAACAGAAACCAAATTCCCTTCCTGGAAACGTTTGGAGAGGGAAACGATTGGATCACATGTTTACATGGCAAATATTCACATACTGAACTGATTATCAAATGTTTACCATTCTGATTGAGAACTTATCGGACTGTTACATGATGCAGTTTTGTTGTGAGGGCTTGTATTCCCATTATTAGTGGAATATTAGAGCTTCTGTAAATGTTTATAAATGTATAAAAAAAGTTTATAAGGATTAAAATAGGCATGTTCTCTCCCTGAGTACTCCATATGGCTTTGGATTGTCAAAAACATGCAGATTAGGCTAATTGGTGTTCCCAAATTTTCTGCAGTGTGTGTAAATGTTGACTGGAGGTTTTACCATGGTCATAAAATGGGATAAATACAATGGTCACCAATGGCCACTATGGTCCTTAGTTGAACTACTGTAAAGAGGTTCTTAGATGGATGGATGAAAGAGTATTAATATTGCAGAGCCCAAATAATTTTTGTAAAACACAATAGTTTGTAGTGTCACTTATATTGCTTTATGACAAAACACATCTTTTAACGATTTATAGTTGCATACAGGTCGCACGGTGGTCTAGTGGTTAGCACTGTCGCCTTGCACCTCTAGGGTTCAGTTTCTGGCCAGGTTTGGTTCTCGTTTCTGTCTGCTTGGAGTCTGCATGGTGGGTTTCCTCCCACAGTCCAAAGACATGCAGATTAGAGTAATTGCTGATTCGAAATTGTCTGTAGTGTGTGTGTGTGTACAGCAGGGCCATGCAGAGACGTTTAAAGGGGCGGGTGCTCAAAGTAATAAAAAAAAAGATAGAACAGGCTGAATAACTACAACTCACATTTATGACGAATCTAATATGGAATTGCATCTTTACTGTATGACTGTCATCAGGTGGGGACAATGCAAAGCAAATGTAGCCTATATGTTTTACCTGATGGCGTACAATGTTGCTGTTGAGGGATTACTGCTGCTCCTGTTGCTGATAGTGCTGGAGGGCAGGGCTGTGCTGTTCTGACTATGTTTTTTTATATCATAAATATAATAATCCATAATTATGTGGATATCCATATTAGACTGTTTTTAGTGAAATAAAAGCCCTCCAGAAATTAATGGAAAAGTCCTGTAACTTACTTTAAAACAACACATGTTCCCTAAAACGGTGGACACGGAGCTACAGACCCCCTTGTAACCCCCTTACCCAGTTAGCTAGCAGTTAATGACCACCACTACTTGTGCAGTTCATAAAAGGACAGGTCATGTTTGTATCGCACAAACAGCACGCTCATTTATTTCACTTCATTTGTTGTTATAGACTATATTGTACGCTGTACACCCTATTTACTGTTTTGTTGCAGTCTGCACCTTCCAATTAATTTGCCTGCTTCTCCGCACCACCGAGCCTGCAGAAAATGCGCGTGCACTTCGCGAGCTCGTACCCGGCTCGTAACGAGCGCGCTCTGCCCTCAAGGGCGAGCATTGGTTAATGGCAGGCATGTGACTGATGCAAGCCAGATCCTTTTATTTAGAAAAACTGAGATTAATAGTTATATTTTATTGTTGATGGGCAAAGACAGGGCTCCATACGCACATACACATAAAAACAACAACAACAACAACAAAAGACCCCCAAGAAAAGGGCACTTGAGGCGTCCTGGAGGAAAGGGGCAGGTGCTCAAGCACCCTCCGCCCCCCCCTCTGCACGTGCCTGGTGTACAGTACTTCACCTCCCCACCTCGTGGACAGGCTCCAGGACTAGAGATGTTCCGATACCATTTTTGAAGTGAAGGTGCCGCGGGAGCTTGCGCAGCTCGTTCACGCGCTCCTCTCGCGGAGATCAAAGGCGCCCCCCTTTTTAAAGTCTCTGGGGCGCATCACATCGCCCCGCTCTTGTGCCACTGTCTCTCATAAAATCCACCACGTCGCAAAGTCCAGCTTCCCAACATTCAGACCCCGAGCTGTGTTTTATAGCGCCGGGATCATTAGCGGCGATAGCTCATGGGCGTTGCCTGATTCTGCGGCCCTGCTCCTTCACATACCTAAAGGGGGGGTAGGCCGCCTAACTAGTGAGCGAGGAGCGATATCAATTTGGGTGCACGCCGTGACACTCTGCAAGTAAGCTAAGCTAGCAGAGCTAGCGGGCATAACTAGGTTATGTTTAGGAAAATGGTATCGGATCGGTACGTGGACTCAAATACTCGCCGATTCCGATGCCAGATTTTTTTGTGGTATCGGTGGCATTTCCGAAACCAGTATCGGAATCGGAACAACCCTATCCAGGACCCCCTTAACCCTGAATATAGGATTAAGTGGTATAGACGATGAGTGAGAGTGATAGTTACATGCAATAAGCGTCCACTTTATTAGGAACACATTTAGGCCTTTATCAGCATAAGCATACAGTATGGCAGGAGCACAATGCAAATCATGCAGATACCGGTCTCTGTGACTGTCATTATTGTGGAACGGGTATTAGTACCAGAAGGGCTAGTTTGAGAATTTCGGAAACCGCTAATCTCTCAGGAAGTTCACACACAACAGTCTATAATGTGTACACAAATGAGTCTGGATAAATAAAAAACTGACTGAGCAATAGTTCTGTGTGAGAGAGAGGTCAGTTGGTTCAGCTGTCAGGAAGGTTATAGCACTTTAAATAATCACTCTTTACACCTGTGGTGAATAGAAAAGCATCTCAGCATGCACAAAACACCAGTCCTTGACATTGATGGGCTACAACAATCCACTCCGTTCTGAGCAGAGCAGGAATCTACAGTAGGCTACAGTAATTTATAAACATCATCTGGTATGTTTTAGGTTTTTATCTCTTCAGTTTTAGTAAATCTATGATAAGTCTCATGGGCTAAGTGATGATATGCTTGACAAAATGTCTCCTAACAAAAACCATCATCAGATCAAGGATTATACATTTTGCATTTTTGAATAGATACCAATAATAATAATCCATTAATTATCAGCCTTAGATTATGTGAAGCATTCAGCATGCCAAGTCCCTGTGTATGAGCTGTTACCATAGAAACAATAACATATTAGAAGGAGTGCATTGATATAACTGCTGTCAGAACTGTGATGGTATCGAAAATTAACTTACACCTTCTGTTTAAAGATTATATTATATTTCATAATATTGTAGATATGAGATGACTATATTTTCATGATCCTGTAGTCCAGTGTGTAAAGGCAGTGAATTTGAACCATCAGGTAAAACTGTTCCAGGAGCCATTACGATTCATTAGAGCCCTGGGACTGGGATCAGCCAGGCTCGCTTTGAAATATTTCAGATATTTCACAAAGGGCTTTGCGTTTAATTAAACCAAATTAATTTAATCTTAAACTTTCTAGGAATAAATGGAACGAAAACTTTCTGTCTCTTGTGCTAGATTCCATCACTATTTGAGAGTGTGCATATTCATTTGGGTTACACAGTGTTTGTCGTTACTATTCTAAATATAATTAACTACAGTAGGCATTTGCTCCTACCATACATGCTGCCATAGTTTAGATTGCACCACCTGTAGGATTATAGAGGAATGACAATAGTTTACCACCTCAAATGCAAATATATATAATTTTTTAAAAATTGATTTTGGAGTCAATGTGTCCTTCTTACCATATGATATGGTGCTAAGTATGTACAATATGTTTGAATGAACCAATATAGGATTTTGTGAAATATTTGACATGGACCCGTGGCTAACCTAATTTTTTTTCTTTTTTCCTACACAGTTTGTTCCCAGTTCTCTAAAGGAGTCTACGCCATCATCGGTCTATATGACAAGAAGACCATGAATATGTTGATGTCTTTCTGCGGGGCTCTGCACGTCTGCTTCGTCACGCCCAGCTTCCCAATCGACACCAACAATCAGTTTGTAATCCAGCTCAGGCCCCAGCTCCAGGATGCTCTGATCGGCCTTGTGGAACACTACAGATGGACCAAATTTGTCTACATGTATAGCTCAGATTCAGGTAGGTAATTTCCTCGAAGAAATCTAATCTAGTGGGTAAAAGTATAATTTGGGGCAAGTACAACTGTAGCGACGTGATATAACAGTGGTGTATTAATAATTTTGTATTATGTATATAATTTCATTGGCTAGGAATAAATCCGCCTGTACTGATATTGGTGGAGCATCATGACATGACAGGGTCTGTGACCGTTAAAATCAGATGGGGAAAATTCAGTAATGTTGCTGCATCCACTTTTAGATACAGAGGCAAGGCCAGTGGTGTTCAAGTCAAACCAGGATTTTGATTATGTGGAATAAAAAGAGTAAAAACTCCCATTATTTCTCTCCCCTTTTCCACTAAAGCATTTATTTCAGCGTTTCGCTAGTGCTTGGACACCCTCAAGGTAGAAAAATTTCTCAGTTTCCCCGGAGCCATGATTGGAGTGCCTGCTTCATGTCTCAAACACTGGCCTCCCAGGAACTCCTTTAATTACCCAAACTTATGGAAATGGCTTGGAGCGAGGTCAGGACTACTGTATATATTGATGTGGGGACATGAGCAATTGTGTGTACAGTTTCCACAGACAGATGCATCTCAGTTTTCAGAGATCAGGCATTCCACTTGCTCAATGTTCACAGGACACCCACAATGAGTCACCTTGGCCATGATCATCATTCGTGGCTGTATGACCTTCTTTAGAACATTTGCACCATTCACATGTTTTACTGCATCACTGTACTTCTGTAAATCACAAGAGATATCATTTCTGGTTTGACTTAAACCCCCCTCGCAGTATTTTAACTCCTAATTTTTCTTCCAAGCTAGGGTTTTGTGTGTACACTACTTCTGTGATGCATCTTCAGTATACAGTACCTCACTGAAAAAGCAATGCAGACATAAAATATGTTATATTTGCTTACTATGTGAGGCACAGGGTAAGGATGCGTAAGCAGGTAAAGAAAGCAGACTTTGTTAATCTGGGGAAAAAAAAGAAGAAAAAAAAAAAAAAGAATATATATATACAGTATAAACCCAGATGAAGCCAAGTCTACAGCCATATGCACAACAAAGCATTTATTTTTTAACAGTTTTTCTGTCACTTTGCTTGCGGTGCAGAGGAGTGTGCAAGCTTACTTGAATCCAGGTTGATTTTTGTTGTTCTTTATAGCTAAATAAAAAAATTAAAGACCATCCTTGACTATAGCAAAATGAATGTTCAGTCACATTTATCTGATTCAAAGTCAAATCTGCAGTAAATGCCAGTTGAACATGGCACATCCCTTCTACACAAACCCTTCTACAGACATCACGTCCTCCATCCATCAGTTAGCTACTGTATAAGAAGCTTTCGCACCCTGCTTTCAGTTTCAGAATAACCAATTTAGCCAAGATCAAGTCTTAATGGCCAACTCAAAGTTAAGTTTAGATGAAAATAAGACCAAGTCAAGACTGAGACTGAAACGTGTCAAATCCCTTTTAAGGCCAAGCCGGTAGTTTAACAAGTTAGGTTCATTGTGTTCATGGTACTGACAGTTGGGCTTTGTTTTCTAGAAGACAGAATTAATTATTGCAAAAATCCTGTCACTTCAGTTGTTGTATTCTTATTTTAACAAACATTTTTCCAATGCGAAGTGTGTCTGAGTGGTTCCCACAGGTCTAAAATATACTTGTGGTGGTATCCACAACTTTATACTACTACATACAACATACAATAAACAGTAAATACATATGACCTTAACATGATATTTTTATTTATTTGACATTTCTATCAGGTTCTGTGTGCATGGAGTTTGCATGTCTCCCCGTGCTTGGTGGCACATCCAAAGATATGCAGGTTAGGTTAATTGGCGTTCCCAAATTGCCCGTAGTGTGTGAATGAGAGTGTGTGTGTGTGTGTGTGTGTGTGTGTGTGTGTGTGTGTGCGCCCTGCCTCGTGCCCTACATCTCTTGGGATAGGCTGCAGAGTGATATTTCTATCAGGTTCGATTCCCACTTCTGTGTGCATAAAGTTTGCATGTTCTCCCTGTGCTTGGTGGGTTTCCTCCAGGTACACCGGTTTTCTCCCACAGTGCAAAGTCATGCAGATTCCCAAATTGCCCGTATTGTGTAAACAAGTGTGTAAGTGTGTGTGTGTGTGTGTGTGTGTGTGTGTGTGTGTGTGTGAGTGGGCCCTAGGATGGATTGGCACCCTGTCCAGGGTGTACCCCGCCTCATGTCCTACTGTAAGTCTCCTGGGATAGGCTCCAGGTCCCTCATGACCCTGAATACAGGCTAAAGCGTTATAGACCATGAGTGAGTGAGTGAGTAAATGAGTGAGTGTGTGAGTAAGTGATATTTATATTAATTTTATTTTTCAGAGATCCCACCTACCGTCCCCTCTTTTTTCAGCACAATCTGGGCAATATGATCCACTGAATCTGACCGAGCAAAAAAGTAAGAAATAGCACAGATTCATAAGATCACTTGTTTTTATGCTTGTTTTAGGTTGCTTCTGTGACCAAATATTAATAATAATAATATTTGTGTGTTTTCATGAAATCATTCCCATATTTCAGTAGCAGTACAATTTGTGCATTTTAAAAGTAATGACACCTCCATAACAAGTTCTACATATCAGCAGAGGTGGAAAGTAACGGATTACATTTACTCGCGTTACTGTAATTGAGTAGCTTTTTTGTGTATTTCTACTTTTTAAAGTAGTTTTAAAAATCTGTAATTTTACTTTTACTTAAGTACGTTTTGTTTGAAGTATTGTAATTCGCTACATTTTAAATCATATTCGCTACTGAGTAAAAAATAAATGAATGAAAATGATAAAATAATAAAAATATTATGCTTTTGCGCCGCGTGTGTGTATCATGTCCTGGTCGCGCGCCGCTCCAGACTCCACTCCAGGTTTTCTGACATCGGCATCTTCCTGACCTTCCACACGGTCGCTTCCGCCCTGAGTGACGTCATCGACTAGCGCGACCATGTATAAACCGGAGAGAGACGCGGGAAAGATGAAAGAGGTTGTGATTTTGGCGTTTTGATATTTGGTTGTGTATTCAGGTTTTGACTTTTTGCCTCCAATTGACTTTGATTATTGCTTTGTCGCTTTGGTTTGGTTGATCTTTGTATATATTTGTAGATAATTTCACTGTTTTTGGTTTAGGGAGTCCGGGAAGGTACCTGTATTTTGGTTTGTGTGTGTGTGTTTTTTGTTTGCAGGTAATCTAGCTACTAAATATAAATACCATTTTGTTTATTATTTTGGCCTGGGTCCATCCTGAATCTGATCCTCCTCCTCCTTGTGTGTGTGTGTGTGTGTGTGTGTGTGTGTGTGTGTGTGTGTGTGTGTGTGTGTGTGTACAAACCTCATTATTTCATCAGTTAATGATTGGATCTAGTTCTTTCTGCCATATACCACCATTTCCATACAGTTATATATATTATAAATAGAACCCTGAACCATTCTTTTGCTGTATGACCCTAGACTGGGACGTAACACCATATTTAAGTGACCACTTTGATTTTCAAGCACAAGAAAGACAACAGCTTTATTATGCAAAGGTGTTCCTTCAGTTAAAAACAACTAGTTTGAGATTTACATCTGCTCATCTTTTTTGAACTACGAATGCCTCATCCCACCCCCGCTGTTAAAAAATAAAAAATAAAAAAGTAACTCGGTAACTTTTACTCTGAGTAAATGTTTTAATGAGTTACTTTTTACTTTTACTTGAGTAGATTTTTATAATTGTAACTTTACTTGTACTTAAGTAAAATTTCACTGAAGTAACAGTACTTGTACTTGAGTACAAAATTTTATTACTCTTTCCACCTCTGCATATCAGAAAACCACAAATGCACAGTTTGATGTCTGAAGCCTCCCCCCGTCGACAAATACAAGCACACGTACTGTATAAGCAGTTTTTATTATTATTATTATTATTATTATTATTATTAATTGTCTGGCATGGATCCGCACCGCATGAGTTTTTGGAAAAAAAGCATGTCCAACTGTCAGTGCGCCCTTCTTATTCCTTTTATACCAGCTGCCATCCCCTGCATTTACTGTACACCGCTCTCGCGGTAACAGTATAAACAGGTACAGGAGCGGTAGCGTGAGAGGGAACTTTCCGCTACTAGTTAATCAATAACGGATGGCATCGTTTCAGCAGGTCGGGAAAGTATGCTCTATGTGTGGGAAACGCTGTGTCTTTAGGACCCTGGGAGAGTAAAGTAAATTCATCCAGTCAGTTCGTTTCTCTGCTTTTGCAGTTATTGATGTACAGTAGAGGTTTTCTCCGAGGCTTTATCTGACCATCTCTAAACTTGATCCTGATTAATGATGCATTAAGGATTGATGACCTAAATAAGCAATCGGACTTCGGACTTCTATCAGTAACGGGTGCAATCTTTCATTATGTCTGCGTGAGGAAGGTTTTGTTTATTTAGCATCATAAAAAAATACATCTGTGTCCTGGTGGAATTATTGTAATATTGTGGATTAAAAATGGATTTATTAAATTATAGAGACTGTGGATGAGAATTCTAAAAGATTTCAAAATAAAACCTGTTGGATTCATTTAACTCAAGGATCAACAGTTTGATTGTGTTTTTGTCCTCTTCATTCACAAGGAAAGAAAGTAAACAGCACTGGTGTGCTCAGTATATTTAATAGCTTTTTATTGTGGTTGCTTGTTTAATAAAACTAGAGTTTCATTGTTTTGTCTTTTACTTTTTGTTTTTTGGACCGTAATTAGAGCCGTATTTACAGTGTGTGTGTGTATATATATATATATATATATATATATATATATATATATATATATAAAATGGGTGCATGGGTTTGCAGGCCTGGTTATCGGAGATAACAACTACACATTTTCCATTGCTATTACATTTTCAGCTATTTGCAAGAAAAATATGAAAAATTAAGGGAATTAGAGGTGGCTGAAGACTTTTGCACAGTACTGTATATAGATTTTAACAGGAGTATATGGATATTTATTGCCCACACTTGGAGAAAAGTGCATTGTTCAGGAGCCCTATGCCACCACTACACCTATAAATATAATGCGTGCTTGTGAATCATATATATTCAGATCCTAGATATACTGTACAGTATAACAAAACCAGATGTTTTAGAACTAGCGGCTCTAACTTGCACTTTTCAAGCTCGCTGAAGGTGCATGATTTCTTATCATACTGTGTGCCTGTGCAAAGTAAAGACAAAATGAACATTACTGTATTTATTCATCTCATTTGAGGCCGAGATTGTATTTAGTGAGACCTTTGGGCAACACTGAAGTAATTCCCGATCAATACAGAAAATGTCCTCAGACTGTTGGATTGGTTTTACAGCTGTCCTGAAACACTTCTGGCTTGGATTACTAATTTTATTTCACTTACTTACAAGTGAAAATGAGTACCCCCATACAGTGCATGTCATTCTTATAGGAAACGGGATCATTTGATTTCATTTGATATCACATACTGGAAAATGGTGGTAAAAAAAATACCAATCAATTCTCCTCGAACGATCTTGCAGATTATTTATGTGCCTGTGTTATGATGATAACCAAAATATGGCTGGGCTGTCCATGTGTATGACATTTCATCCCTCCAACGACCTGCTTGGGAAAACAGAGCAAGCCTAAGGTGACTAGTGTTTCCGGGCTGCTTTTATCTTTCTCTTTGTGCCATACCGGATATCATAGAGGACATGGTGACATACTGTTTTTATGATTAATTTATTTATAAAAAAAAAAAAAAAGCTTCTCATTACAAATCAGTACATCCTGCAGCTAGGAACCCGCCTTACTAAATATAAAACTAATACTGTATATATATATATATATATATATATATATATATATATATATATATATATATATATATATAAATACAGAGAAAAGAATATATATATTTATATTATACAAAAAATGCCTATATATACAGTATATATATATATATATATATATATATATATATATATATATATATATATATATTTGTATTTTTTATTTTTTTTTACTTTCTCTTTGTGCCATTTTTAGTGTGTGTGTATATATATATATATATATATATATATATATATATATATATATATATATATAAAGACAAAAAATTGGCACAAAGAGAAAGATTATATATATATACAGTATATATATATATAATTTTTATTTATTTAAAAAAAAAAGAAAAAAATGGCACAAAGAGAAAGATTTTATATATATATATATATATATATATATATATATATATATATATATATATATATATATATATATAAAATCTCACAAAAGTGAGTACACCCCTCACATTTTTGTAAATATTTTATTATATCTTTTCAAGGGACAACGCTAAAGATATGAATTTGGGCATTTTCATTTAGGGGTGTACTCACTTTTGTTGCCAGCAGTTCAGACATTAATGGCTGTGTGTTGAGTTATTTTGAGGGGACATCAACTTTACACCATTATACAAGCTGGACACTGATTACTTTACATTACTTTACAGTTTCATATCTTTAGCATTGTCCCTTGAAAAGATATAATAAAATATTTACAAAAATGTGAGGGGTGTACTCACTTTTGTGAGATACTGTGTGTGTGTATATATATATTTGTCTTTGTGCCATTTTTTTTGTCTTTTTTTAGAAAAAAAACTATATATTATACTAAAAAAATGGCACAAAGAAATACATTATATATATATATATATATATATATATATATATATATATATATATATATATATGTGTGTGTGTATATATATATATATATATATATATATATATATATATATATATATATATATATATATATTTTTTTTTTTTTTTTTTTTTTTTTTTTTAGCTTTCTCTTTGCCGTTTTTTATTTTTTTGTAAGGCGGGCTCCTAGCTGGAGTGGAGGATGTACTGATTTGTAATGAGAAGCTTTTTTGGAACCTGCAGTGATTGATGTACAAAGTGAGGATAAACACGATGCTGTTTCAGCTTGGCACTGAGACTCAGTCTTCTACTGTAGTGTAATATTTCCACTGTCTCTGGTGCAGCGACTTCAGTTATGGCTCCCCGGTTACGCTGAGATTCCACGGTACAGGGGCTGCTAATTTGCTTTAGCCAAATGGCTTATGTGCCTTGATTCACTTGAGCTACCTTAATTAATCTGTAAATGATGAATTTACTCTAATAAGGTGCAGAACTAAATCTAAAAGAGTGAGGAAAATAGGATAAGGCAGCTGGTCTCTGCTCTGAAAGAAATGAAAGGTTGAAGATGAGGTGAGGTTCTGGGGAAGAATACTAAAACGCATTCGGAGTAAATGCGTTAAGGCGTTAATGTTCACTGCACGTCGATAATATATAGTTATGCTAATGTTTAGTGGGGCTTTATATTGAATGATGTAGTTGACATTATAATGGACAGTTTAATTAGCTAGCAGCTTCATGCTCCTTGGTTGCTTTCCTTGTCCATCTTACAGACTCGGACATAAACTGAATTTTAAGCTTACCAAAAAATCCATCACGCCACGATTCTGTGAAAGCTGATGTAGATTTAAACACAATTTAAAAGGGATGGAAGTGCCCTTGATCTTTTTTTTTTTTTTTTAAACTACAGCACATTTTAGAGCTGAGTTACACTGGTGGAGAGCTGGAAGGCCAATGAATGAAGAGACCTCGTTCCTGTAAGTGCAAAAATGTTTAACGTTGTTTAAAAAACTTAAGTGGCACAAATGCGTGCCGGCAACACAGCATAGGTCAACGGCGATATATGGAAGCCTTGTAGATGTGTGTTAATAGGAGGCTTCAGACTTGTGTACAGTGGAACCTCGGTCTGTGAGCGTTTTACAAGACGAGCAAAATGTACATGCGTGATCACAACTAAGACAATGGTTCTTCCCTCTCATGTGCTACGGGATTATGGGTAATCGTCTCCCATGCTCAGTCTCAGTGCGCGTACTGTATGTCACTCGTATAGTCAACATCCATGTGTACGTGTATTGTTTAATATAACATTGTGACCATGTGTGTGTAAAGCAAATGCAGGTGTCATTAGAGAGGTTCTTTATTAAAGATCCAGTTTCCAGAGTCTCTGACTCTCTGTCAGTGAGCAGTGATTCTGTCAATATGTGTGTGTGTGTGTGTGTGTGTGGGCGCGAGTGTCATTAGAGAGGTTCCTTGTTAAGGAAGCTTCCCGGCCGAGCAGTATTTCCGTATGTGTGGGTAAAAATCATCCCAGACAGTAGCCCCCTCCCTCCTCCTCTCATCTCTCGTCTTACTCTAGCCACGATTCTTTTCTAAGGTAAGATGCAGGTTAAATTGTTTTATTTTTACTTAAAATTTTGTATGAAATGTTTTTATATGAATATTTTTGTGTTGTGAAACGAATCATTGGAGTTTCCATTATTCCTTACACACTTCCTGCACAAATTATGCTCGCAATCCAAGGTATTTGGGATTTCAGATTTGTCAGGTACTGTAGTGCAAAAGTTATAATTACTTTTATAGCGTGTAAATTTTACCGCTACCGCGGATACAGTAAGGGCGTTGCAAAAACTCAGAACTCTCAAAATTTTTATATTTTTTATTATTTTTTGGTCATAGAAACAACCTAAAACAATCACAAAAACACTATCATTTGTATCTGTGCTATGGTTATGCAGACTCCTGCAAAAGGAGACGATTTGCTTGTGTAATGCAGGCGGATCTTCACAGTTGTACACACTCTGTGTGCCCGACGTGTAGGTATCAGGCGGTGTAAGATCGAGGGAATGGGACGGGTGTGGGAAATCAGTACCACCATATGTTTATTTAAAAAAACACAAAACAAATAATGTCTAAAATGCTCAGGTTTTAAGGGCTACAGGAATTTTTTCATAAATCCTGTTTATGGAATATAATTGCAGGAATTAGCACCAGGTACTTCTGTTATCTCACCACACTTCATGTTTAAATCAGCTGATCTCACCTGTGACTAAACACAACGTTGTCCATTCACACCTTGTCAACTTTATGGCGTAGCCCAAAAGACTTTCTCACAATTACATAATCAGTTATTCTGTAAAGCCTGCACACTTCTGTAAAACTCACACACATTATCAAACAGTTCCAGCTGTAAAACTATTATAAACACTTTAAATAAAAACAATCTACATTAAACTGGGTTTATTAGAAAGTGGGTTTGTCACGTAAAAATTATATACTCCATGTGTATGTTTATTTCAGTTCTTAGAAAGTCATCTGACTGCACTATTGTAAACAGTTTATACATTTTTAATATAAATTTGACCTTCTTTCTAGGCTTTAATATTCTTCTATAACTGGTTTGCTATTATCTTGTTGTATAATCCACAAACTGACTGCTGTAATGTTTCCCCTTGGAAACTCCATCCATCCATCCATCCATCCATATTAATAAGGAGAACATCCATACTGGTTCAAACTGACATGAAGGGAGGGGTAACAAGTATTCATTCAGAGAATGCAGAAGAGCATTACAATGTCTATCTACAAGAGATATCTTATACGCAACCTGACCAAAAAAAAGTCACGGTATAGAAGGGTCAAATTTATATCCTGTACCATGCAAAGAAAACAACTAAAGAGATTTCTTCATTATTAATTAAATTTAAGTATGTAGATTAAATTAAAGAAATAAAATGTTATACCGTACTGTTCTACTACAATTTTAAAGATGCAATTTAACATTGGTTCTTTATGTAACAACCTCAGCAGCAGCAGCCTCATTTCCCCTCTCATCTGTTCTGACCACTCATCATTCAGCATCGCCAGTATACTAATCACCATCCTGATCATCTGTCATCATCTGCACCTGTTTCTCACTGGTTCATGCCTTATGTCAATTTAATTTTTTTTGCTTTGCTTGAATGATTCGTAGGTCACTGTGTGGCCAACAAACAAGCAAAAAAATTAAAAATAAAATTAATAATATTATATATATTCCTCTGAAACTGCTCAGTTACAGGGACTGGAATGATATTGATAAGCAAAGTCTTGCCAAATGAGAGACAAATAAAGTCTGTCACCGTGATTGGCTGTAGAGACGTGATTGATTTACATTTACATTTAGGCATTTGGCAGACACTCATATCCAGAGCGACTTACAAAAAGTGCTTTAAAGTTTACATCACTGGATACATACTTACACTGGGTTAACTAGGTCCCACAACTGGGAAGAGGGATATATATATATATATATATATATATATATATATATTTTTTTTTTTTGGTGGGGGGCGGGGGAGGTTAGTCCAAGTACTGGAGAAACAGATGCGTCTTGAGATTTGAGAGCACTACTTCAAGTACCTCGCATCCCGCCCCTCTGAGAGAGCTCAGTCAATCAGCTGTCTCTGGGCCCCCAGCTGCGGGAGGCTACAGTATCACCCGGGATTCAAACTTGGGAATAGTGCTGAGTGTCAATAAGAAAACCACTTGTTAGTGAGACTGATCAGAAAGAAAGCTTTAGTTTGCTGGAGAGCATAAATATCAGATTTCCGAGCGATGGCAAAAGGTCATGTGATCTGATGAGTCCAGATCGATCCTATTCCAGAGCGATAGACGTGTCGGAGTGAGAAGGGAAGCGCTTGAAGCTATGCACCCATCATGCATAGTGGACATTGTACAAGCCTCTGGAGTCAAATGCCCTTTCGAGATTTCTTCATTCAGTTTCAGCTAACATGAATGAACACGGAGAGCTGTTTACGACACGGAATACAAAACCAAGAAAAAACGGATAGCTTACATTTCCTACAGTTGTATATAAAAGCACTAATACGATGCGTTAATTATTAACAGAGGTGTGTGTATGTGTGTGTGGGGGAGGGCGGGTGTAATTTTCACCATCACTGAACAGATCATGGTTCGAGAGCGCTCTGTGACACTCAGCTAGAAAACACCTCTGGAACCTCCCCACTGCTCTCCTGTTGCCTAGATACCACAGTGCTCGGGTGCACGGTTATTTTCAAACTTTTAAGTGAGTCCTCTGTTTACACACACGTGTTTGTGTGTGTGTGTTTGGAAATGAAGCAGTTCCATTTTAGCATTTTCTTCCAGCTCTTACAAGTAGACAGGTAGAGTGAAATGTCAGTACTTACGTAAATGCATGTGTCAGTAATGGAACGGGAAAGTGAATACTGTGAGCAGACTGAATCTAATTAAACAAGCTGTCGATGTCCACTTGCCAAGTCTGTTTTATTCAGAACGTTTGCCATAAAGATTCAGAAAACGCACTCCGATCAAACCGGCTTTAAAAGCAGAGATGGCTTCTTTGACAGAAATGAAACCAGGCCCTGGATCAGCTTTAGACAGATTCATTTTGTTTTTGCCGTGACGTTCTGTTAGTGTATGAGGAGTTGGTTGAGTTTGAGTGACACGACGACACTGGCCCAGACTTCTTCTTCTTCTTTTCTCGGCCAGTTCTTGAGCTCATGTCCTTCTGTTTCCTTTCTTATCGGTGCTGCTGCAGTAACGGGACGCGACACTAAGGCGAGACAGATAGAACGTGGGTATTCCTTTTTCGCATGCTCTCTCTCTCTCTCTCGCCTTATCTGCAGTTTAGTGCTGCTCAGTGGGTGATAAAGCCGGTCTGCTCTCCGGTGTGAAACAATTTCACAGCTGCTGAGATCTGCCCAAATGTGCACAGACGACTGGAAAGAAGGAAGCTCAGACATGGCCAAAACGGGGAGGCATTTTGATACACAGTCTGACACATTCTTTTAATGAATGATGTCGAAAGCTCTTGCTAACTCACTGGACATTTTTCACATACCTAAAGTTTATCAGTTAATTGCAATATCAGTGAATGTCTGGTAGGGCTGAATTATATGGCAAAAAAAAATTAAGAATTACAGTAGAAACACGCCTGAAAACGAATGACGATTCATTATTGCAGCCAACTAATGGTCTATTTTATTTGCGTTCTATATTATAAATCGCTATCCCTTAAAATATGTAAATTATCGGGTGGACATAAGATTGCTCCTTAATCGTTCATTGACTCTGTCACTAAATGCTAAATCTAAGCAGAACCATACAGTCAATAATCAATAAATTATCAAGTAAATAAGCAAAGAACCCTAGCTTGAAGCATTACTGTCTAATATTTAACCAAAACCTGCCCATGCAGCCCACACTGCATAAAAGGCAGCGATACATTATACACTACATAGTCGAATGTTTCTGGACATCTGACCATCACAAATGGGACAAATAAGTTTAATAAACATATATTTGATTAGCTGTTTTTCCATATAATAGGAAGTACACAACACAGATGACTATATTCAAGAGCTTTTCATTCGTAATATGTCGTTTATTACAGTGTAATTAGAAATTGTAATATAATGTATTACAATTTCTAAATGTTAAATACTACGTAAATACTATGTTATTTCTAATAGTCATTTGGCGTATACTAAAATTAAAGAGAAACATTTTTAGACCGTATTCTGTTTAAATAGGTTTAGTTATAATCACCCAATTTTAAGACATATTATTTATTTAAACTAATATTTGGCAAAAAAGGGGGGGGAAATGCAGTTAGTACTAATTAACTCCTTACTACTTCCACAGGATTTAAGAGGGTAAGTTGTAGGCAGGTGCTGCTAATCATGAACCCTTGATAAATTGATCATCAGTACAGTAGGTGTGCAGACCTCTATAAACCTCTACGTTTTTGCAGTTTTCTGGTCTGGAACACTCAGGTGTTTGTTAACACAATGGTCTTAGAGAAGCAATTATTGCTGCACATCAATCTTGAAAGGGTTATAAAACCATATCCATCCAATTTGGAGTTCAGCGTTCTACAATGAGCACGATTGTTCACAAGCATAAAGCATTCAAGACAGTTGACGATCTTCCCAAGAGTGGACGTCCCGGAAGGTCAGACCATGCAATGTTCAGAAAAAATGCAAAAAAAAAACCAACAACTAACAACCAGATAAAGAGCTACAGTACATCTCAGACCCTACAGGCCTCACTGAGCATGTTAAATGTTAAAGTCCATGAAAGTACAATTAGAAAAAGATTGAACACGAATGGTTTGTATGGAAGGGTTGACTGGAGAAACCTCGTCTTTCTAAAAAGAACATGAAAGCATGACTAGGGTTATCAAAATTGCATCTGAACGAACCATCTGAACAAGGTATCTGGGACATAAAGTGGAAGATCAGACTAAAGTGGAGTTGTTTGGCCTTAATGCCCTGCGGGATATTTTGCAAGAGCCAAACTGCATTTCAGCATAAACACCTCTTACCCCATAAAAAGCACCGCGGTGGAGGGGTTATGATTTGGGCTTGTTTTTGCCGACAACAGCCACCTGAACATGGACACTTTCAGTCATTGCGTCGACCATGAACGTCTCTATATACCAGGGTACTGTTGAGGCAAATATGAGGCCCCACTGTCTGACAGCTACTGTATGGCTTGAATGAAATTAAGTCGTGGACAATGATCTGAAGCACACCAGAGAATCTACATCAGAATGGTTGAAAAAGGAAAAAATGAAGGTTTTGGAATGGCCAATTCAAAGCTGGTCTAAGCCAATCACGCGCGTCTGTGAGCTCATGCGAGCAGAAGGAATACTGTTCTCCGAGTGTGTTACGCTGTTCACAATGGTGCGAGTGAGCAGTTTAAAAAGATGTGGTTGTCTGGATGTGATTCAGCCCTACCTGAGCCTTGAATAGGAAGTGCACTTATGATGGGTGGGAATTGGCTTGGACACAACTGTATATAATCTGTATAATAATTATTATTATTTTTCCGTTAGTTAAGAATCCTATAAGCGCTCAGGTCAGCTTCATGTTTGTTGAACTTCAACTCATGCAACTTCTTTTACTTAGATTATTTAAGACTCAGACTCGATTTGCAAGCAGCAGAAGACGACAGCTGTAATTATCTACTACTAGTGCCACTATTCATTTCCACAACAGGAAGCGCCGTCTAAGTCCATGATAAATGCAGAATTATCTCGTTGCATAAATTTGCCTATCAATTGATTCTCTTAGTCTCTCCAGTAGTCTGTGTATGTCATGTTTATGAATTATACTCAGAGGCATTTGATCATGGGTGCCAGATGGGATAGATTTATGTCCAAAGCTGAACTTGCATACCATCATATTTCAGCAGAGGCGAGGTCAGTGATCGGGGAGCCGTGTCTGATTGGCTGGCTCATTTGTATTCCTCGTCTTTGGGCTGTTCAGATGGCAGCTCTTACAAATATTGCTCTACGGATACAGCTCCGGATGTTATCGATCAGCTGTCGGCTTCCCAGGTGCACTGCAATCTGCCTCAGGTAGAAATCAAAATCCGGCTGTTTTCTTTTTTTTTTTCTTCTTTTTTTTCCCTGCATTAATCATTTACCAATTTGACCAATTTGGTAATCATTAAAATGCACCGCCAATAATATATATACTGTATACATGTACAGTATATATAAAAATAAATAAAACTGAATTTTGAAGTGAGATGGTATTTTTGGTTAAAATGCAGAATCATTGGTGCTGTTATCAAATGATCAGTCAAAAAAAAAAAAAAAAATATCCAATTCAGTTCCAAACTGCCTAAAGCTTGAAAGAATCAAATTTTGATAGAGGATGTTTTTGAACATGAGGAGAATGCATAAAGATGTAACAGTTCCTGTGTTCAGCAGAAAATGCGTAGGGAAAGTCATGACATTTTTTTCCCGTTCAAACTAGAAAGATGATGCTCTCACCTTTTTATATTTCTCTCTTTCTTATTTATTTTTGTGAACCTTCACAATTTGCAATGTTGTTGGACTCTTTTGACATTTCCTGGGGTATCCTAGTAATATAAAAAAATTTATTTACATGAACAAATAACAAAAATCCATATTTAATTGCTTCTGTCTCTGCTAAGTAGGTATGGCTGTACAGTATTCTTGCTCTGTTCTAGCATAGTAGTTAAATATTAATAGTAGTCAAAAATATAATGGTACAGTGGGAGCCACGTCAAACAGCCGCCTGGAGCATGACTGCTCCGTGGCAGTTCCATGAAGGCTTCGTGCATGGAATGTGATCCCCCGCGATGACGCAGTTAACGATGCCCCGCCCCATAAACGCCCCCATGCGCTTTCTAAAAAGATGGTTGCAATGCCGTATAATTCCGCCAGATGGAGCATTGACTGGCACAGTTAACTGCAGTGTCCAGGAAACCCAATACCGTATCTTAAATATACAGACAGTTCTTGTATTGTCAACATAGTTTCATAAATAGATGAAAAAACAACAACAACAAACCGATTAATAAAACAGATTTGTTAAATCACTCAATACATAACCCATGATGATTATGCTATTTATTATTTAATAATGAATTAATAAAATTAGTTAGTGAAATATTTTTAAGACATCCTGAAATGATCCTTAAAGACACGGTAGCGGCTGTAATTTGTCTATACCGATCATTGTAGGTACGGAATAAAAACGCAGGCTACGTACAGTATTTTATATTACTGTGTATTTTACCCCGTTCCATTTAATATACTGATAGATAATATTTTGCTGCAAAGTAAAGCTCAAACGTCTGCTTGGGTTTGTTTTCGTTATATTTTTGATGATGTTTTCGCTGATTTTTTCACTGATAGTCTACAAGTGGCATAAGAGGCAATTAATGCCGCATGCAACCTGGAACAAATATCTGCCCATATGGATCAGTATTTCTTTAGTCATTTAATCATGCATAATGCTCCCCCGTCAAAAGATCTGATGGGGCATTAATCACTTATCACAACTGTGAATGGATGCGGCAGCAGACACATTAAATCCCCATAAACACTTGGAGACAATAGTAAAAAAAAGTTCCAGAGGGTTAGCGCCTGTTATACTATTGTATTTTTACTGATTTTTTTTTTTTTTTACTGCTTATATTTCGTTGGGTTTTACGCAATTTCATGTGTGTGTGTGTGTGTGTGTGTGTGTGTGTGCGTGCGCGCACGAGAGAGAGGATACTCTGACAAGACCAACTTCCGTGTGGCTCCCGTGGCGCAATCGGTTAGCGCGTGATACTTATAAAGCGGTCCAGGTGAAGCAATGCCGAGTTCGAGTCTCCCCTAAAGCACCCAAAGCATTTTACTGCATATCGCACTGTGTATGTGACAAATCAAATTTGAATTTGAAAGTAAAGCTTAAAATGTAACTTCTGCTTTGGTTTGTTTTCGTTATATTTTTGATGTTTTCGCTGAAAGTCAAATTGGCATAACAAATTGATTAATGGCGCATAATATCTGGAACAAATATCTGTCCATACAGATCAGTGTGTCTTTAGTCATTTAACCAGCATAACGTCCCACATTAAAGATCTGATGGGGCATCAATCACTTATCACAACGGTGTATAGATGCAGCAGCAGAGACAGATTTAATCCCCATAAACATTCACACTTGAAAACAAAACTAACAGAAGTAAACAGTTCTAGAGTGTTAGTGCCTGTTATCACAGGACAGGAATCACCTACAGGATACTACTGTATTTTTACTGCTCATATTTTTACCCTAGTTTCATTTGGTTTTATGCGATTTCATGTATTATTTGTGTGTGTCTGTGTGTGCACAGTGTGTGTGTGTGTGTGTGTGTGAGTGCGAGAGATAGCGTGAGAGCGCGTGCGCGAGAGAGGGCTTTCATGCTGATTTATCCAAGGTTACTAAAACCTGGCTTACTACCTATAAAAAATATTTCAATTTAACTCATGGGTCTCAATCACAGATGACACGACAAATTATATACTCTGAAACGTTCATTTGAACATTTAAAAATATATACAAAAACACGAATACTAATGTTATCATGGTGTAAATTATTAACATTAGGTTAGGTCCTGCCCTTAATTAATTCATATTATAATTACTTTTACATAGTATAGTTACTGGACTGACATGACCAAAAACTAGCTATTTCATTTAGCCTTTCTAAAATCAACCCATATATCATTTATAATCAGAAAACATAAAACATATTATGATCTGTTCAATAGCCCATCTGTTTTAATTTAGTTTGTATTTTTTATTATTCATAAGACAACCTTTCAGTTTTGTAAATATTTTAGTTATAGTGTGTTAAGTCTTACTTTAGGTTAAACGTTTTTGAGAATTTTACCATCCAGCTTAGATAAATGTTATGTCATTGATTGATAAAATCTGGATTAAGGATATTTTATTATATAATTATATATATATATATATATTTTTTTTTTTTTAGTTTCCCCCTGAGGGATTGCCACCTTATTGTGGTCAGGGGGTTTGCGTGCCTCAACACAATTCAGCAAATACAATACTGTTACTATACAGTAAGGCCAGGTAAAAACAGTGCTCGAACATGATGCCCCCCTCCCCCCACCCCGTGTTGTCTGGTCTAGAACGGCGCTGCCTCTGACCGTCTTTTGTCTTGTAAATGAGTATTCTCACTCACCTTCCAATCCCCCCAGCGCACACACTCTGTTTGTACTGTAAACTGTACTGTAACTGTGTTTGCTAGGGCACTTGGTTATACACAGTACTTTAATGTATGGAACACTTACTTAACTTACTGGTTTGGTTTAAACATCGCTTATTACCTTATTCAGCAAAATAAATTCATTAACGTATTGAAGTATTTTAGTTAAGGACAAAAACTGTGCTTGTGTTTAGAACTGCTGAACAGCCGAAAACACACACACACCCATCCCCCCGCCAAAAACACACACACACACAGAGCAATTAACACCATGTCATACTCAGGAGTGGAAGGTGAGAAACCTCAATGGAGAATACCAAGTTTGTCGTTGCTCTTTTGGAGTTCTTAAAACCCAAAACATTTATTTATACTGAGAAAAAATTATTATGGGTCACAATCACAAACACATATAATCAAGTGTTTAACTGGTTTCATTAGTTTCTATGATCAATAATTATTATTATTATTATTTTCAGCCCAACTCTTTGACTATTTAAAACAAAGTTGTGTCCCATTTTTTGCCCATTGAAGTTGTTGGTTCAACTAAACAATTTTTAAATACCCAAACAATCCCCCAAAATTAAAACACGCAAAACATGACTTTAACAATTCAATTTATTCTTCCAAAACTAGTCAAAGTTAAAACAGTAATTTATATAAAACAGATGAATACATGTTGTCTTTTTGCTTAAAGTTCATTAAACTACCCGGATACACCAGCTGCTTATAAGTCTCTATCTATAGTCCTTTTACATTAAAATATTAATTTTTCAAATATCAAAACTATTAAACATGGAACAGTTGAAGTCTTTGTTTCCCCCAAAGTACTGTATCAGACATTTTGCAGTTCTATGTTCAGAATATACAGTAGACCTGATCAAACATCATTCTAAAGCTGTCGGACTGTGACGTCATCCCTCCTACAGCTCCCTCAACAGCTTGTTCAGGCTCCTCCAGTCCTGTAGCTCCAAAAGTCCAACCGTCAGCCGTCTGACCCCCCAATCCTCCACAGCGGAGCTCTGCTTAAAGACAACAGGAGAATTTAGTCAAGACAGATAAACTTCACAGAACATATAGTTCTAATAAAAATAATATATATTAATAAACCTATTTACCACAGAGTGTGTAAAACACTGCTTTGGGGATTCTGTAATGTAAATAATCTGCCTGTGCTAATGTTAACCAGTGAACAGTGTTAGTGTTAACCAGTGAACAGTGTTAGTGTTAACCAGTGAACAGTGTTAGTGTTAACCAGTGAACAGTGTTAGTGTTAACCAGTGACTGTCTGTATTATCGTCTGCATTAAATTAACCGGGAATTTACTTAATGCGCTTCTCATACAAATAAGTTAAGCGATATAACACTCGTATATGAGCATTAGTTCATCTCTGAAGCCAAACTATAACTTACTGAAGCCCCTCACACACACACACACACACACACCTCCCCCCTCCTCCTCCTCCTCCTTAACTGATAAACACTTCTGTGTTGTTATTCAGCTCTTTAACTAAGCGCTCGCGCTACCGCGGAAAGTGTATAAAATATAAACCGGGTTATGAGCGTTACTAGCTCCTGTACAGCTCCCCTCAGTCTGTGTCCCTCATCAACTGCATCACATTATATTACAGTCACAGAAATAACCTGCAGATTAACTCTTAACCAGAGAATAAATAAGCGCTGAATTTATCCAGACAACACGCGGTGAGATTCTCTCAGTATTTACAGAGAACACAAACACTCTTCATCGGGTAGTGCAGCTCTTGTAATAGGGACATTAATAGTATTGTCGAAGCTTGAGCATGTTTTTGAGTTAAAGTGGAGTGACATTGTGAGTGTGTGACACTGACAGTAAGCTGTAATATTAACTCCAGACTTGGTAAACAGATCATTAAGTTCTCTAAAGTCACATCTGACCGCTGCTGGTGCTGCCAGTGATATTTAAAACGGCCAATAAAAAAACTAAACTGGGAAATAAACTGTAAACTACCACAAACACATTTTATAAAATAAAACATCACTTACCACGAATAGTCCGTTAAGCCGCCATCTTCATCTCTGTAGTTTGGCAGCGTCAGTTCGGCGGGGGTGGAGGCGGGTTGTTAAAATCACGTGATTGCAACTCAGCGCAGCTGGCTTGTTTTAATGTGTTCTTGAGAACGAAGCGCCATCTAGTGGTGGCACCAGGTAAATGAATAAATAGGGCTTGAATGGGCGTGTTTACTGTGAAATCTTGACACGCCTTTCGGCCAGAAAAGGGAGGGGGGATTACGGCGTGCAAAGGCCATTCACACGCCATTCACACTTCAGCCACACTGTCGCGGCTATTTGGTGTGGCTCCCACTGTACTATATACCATGGTACTGTACAGACACCACCTGACTACCTACAGTATGATACCTACAGTACAACATGTAAAAACATTTTAGGGGCTTAACAGTAATTTGTACTATAACGTTTATCCCTATGGTACCCTACAAAGGTCAATACAGAACACTTAGGTGACTATAGTCACCACAGTGGCTACAAAAGGTATATAATATGTTACTGCCTGTACTATACTATTAGTACTGTATGTACCTGTACTAACATACTGTAGCTACAGTACATTATTATGACAGTGTAAAATTCCATATTAAATACCTGCTGAGATTTATGTCAAGATGGACTAACCTGAGGTGACCAGAAGACGTAGCTTTAGCGGTTAGCTCAATGTAGCGTGGAGGATAAACCCAAACGCGGAAAGAAGCGAGCAGGCAGGATAACCACGCGATTTAGTTTAAGGACTCTCACAAAAGCGGAGCAAGGGAAAAACACAAATTTAACCCGCGTCCTAAAAATACACACACAATAGCAAAGACAAACGGAACCAACATGTGAGTACTCACGGTTTGCTGAAACGACAGCTGGAGCTGACATGGGCCGAACTCAATGACTGAGCGGTAAGCCATCGTTTGTTTACCTCTTTTATACTTCCTGGTTTTGCGCCCGTCTTACTTCCGGGTCCTAGTGCCGGGCGCAGATTGAGTGTGTATGACAGTACCCCCCTGTCCAGGACTGGCTCCTGACGGTCCTGGGATGGAGGATACCCTGTGACGGTAGTCCCGAATTAGCTGGGGGTCGAGAATGAACCGGGCCGGGATCCAAGATCGCTCCTCGGGGCCATAGCCCTCCCAGTCCACCAGGTATTGCGTACCTTTGCCCCGAGGGCGCGAGTCAAGGATTCGGCGCACGGTGTAGGCGGGACCGCCGTCGATGATCCGGGGAGGAGAAGCTGGGGGGGTGGGTGGAATCATGGGTGAGGTGATGAAGGGCTTGAACTGGGACAGGTGGAAGACTGGATGGATCCGGAGCGCCGCAGGCAGCTGGAGCCGGTAGGTGACAGGGTTAATTCTGTGAGTGATGTGGTATGGTCCGATGAATCTGGGGGAAAGCTTCTTTGACTCGGTGCGGAGGTGGAGGTTTTTTGTGGACAGCCATACCTTGTCACCTACGTGGTATAGTCGTCCCGGAGGATGTCGGCGGCGATGTTGGTGGATGTAGCGGGCATTGGCACGTTGGATGGCCTGGTTGGTCGTAGTCCAGAGCCGCCGACATCTGCGGACCAACTGTTGGGCTGACGGTACATCAACCTCCGGCTCTGGGTGGTTGAAGACGGTGGGTTGGAAACCGTGGCATACCTCAAATGGGCTTAGGTTAGTGGCAGAGGAGATGTGGAGGTTGTGTGATAGTTCCGCCCAAATGAGGTAGCGTGCCCAGGAGCGCTGACGGTCCGCTACGAAACATCTCAGGTAGCGCTCCAGTTGTTGGTTGGTCCGCTCCGTCTGACCGTTAGTCTGTGGGTGGTATCCGGAGGACAGACTGCAGGTGGAATCGATCAGACGGCAGAAGGCCTTCCAGAACCGGGCTGTGAACTGGGGCCCTCTGTCCGAGACGATATCCTTGGGGAACCCATGCAGACGGACTACGTGCTCTAAAATCAGCTCTGCTGTTTCCTTTGCTGACGGGAGTCCGGCGAGAGCCACCAGATGCACGGTCTTAGAGAACCGATCCACGATCGTGAGGATGGTGTCCTTTCCTTCGGAGGCCGGCAGGCCCGTGATGAAGTCCACGGCAATGTGCGTCCAGGGCCGTCGAGGGACTGGAAGGGGTTGCAGTTCTCCTGGAGAGGGTCGGTTGGTGGTCTTCGCCCTGGCACACACTGGGCATGCCTGAACGAACTCTTGGACGTCCCTCGTCATGGATGGCCACCAGAAGTCGCGCTGGATAAATTGGAGGGATCGTCGGGTGCCTGGATGGCCCGAAATTGGGGAGGAGTGTCCCCAGTGGAGAACCTCGGGTCTCATCCCTTCAGGCACGAAGAGTCATCCAGGTGGCACACCTGCCGGTTCGGTCTCTGTACCTCGTGCCTGGCGCACTCTCGTTTCCAGGTCCAGTTGCAGGGGTGCGATGATCTTGGAAGAGGGGAGGACAGGCGCGGGGTCCGCCCGGGGGGGGTCCACCTCTAGTTGTCGGGAGAGGGCGTCAGCTTTGGTGTTCTTGGGCCCCGGGCGGTATGAGAGGTGGAAGTTGTAATTCTCAAAGAATAATGCCCACCGCGCCTGTCGTGGATTTAACTGTTTAATGTTTCGGATGGTGATTAGATTTTGATGGTCCGTCCAGACTATGAATGGCTCACTGACGCCCTGGAGCCAGTGACGCCACTCCTCCAGAGCCCACTTTGTGGCCAGCAGTTCGCGGTCCCCTACCCCGTATCGCTGCTGAGTGGAGTCAAATTTTCTGGAGAAAAAACCACAAGGGTGTAGTTTTTGGTCTGGACCTTGCTGTGAGAGGATAGCTCCAGCGCCCACATCTGAAGCATCCACCTCCACAACGAATGATTTATTGACATCTGGGTGGTGGAGAATCGGTGCAGTGGTGAAGCGGTGACACAGTGATCGAAAAGCGGAGACAGCTGCCGGGTTGAGGTGAAAAGGGAGAGAGGAGGGACGGGTCAGAGCGGTTAGGGGGGCGGCAACTGTACTGTAGTCCCGGATAAAGCGACGATAGAAGTTCGCAAACCCGAGAAACCGTTGAAGCTGTTTGAGGGTCTTGGGTAGGGGCCAATGACGCACAACCTCTAGCTTCTGCGGGTGCATGGCCACACCCTGGGGCGAGATGACAAAACCCAGGAACGTGGTGGAGCGCTCGTGAAAAGCGCACTTTTCCAACTTACAGTACAGTTGGTGGGCGAGTAATCTCTTTAGAACCGCCCTGACGTGCTGGGTGTGTTCTTCCATGGTGCGTGAATAAATTAAAATATCGTCCAGGTATGCGAATGCCCACCGACCGAGCATGTCCCGAAGGACGTCGTTAATGAAGTGTTGGAATGCGGCGGGGGCATTGCACAGTCCGAATGGGATGACAAGAGTTTCATAATGTCCGGTGGGGGTGATGAATGCCGTCTTCCACTCATCGCCCTCTCTGATGCGCACCAAGTTGTAGGCGCTCCGGAGGTCCAACTTCGTAAAGATGGTGGCGCCAGAGAGGGCGTCCAGGGCTGAGTTGGTAAGAGGCAGAGGATGTCGATTTTTGATGGTGAGATGGTTGAGCCCCCGATAGTCGACACAAGGGCGAAGTTCACCGCCTCTCTTCTTCACGAAGAAGAACCCCGCGGCGGCAGGTGAGGAGGAGGGCCTGATGGTGCCTTGGCGCAGGGCGTTGTTTACATATTCCTCCATCACCTGGGTCTCGGTGGGTGTGAGTGAGTAGAGATGGCCGCGGGGGGGGGATCGTACCGGGTTGGAGGTCTATGGCGAGGTCGTATGGACGATGAGGAGGAAGATGGGTGGCTCGTCGCCTGCAGAAAACCTCCGATAGGTCTCGGTACGGTTCGGGGATGGAGTTGGTGTCGACGTCGGGGGCCTCGGACTCCCTAGAGCACGTCCCAGCCGCTGCCCGTAGGCATAGTTCGTTGCAGGTCGCGCCCCACTGAAGGATCCGATTCTGGGTCCAGGAGATTAGAGGGTCATGTTGGAGCAGCCAGGGATGACCAAGGATGATGGGTGGAGATGAGATGGAGGTGACGAAGAATTTTAACTGTTCATGGTGTTGGTTGATGGAGACGGTGATGGGTTCTGTTCGGGTGCTGATTGGGCTGGTGGAGAGGGGGCGACCGTCGACAGAGGTGATGCGAACGGGCTGGGATAACGCCTCGAGTTTTACCCCCAGGGTTTTGGCATATGCAGAGTCAATGAAGTTACCTGCTGCCCCGGAGTCGATGAACGCAGCACTTCGGACCCGTTTGTGGCCAACCTGGAGGTGTACCTGAACCGTGAGACGGGAGGAGTTGGTGGTGATGGCGGAGAGACGAAGGTGACCCGGCGAGTATCTCTCTCCTCTCACCGGGCCTGGGCGTTTCCCGGTCTGAGCGGGCAGGTTGCCCTGTGATGTGTAGCTGACCCGCAATAGGCACAGAGCCCTTCACGAAAGCGTCTCTCCCGTTCTGCAGCGGTCAAGGAGGCGCGTCCTAGTTGCATGGGTTCCCCGGCTCCGGTGTCAACCACGGCAGGAGGTGGAGAACCGACATGTCCCGGGGTGGCGTAGGTGGCGGAGTCTGCGGGGCGTGGAGTGGTGACAGTGAAGGCGGGTGCTGGTCGTGAAGTGGTGACGGCGAAGGTGGGTGCAGGTGGCAGGGTGCGAGGGGCTGGCCTCGGACGAGAGAGGAGGCGCTGGTCGATCCGGAGAGCGAGTTGGATCAGGCCCTCCAGGGTCGCAGGAAGCTCTCGCCCGGCTAGTTCGTCCTTAATTCGAGAAGCCAGTCCCTCGTAGTAGGATGTCCGGAGTGCTGCATCGCCCCACGTTGTTTGGACGGCGAGAGTGCGAAACTCGGCCGTATAGCGGCTCACGGGCAATCCTCCCTGCCTCAGGTGATAAAGTCTGGTGTCGGTCTCCACCTCGCCCGCTGGATGTTCGAAAGTGAGTTTGAGTTGGTGAGTGAACTCATTGTAAGAGTGGGCGGTGTCTGTATCTGCCTGTAAAACTGCCGTGGCCCACTCTGCTGCCTGCCCTTTTAGCAACGAGACGAGAAGAGCAATGCGAAGGCGATCGGTGGAGTATTTGGTGGCATTAAACTCAAACACCAGATCGAGAGCTGTCAGAAAAACGCTGCACTTCCCGTCCGTGCCGTTCCACTTCTCTGGTAGAGAAAGAAAAACATCAGAAGGAGGGGGCGGGGGGGGGGATGCGGCGCCGCGGCCTCCGCGGCGTGCGATCGAGCAGTGACGTCATCAACAGCTGCGCGGAGATCCGTATTCTCCCGCCGGAGCTCAGCGACCTCGCGGCGGAGAGAAGCGAGATCCCCGGTTAGCTGATTGATTAGCGCCGCATGCTGATCTACAACGTCGCAGAGACTCGCATAATCCGCTGGGTTTACCGCGGAGGGCTCAGTCATTCTGTCAAGATGGACTAACCTGAGGTGACCAGAAGACGTAGCTTTAGCGGTTAGCCCAATGTAGCGTGGAGGATAAACCCAAACGCGGAAAGAAGCGAGCAGGCAGGATAACCACGCGATTTAGTTTAAGGACTCTCACAAAAGCGGAGCAAGGGAAAAACACAAATTTAACCCGCGTCCTAAAAATACACACACAATAGCAAAGACAAACGGAACCAACATGTGAGTACTCACGGTTTGCTGAAACGACAGCTGGAGCTGACATGGGCCGAACTCAATGACTGAGCGGTAAGCCATCGTTTGTTTACCTCTTTTATACTTCCTGGTTTTGCGCCCGTCTTACTTCCGGGTCCTAGTGCCGGGCGCAGATTGAGTGTGTATGACAATTTAGCTTGTGGTACACAATAAGTTCCATAGCATTCACTAAGTATGGTGGAACATATACTGTAATAGTACTACCACAGCACCCACTGAAGTGCCACAGAACCCACCATGGTATTCAACAAAGCACAGTATACTGGTACTGTACGTACTATACCATAGTACTACAATGGCACCCAATAAAGTGCCAAGTCCTATGAAGCCTGCCATGGTAATGTCTGATGTACTATGGTAAATTATGAGTTTATGGTTTCTATAGTTTACCATAGTAGAATGTTGTATCGCAGATTAGCAGGTCTTGGTTTTTAGGGTGAATAAACTGGTGTTAAGGGTTGGTTTTAATACATATAGATGTTAAATGAAAATGGAAACAATGAAAAATTTGGAAGATTTTGCATTCATGAGAATAAATATTGATTTCAATTGGTTTGCATTAGATCTCACAAATGTTGTAAAGTGGTTTACTATATTCTCATTTTTTAAATAAACCTTTTGTTGGCACTTTGGGGCATAACAAAGTACACTCACTTTACTGTTACAGTACTTTAAGTTTAGCTGTCAAAAATCTCTTCTATATAACCACAATACATTTTAACAAGGACAGTCATCATGGTAGACATCACAAGCAATTTCGGACACATTTTAGTATTGAGTTGGTTTTATTGACCATCGCACCGCTTTCGTCTCACAGACCTGGCAGCACTGGTTCTAAATTTCCATGCGGGTTCATCATCTCAATTTCCTTCAAACCCAGACTCTCAGGGCTGCTTTAATAAACCTAATTAGACCTGAGTGTCTGCTACACAGTAGACAAGCTGTCATGGTTGGGAAATAACTTGTGTGCAAGGAACAGTCAATTCATTCTCTCATTTTCCCCCCATATGGAGCAAGCCATCAGCTGCCTAAACTGAACAGATCAAGAACAAATAGTTCATTTAGCAGCTGGATGATAAACATAGCTGATTTTAAGCAGGATTTCGTTTCTTCCTGTAGCACCTGTGCCGCACTGCGAGACAGACTCTACAGAGCTATGAAGCCCCAATCAAAATCACAGCATGGTATCTAACGTCAAGTATTTCTCAAGGAAATCAGCGCAACAAGGTCAAGCAGCTTCCATGTCGTTTGCCAAACGCTACGTTTCGTTTTGTAATTACCAATCAATTTCAAGCTCCGGTGAAATTTAGAACTTGTCAGGTCAAGATGCTGGAACAGCAGATCCCAAGTAAGAGATTCACAGTGAAAAATAGTTCGAGCAATTTCGGAGAGGATATTTATTAGACTATGTGCCTTTGCCCCACCCTGCTGGAAGAACTAAAGGTCCATGTTGTCACCCACACCCCTTTTAAACTCCTGTGCCACAGAGCTGCGTAACACACTAGGAGGAATACTCCTCTTATCTGACCTCTTCCTCATACCTGAGCTCATATACAGTACATCCACAACTGTAAAAGCGGTGAGATGTAATTGCCAGGTGAGATGTAATTGCCAGGTGAGAGAGGGTTACCGCCCCCACCTAGCCAGCTCTTAGTAAAGAATTTGAAAGCATACAATCATCTGATATCAGTTCTAAGTCTGATTTGATATTGAAGAGCATATTCATGATTGCTAAAGAGAGAAGCAGCTTGGACCAGAACCTTCTCAACCGTCTTACATCTGTGGACTGTTGGTCAGAATGAAAAGTTTTTTGTAGCCAGTTTCCTCCTCTCCTATCAGTTCTCTCTCCAAGGAGAGCAAGATTCAATCCTGTATGTACCTGCGTGAACTCTCAGACACCCATAATTGGCTAGTTTTGCTGTGATTGATGTGGCCATGCAAGCATGCCATTGCAATCTTACTACCCACAGTAGGACTCTCAGACACATGCAGGCGTGGCATTTCAACTGGGATTTGAACTTCAGATAATATAAAGGAAACTTAGGCTGTCCTTAGGCTGTGGAGGCTCAAACGGTAATGGCTCTACGTTAGTCGGGGGTTCAAGCCAGTTGAGCCCTTGAGCAATGCCCTGAACTTAACCTGCTCCAAGGGCATTGTATCATACTGTAGCTCACCCAGTGCTCTGACCCCAGCTTCCTACCTGGGATATGAGAAACAAAAAAATCACTCTGTTGTAAGGTACATGTGACAATTTGAATTTGGCGTTCTTGGAACTTTGTACCCAGTAAGTTTTAGATTATTGACCAGTCAATTATGCTTACAACTATAAGAAAATAATAATAACCAGAACAGCCTTGACGGAAGCTGATAGTAATTTGAAGCATCGTGTGTTTCACAGATGTCTGTGTCCCTGGGCCCCGCTTTAAGTATCGTGGCCCCAAAGCAAATAGCGACACCAATTCCTGGCATTACATTAAATTCAGAAAACCATGAAGTCATATAATTAGAATATTCAAGCTAGGGGACATATTTGCAAAAAGTTGAAATAAGAATGATAAAAAAAACTTTTTTTTCTTTTTTTTTTTTATGTGCAAAACTAATTGATGCCAGAACATAAAAGTGTAAATGTTCCAACCCTGTTTCTTTAGGACTGACTGTGCTACAAAAGATCCTGGACACAGCTGCAGAAAAAAGCTGGCAGGTGACGTCCATCAACTTTGATACTCTTACAGAGGCAGCCTTCATTAACTCCATCCAGGAACTGGACAGCAAAAAAGAGCACAAGATCATTCTGGACTGCGAGCTGGAGAGACTTAACAGCATTCTTAACCTGGTGAATTGTTGTTTCTTGTCTTCTTCTTGATGAACAATCGTTTAAAAAAAAAAAAACAAGATGTGGCAGACCTTAATTTGCATCTGGCTCTGTGAAATGAAATACTGAAGTTATGAATGTTCTGCTGTTCGGTATATGGATGTGATATTTAAGTGGTTGTGGGAGTTCTATTTGGAACTTACATTTTTAATGGGTAAAAGGTTTGAGGTATAGTCTCTTGATTAGCAAAAACTAGGGTTAGGAAGAAAAATGTATAACGGTGGTTCAATTTCAATAAAATTTTATTTGTATAGCACTTTTAGCAATTGTCATTGTCGCAAAGCGGCTTTACACAATCAAAATAATTATTTAAATTTGTAAGGAATGTGAGTGTGTATGAATCAAAATGGTCAGATTGTCCCTGATGAGCAAGCCGAGGGCGAAAGTGGCAAGGAAAAACTCCCTGAGATGGCAATAGGAAGAAACCTTGAGAGGAACCAGACTCGACAGGGAACCCATCCTCATCTGGGTGAAACAGAAAGCAGGATTTGATCTGCATTCATACTGTGTGTTAGATGGCAACCAGTTCAGGTAACTGTTCATAACAGTTGATATTAAGTTGTTATTATGGAGTCCAGGTAGTTATTGGAGGCTCAGGTAGACTTGTAGGAAATTCCAGTCCTGAACTGCCGAGCAACTGCAGCCAAGTCAAGTCCTCAGAGAAACAGCTGTCAACATCAGTCGAGGCCAGACTGTCTTCATGGTAGAGTGAAACTGTTTCCAGACACCGGACTCATCCCAAAGAGACACACGGGCATCCATGTGACGAGATCTCCAACCAGAAGCAGGGCACCAGGATGTTTCAAACGGGTCCGGAGGGCAGAGGGAGTCTGGATCAATGGCGGCTCAGGAACGACATGTGTAGCTCGACAGAGAGAGGGGGGGGGAGAGGGAAGAATTGCATTGGTTGCATTGTCCTTTGTAGTATCCAACATTTAAATTTTTTTCTTGGGCTTTGTCCCTTTTTTCCTAGGACTCACCACATTGAATGATTTGATCTGCAACCTCTGGCACGGGTTGGACCCCGGATGCCTTTTGTGTCACAACCCTCCTATTTATAACACTCCTACCTCACCCCAGACTTGGGGCGGTATGCAATGGGTGGGATGTATGGGGTGTAGGGTTAGGGGTCTTGCCCAAGGACCTAATGTTGGTGACCTGGTGATGGCAGGACTTGAGCCCCCAACCCTCCAATCAGCAACCCGAGCCTCAATCCCCCAGCGCCATTGAATGGAATAATATATATATAAGAATGGAAAAATAAGCCATGGAAAGAAGTAACAGAGGTCACTGGTGCCTCTGGTGGCTAGTACAGGAAGTACAACTTGCTCTGGTAATTCACCAGACAATGCAATGCTTAAAAAAGTTTTTTTGTAAGTACATTGACAGCCGGTAATAGAAACCCAGTTGCCAGGTTCCCCACTACTTCCTAAACTTTCCATTCAGTACGCAGTCTTTTGAAAATCCTCCAAGATTTATAAGGATGAAAACGTAAAGCAGTCAAACCACAATCTCTTCATTCTCTTTTCACTTTCGGCAGACATCTCGACGTTTGGAGACCAGGGCTTTCATTCGCTTAAGGCGTAGAGATGCCAGAGGCTTACAATAGCTCACAGGTGTGTGAAGTCCTGGTGCGCATGTAGTCATTAAGGCCCATAATTGGGGTTCCCATGGTGACAGATGTCAAATCACACAATTTTGCACCCACCCAGGGAGGGATAGGAGATGTGCAATTAACTGCTAAAAAAAATGGGACTAATTAGTTTCTGTCCAGGGATCCTGCAGAGATTTCGGCTATAAACAACAGAATGTTGGTATATGCGCACGAACATGTCTAATGGACCGTTTTATGTCTTGCTTTTCAGATTGCAGCTCAAAAGAAGAACCTGAAGAATTATCACTTTATCCTGGCAAACCTGGTGAGTAAGACGTGTTATCTAACACAACCAGCGTCGGCTGTGGAAATGTAAAAGCCTTGTCTTAAGTACATCGGAAAATCGATCGCAGCGCGTCACGGCCATTTCTTTTTCTTTTTTTTTTTTTCATCTGGTCAAAGCGCATGTTCTTTTAAATGCAGAACACAATGCAGACAGATTGCTGACTGCCTGCTAAGTTAGAGACTTATCATCCCTACCTCTGCATGGAAAGCATCAATGTCAGATGTCTTTTCATCTGCAGCTGTGGGAGTATCGGTGTAAGTGTGAGCGGTAGGAGGAGTTGTGATAGATTGTGATTTGTTTTAAAGCTTGTAGCATCTGATTTTCTTTTCCTCTAATGCAGTTTTGCTTTATGCAACCTTTTTTTTTTTTTAATCTGAATAGTGCTCGATAAGGCGTCACATTCAAATAGACATTGTGTTCACTCGCTTCGCTCGCACGTCTGATGAAGCACCGTGTGTGACATAGCGAGACGCCGGATGCAGGTTTCACAGCAGGCCATGTTTCTATTAGCCAAATAGTCTATACAGAAACGCAAGTCACAGCGAAGAACATTATTATTATTTTTTTTTTTTTGTTGTTGTTGTTCCCTCCTGCCTGCTGGGTTTTAATGCAATATATTTGATTCAACCAGCTATGAATAGTGTGCTAATGATCTATTATACATTCACCACAAAACATGACTTTCATAAATTTGCATGAATAGTTGTTGATTTCTAATTTATACCTTCCACATGTTAAACTATTCCCATGAATATGAAGCTCGGAGCTCCTGGGTCTCTAATTTCTTTCACTTTGATCACGCACGCTCTAGTCAGTTTCCCACAGCTTTAAAGCGTCATAGAAATTCTGTTCTTCTTCTTCTGAAAGTGACACTTTCTCTCATTGGAAACATTTATACAGTAAGGAAGTACAGAGACACTGGTGGTTTTATTTAAATAAATATCAATTAATATGTTGAATTGGATGCCATATACTGTATTACTGTATGTCTCTAATAAAAGGTCTCATGACCATGATATACCAGGAATTGTCATGAATTAATCATTTAGTTGAGATGGCTTACTGTATGTTTTACGTCAAAGAATCAAATCAGATATGCGATACAGCCATCCGTAGTTGTAAACCTGGAAAGCAGATTGACCGTGCTGTCTCAGGTAAGAGGTGCAACATGCCTACAAGACAATTTTTTTTTTTATATGTAAATTTTAAACAAACATTTCCAGGCATTTCTGAAAGTCTGTAACTAGGACTTATAATATTTGAGAGAGAAGCATGACTGAGACAGAGTTAAAAAGAAATAGACTTAAACAGTGACAGATTCCTCAAAGAAAAGATGCACGGATGCACAGATCCTTAAAACTCTTAAAACGTCTTAAATTTATTTTTGTTAGTCAAGGTGTAAAAATGCCTGAAATTTAAGGAAGGGGCATTTAATTTGATCTGAGCGGAATTTGATGAGCCTGCTTATTTTTGTTTCATTCTAACAGCAGGGTTTAATTTACAGGTCTTTAATACAGCGCAGCAATGATTTCTTCAACATCCAAAATGTGTTTGTTTGCACGACTTTTGATTGTGCAGTTATAAGAGTAAAAACTTCCTTTATTTCTTTATATAATCCCCTGCTACACATCCCAGTGTTTCACTAGTGCTGATAGTATCCAGGCAGAAAGTTTTCTCAGTACGCTGGAGCCATTATTGGACTACCTGCTTTCATCCGATACAGTGGCCTCCCAGGAACTCCTTTAATAGCTTAAACATGTTGAAATGGCTTGAAGCGAAGTCAGCACTGTACGAGGGATGTGGCAATGACTATTAGCCCAGTTTCTGTAATGTACGAATCGTGTTCATGAATGATTGTGCCTACAGTTCCCACTGACATGTGCACCTCTCCTGCAATCTGGTGACAAGTTATCTGTCGATTTTCAAGGATTAGGTGTTCTACTTGATGAATGTTCAGGGGAACAACTGCAGTGGGCTCTGAGCTGCCTCCGCCGGGTTTATCATTTACAGAAGTTAAAACATTTGCACCATTTAAATGTTTTACACCGTGCTTAATGTGTTCTGTGGACTATGATCTACATTTTATTCTAGATAAAAAAACGCGTTTATCCATCCTTTGATTTAAGGACTGTGGTGGGGGGGGGGGGGGGGGGAAGAAAAACACAATGCTTCAAGCAAGCAATACAGGCTCAGCAGTGTGTAAATGTAGATCCAATGAGAAATAGTTGGAGGATGACAAATACTTTGGCACAGTGGGTTGAAAGGCACTGGGGTCTCACATGAATTCTGAAAAGCACACGTGCTATGCTATCACTCGAAAAATAATTTGCCTATCAACTCGTCTTCTGCTAGTGCCAGTTTAGCTGTACGTATTAGAGAGGAATGGTAGAGGTAAAAATAGAGGTTTTGCATACAGTAAGTATAAATAAATGGATTTGATGGTGAATGCATTGGATGCCAAAGTTTTATATTCATAAATGAAAAGCCAGTTATATTGTTATGCTATTATTATTATTATTATTATTATTATTATTATGCTGTACTGAATATTTGTTATTCAAAATCAATAAGATTTTGTACTTTAAAAATGTGCACATACCCTGAGACGCTTTTGATTGAATTTGATCGCATATGACAATATGTTAAATGATTAAAAGATTTAAGGATTTAAATAAATAAATTTGTCAATAAATAAGTCAGTCTTTGCTACTGCTTCAAGTTTTGTTTAACGCTGCAAGCTGCATCATATTTACTTCCCAAATCCCAGTCCCAAAAAGCATTTTATTTTATCGTCTTAGTTCATAAATGTTGGCAGCACAGTGGCGTAGTTTTTAGCACCATGGCCTTGCACCTACTGCATTTAGGGTTTGATTCCAGCCTTCAGGTCTGTCTGTCTGTCTGTGTGGAGTTTGCGTGTTCTGCCCATGGGTTTCCTCTATATGTCCAAAAACGGTTTAGGCTAATTGGCATTTCCAAAATGCCCCGCGTGTGTGTGTGCCCTGCAATGGATTAGCACCTCATCCATGGTGTTCCCCACCTACTGTATATACTGTAGGATAAGAGCTTTGTGGCCATAGAATAAGTCTTGGTCCTTAAAATGTTAACTTATTTAAGAATAAGTACATGAATAAATAAAAAAAACAATGTCACCTCAATGTGTCTGTATGAATCAGTTACAGGTTCAAACCCTTTGCACCAACTTGTGGAAGACATGCCTCAGCCAGTGGGAACTGTGCACTCAATCATTTAGCAACACCACTTGCACATTACAGGAATTTGTCTGGGAGTTATCGCCACATCCCGATACAGTTTTGACCAAGCCAGCGTTTCACAGACAGATGGTCCAATAATGGCTCTGAGAAAACGTTCTACCTTGATGGTATCCCAGCACTAATGAAACGATGGAAGGAATTATGGTAGTTTTTTTTTACCTGCATAATTGCATTCTCTTGTTCTGTGCTATCAGAAGTCTCGGTTTGACTTGAACATCCATTGTAATAAAAGCAGTCCTAACAGAAAAATTTGGACAAACAGTCATGCGGCCACACCAACCTGTGAATTCGCAAGAAGCATTGTGAAATTAGTAATTGGGCGTTGTGAGAAGAGCAAAGAAACTGTAATTTCACACAAAAGCACATAATTGCACTCGGAAATAATGAAACAAAAAAAAGGTAGCAGCCTAAAAATAATGACGATAATAAAGGCTGCAAGAATGCAACACTTTGTGAGAGAGACCCATGGGGTACAGTATATCTGACTCTGTGCCAGCCACCTAAGGAAACCCACACACATACACACAAACACTAAGCTGTTATCACGTGTGGGCTAAAATGTGATCGACACACTCGATCAGTATGGAAATTACCACATCATTATAAAAAAAAAAAAAGATATCTCTGATGTGTGAACTCTACCCCTGCATAGCATTGTGTCATTCAGTAGTGCAGAGCAGTATTGATTAACTATTATATTTTATAACGTCTATTTTCTCTGGGACTCGTTCTACCTCAAGCTTTCTTCTTTCAACACTAAGGAAGATGAATAGTAGGGCATAACAAAAATCCATTATGTGAGCTCCGAGTTAGGAGATGCACGTGTATGTGTGTGTGTGTGTATGTGTGTGTGTGTGTGTGTGTGTGTGTGTGTCTGTGTTTGCCACAACCACTGCAGACTCTGTAGTATTTTCTCTGAAGAAATTTATCTCTAAAGACCAACGTACCTTATAATGAAGTCCTAAGTAGGATTAGTCTACATCTGCTTCACTAATAGAAAGGATTTCATTCTGTCTAAATCCGCTGTTCTTATTAAAACACGCTGCAGGCTTAACTTTAAAACTTTACATTCTTACACAAAAAACATCTTTAGCGGACACATCCTTACTTGTTAAACACCAGATTTTTGATCAGTACTTCTTAAGGGGTATAATTTGTGTTTTTATCAAGTTTGTCTTAAATCAAAATGAAAATGCATTGCAATAGGTCTTGATCGTTATAAATGTCCCTGCTCTGCACATTGATCATAAAGTTTGTCACTTGGAATGCAAGTACAATGTACAGTATCAGGGCCAAATTCCACAACTCTCATTCCATGCAAGAATGCCTTCCAAAGGTGGTGTGTTTCAAAGTCACTGTATATTTAGGACAAATGTATTTCTTTTCTTTCCTTTGAACTAGCTGTTCTTAATTACAGTTACCCACTGCGTAATGTGACGTCGTAGCGACATCTTTTCCATGTCATTTTGGACGTCCAATTTCCTTCCATTGATGGGGTCTTTTTTTCAACGTCTAATTTTGACGTCGGTGGGACCGTCGTAGTGATGTCTTTTTCATGTCATTTTGAACGTCCAATTTCCTTCCATTGATGGGGTTGTTTTGTAACGCCAGGTGGCGTCTTTTTTCCGATGTCTAATGTTGACTCTACCAAATTGCTTCGCCGGCTGACGGCGCTGTAGCTTGCCCCGGCACTTGCGCAGCGTCACCATCGGCTCCGCCCCGTGACCCGGTGCCGGGATCTTCAACTCGCCGCTCCGCTTTGATCTCGCTGCGTCGCTCGCTATCGTGGAGATATAAATTGGATTGATTGCTTCCCAACGCAAATGGCTGGAAGTACTTTACTCACCACAGCACGCACGAGAAACGCATTCACTCGAGAACCAAACCCAATTCAGCCTTAGCATGAACCGGAACACATTCAACAGGTCTCTCACACACACATACTCAACACATCTAAACTTGGCCGAAGCCATTAACCCAAACACGTTTCCTCATCACGGTGACCACAGCAACCCGCCGCAAAGCATGACGGTCGTCAGCCGCTGCCCCGCCCACGCCACAATATGTTTTTCTTTTTTACATTTTCCTGTTTCCCTTTAACAGTTATTAATATATATATATAATATACTATACTGTGTATATATGTATATATGTGTGTGTGTGTATATAATATATATATATATATATATATATATATATATACTGTATATATAGTGGCGTGGGCGGGGCAGCGGCTGACGACCGACATGCTTTGCGGCGGGTTACTTCACCCTCTTGGGGAAATGTCTTTGGTCTAAGTCAGATTAGGTCAAATGTTGAACATCAAAATGACGTCCAAGTTGGGTCATGGTTGGACGTCCAAATAGTGAACCTAGTTTGGACGTCAAAATGACGTCCAAAAAAAAAGCCAGATTAGGTCATCAAAATGACGTCCGAGTTGGGTCATGGTTGGACGTCCAAATAGTGGACCTAGTTTGGACGTCGAATAGACGTCCAGAATTGGTCATGGATCGACGGACCCAATATAGACATGATCTGCACGTCTATCCGACGTCCAATGTTTAGTGGGTATTGACGGGTTGCCAGCATGGGTAACACTAGGTCTGTACGAAAAGCCCTTGTGCCTGTGGCTGCATCACAACCGTGCTGATATTCATCACAACAGCATTCTGTCTCATGTTATATTCCATATTATTATAATTAGGTCCAGGTCCTCCGGTATCTAAAATTGCTCCTTAGTTGTTTTTTTTTTCCGTATTTTCCCTCTTTCATGCTTCAGATTATGAATTCTGAATTATTAGCATTGCCTACCCGTGTTGGACTCTGGTTATTATTTTTTTATTCACACTAATAAAGCTCCTATTAAGCTTGTGCACTGCCTCTTAGTGTTTTATGGCTGTTAATTGTGATTAATTTACATATAACTTATTTTTTATTGAAGTTGATAATGTCCACAACTTTTAACTTTTACCGTTTTTATTTGTTTGGCTGAAGTAAAACATTATAAATTACTTAGCAGAAGGCCATCTCCCTGCAGCTTGCAGTCTGAAAAAAGCTGCTTTAAATAGAGTTTAAAATGTGCAGAGTACAGTACATACCTGCTTTTTGCGGCTGAAAGTCGGAATGCTGTGATTTCTCATGCCAAGGCTTTGATCAAATTTGCTCCTAGGGCTTTCTGGACCTGAATTTGACAGACTTCAGGAGAGGTGGTTCCAACATCACAGGCTTCCAGCTAATGAACTACACAGACCCCAGTGTTAGCAGAACCATAGACGACTGGCTGGAGTTTGACAGCAAAGACCTGAAGAGCCCTAAGAGAAGACTCAAGGTGAAGAACAGTATTATTAGCAACAAGAGGATTTGTAGCAAGCACTTACAGATATTGATTAGGAACATAGAGTGCTGAGTTTTACAAATATTGTGTACAAGTCTAAAGATTCAAAGAACTTTATTAATCCCAGAGGGCAATTGCTCAAAAAAATCTTATCCTCTCCTTCTGCTCTTTACGTCTCCCCTCATCTTTGCATCCCCTGCGCCGATTTCTTCCCCCTCTGCGTCCTCTCGGTGTCCTCCCCCGTATCTCATCAGGGATGTTTAGAGACCGGAACACCGCTGGGTCTCCGTTGCCGGCCGGCTTCAGTGCGATCAGCTGTTCTCTAGTGTAAACAAAGGAGCCGGCTCCGTGCTGCTGTGCGCTGATCACCGAAAGCAAAAATATTGCTGCATAACTAATAAGGATAACACTTTCAGAACGCATGGTTTGAAAGAGCAGACCGTACTGACTTAGTAAAAAAAAAAGTTATAAAATATATAAAAGAGAAAAAGTATTAAACACAAGAAAAACACACAAAACCCGGAGAGCAACTGCACCAAGCTGCTGCACGCTCGCGCATGCGCAAATCAGACTATTCTGATTCAAAGTCTATTCAATATTAACAAAAAGTAAAAATAATAAATAAATATTATTACAAAAGAATATTTTTATGTTTGTATAGAAAGCAACATATTTCATGACATACCTGTTTTCAGATAGAAACAAAAATCCTAATGTAGATGGGCATATTCTCCAGCACGCTCAGTAAAACCTCCTAGCCGTTTAACTCAAATCTACAATATATCTAACTCTACTGATTATTTTCAAGCAAACAGTTTTCACATTAAATATTGACTGTCTGTATTTGATTTACTGTATATTTTTTGTGCTTTATAACAGTTTGTTTTATGTAGAATTTTTTTCAAATGCATCTGTGATTATGACATTTTTTTTTTGTATGTACCCAAAACTTTTGTAGAGTACTACAGTGGTACCTTGGCATACAAATGTCCAGCCTCACAAATTTTCACCTTAAGAACTAAAAATTAGCCTCAGCATACAATGCATTTTAGGCATACTGTACAAGTGACCGAACCGAACACTGGCCAAGTTGTGCGTATGTCCGGTAGCCGTTGCATAAAACTTGCTTGAGTCAGTAGAAATTCAAGCGAAGCAAGTTTATAAATAAAAAAATATGATTATACAGTAGTGTTGGAAATTGGTAATATTGCTATTTTCCTATGGAAAATGCGTTTTACAATACAAATTTTCACCATAAGAACTTAAATATTTGTATGCTACCAATGACAGTACAATTCTTCTATACTGTTATTTATTTATCTCTATCATTTATACTTGGAAATAATGAATGATAATATGGTGCCTAAAACTGTTGTTCAGTGCTGTATTTCTCAGAGAATTCCTGGTGTCTGTTTTAGTTTGTGTATGATTATATTTTGTTTATTAATGAAGCTTTAGCACACTTAAATTTGACCATTTTTGATAAGACGGGTTGATAAAAACATGTCCAATTCAAAAACAGACAAAAAAATAGAGATAAAATAGGTTGTGTGTGTTTTTTTTTTTCTTTTAAAATCCTCCAGTAGCTTGCTAATCCTAGGCAGCTAGCTAAGTGCTACTGTTAGAATAGTACAGAAAGGTCAGTAAACACGAACTGATATGTTGTGGTGATGTGATTCAGCAGTTTTAGTAAAACTGTTTCTTCTTTTTGGACTCATAGTCAGCTTAGTTTTTAAATACAGCATCTTATTTCAGAAATTTAATCCTTCCCTCCCCTGGTTTTCCAAAGATAAAGAAATATCATGTATTTGCACACAGTTTCCTAAATCTCTGCCTTTTTTTCCTGCTCCAAAAGAACAGTTTAAAATATCTCTCAATTGCACATGACAGGATTTCATTTCAAGCAGCTCGAGCTCATCTTGTCACTTCTCCACTCACTGGATTCTCTGTATCCACACAGTACACAGGAGCGCTCACATATGATGGTGTGAGTGTAATGGCCACTGCGTTCCAAAACCTCAGGAAGCAGCGTATCGACATTTCCCGAAGGGGAAACGCAGGCGAATGTCTGGCCAACCCTCCAGCACCGTGGGGCCAAGGCATTGACATCCAGAGAGCGCTTCAACAGGTTACACACATACACACACACACACACACACACACACACACACACACACACACACACACACACACACACACACTCTTCATTGATTCAATCACAACCCAATTTAATTGGTTCTTGGACAATCTGATGAAGCGTGAGTTGGAATTCGTGAGGCATACAAATGGTGGCTTAAGCTGAAATAAGGGATGCGAAGGTATGTACTGTAAAACTGCATGCTATTATCACAGTACAATGTCATTGATTTCAGTGCTTCGCATTCTCAAAGTGAACAGTGAATTGGTGCAGATGCTGAGATCACAGCAGCAGGTGTAATGTTATATGTAAATAAACACAGGGTGAGTCAAAAATTATCTGCATCTGGCACTAGAACTTTCAGAAAAGACAAATACAGTGAAACCTCGGATTACGTGTAACGTGGTTTGCGAGCGTTCCGCAAGACGAGCAAAGATTTTTTTAAATGAATTTTGATGTGGAAAACGAACAAGAACGAATAATTAGAGTTTCCATTATTTCTTATGAGAAAATTTGATTTGGTTTACGAGTGTTTTGGAATACGAGCCCACATCCGGCACGAGTTATGCTTGTAATCCGAGGTTTTACTGTACATAATTTTTTGACACAATCTCCTCTCTTTTTGGAACCTTGTCCATCTTTCAACACAATTTAGTTTTCCCTCATTAAAAATGTTTTGAGCCACAAATGCACCGCTGTGTTTACTTCTTCATCAGAAGTGAATCTTCATCCTCGTAGGGCTGCTTTCAGGGCATCAAATAGGTGATAGTATGATGGAGTGAGATCAGGACTATAGGGAGGATGGTTTAACACCTCAAAACCACCTCAAAGTTTTTGCAGAGTGCTGACAGAAGTGAGTAAACATGCGTTGTCATGCAAGAACCCAACACCCTTGGATATCTGTTCTCTTGTTTTAATCTGAAGTTTAGGCTTCAGCTCTTCAATAAGCGTCTCAGTGTAAACAAGCACTATTGATTGTTGAACCTTTTTCCTGATAATGTTCCAATTCTGGCCCTTGAGAATCCCAGAAAACTACTGTATAATGATGAATGTTTTAGCTGATGGTTGACTTTTTTACTTTTTTGTGCTCGGTGATGTTTCACCTCCATACTCTGCCGTTTACTCTCAGGATCGTGGTGATGAATCCACATCTCGTCACCAGTAATGATTCTTTTTAAGAAACTTTCACCTTCCTTAAAGTATCAGTCCAAATTTTATTTATAGGTATCTAAACTAGAGACCTGCGCGGGTCAGTCCCGCTCCCGCAAGATTCTGTCCCGCTCCTGCAAAAATATATATTATTTTCTCCCGCTCCCGCCCGCAGTATTCAAGTTTTGTCCCGCTCCCGCCCGCAAAATACCACAGGTAAACATATACGTACTTTTATTTTTACTGCTTCTTCCCGCTACTCTGTTATTTGTTTCAATTGCTTCCCTTTTGAGTATATATAAAAAAGAAACGGAAAATAAATAGGTTTCGTTTTATTTGAGTTTGATTAAATGGAATGATGAACATGGACGCGAACGAGGAGCTTTTCAGAACATAGAAATGCAATCAGAACTGTTAGAAATAAGCTAATTTTGCAATGAAACAAAATAATAATAAACGTTGATTTCTCAAGTGGTCAAACAGAAAAGCATTTGGCCTAATCCTGCTTCAGAACGTTAGGCTTTTTTGCCTTCAGCAATGTCCAAACATTGAACTTAAGTTATCCTTATTTCTCAATAAATAAAAATAAGTTCCAACCTTGCGCCTGTAAATTGTTTTTATTTTAATTAAATCGTTCTTGTTGCTTTTGTGCAGTAGATAAATAATATAGTATTTGTCTTCAATAAATTAATTTAAGATAATTCCATTCCCGCGATTAATTTTATTCTCCCGTAACCCGCACATACATGAGGACCTTACCGCCTGCACCCGCATTCACCCATCAAATCTTGTCCCGTGCCACACTCCATGCGCTGGGTCCCGCGGTACTCCCACGGGGGTGCAGGTCTCTAATCTAAACGCTTTTGTTTATGCTCTTCTGTGAGCTGTTTTCGCAGCAGGTGCACCCTCAAACAGCAAAAAAACTAATCACTGCACACTGCTCTTCTTTCGTGCAAATCAATAGTGGGGCATTTTTGCTTGCATCGCAGTTTCAAATGAATTGGTATAACACTTTTACACTTACAGTACAGTAGTCTTGAACGGTGATAAAGTGCTGATACTGTAAGAACAACAGAAGATTTAATATAACCAGAGTGCGGATAATTTTTGACTCATCCTAGAGTTGTGTTAAGAAGAGGTTGCTTTAAGCCTTCTGCAATTGAATTCAGAATTAAATATTGCTTTAAAAAATTTTTTTTTTTATATTTGTCTTTTATATCCCGCAGGAAATTTAAAACATTACAAATTATACTGTATGTGTAACCTATATACTGTATTTTTTTCTTTTCATAACATAAGGTAACATTGATGATATGTCTTTGTCTATTTTTTTTCATAGTTATACAGACAGATTTTTATTCCCCTCCCACCTTTATATGCAATAGAAGAGAAAACAAATAGTAAAAATCGTATTGCTTAAAGGTTCAAAACAATATATTCCTTTCTGTAGGTAATTATAAACAAATAAGAAATAAACCCTGATGGCACTGCATGCCCATTACAAGTTGCCCAGTATCCATCAATAATATTTTATTCGACCGCCTTTCTTTGATTACGGCGCACAATGTACATTCTCTAGTCGCCAGTTTGTGTGGTAACCTGGTCATTCAGTACATTCAGATCCTCAGCTGATTTGTCCCTTCTTACCCTGACACACCCAGGTCTCTTGTATGGGGACAACCCAAACTCATTAGGCCTTTTTTCCATTGTGCCGACGTCCAATCTTTACACTCCCAAACAAACTGAAGCCTTTTTTTCTTATTAGTCTCACTAAAAGTAGTTTCTGTTCAGTCCTGATCCAGTGCGTTCACTTTGAATTTGAGATTTTTTTTCCGACCATATTTTTTTAGTTAAGTCAACCGTTCAGCGCTATCCTTTCATGCTTTTAAAAAGTGTTTTCAGCAGTGTGAAATCTGAAATCCATGGATTATAAACTTTTACACCAATTGTGTACAACATTTTGTTCTCTAGGTCCAGTTTGAAGGTCTCACCGGCCACGTCCAGTTTAACGAGAAAGGACATCGGACAAACTTTACCGTCAATGTAATGGAGCTTGTCCAGAGTGGACCCAAGAAGGTGGGCTATATGACTAACATCTCTTCTATGATTTCTCTTTTCCACTTGTCAGTAACCCTTTCATCCTACACATAATAAATATTTTTAGGATTTTGTATTTTGCCTTACCCCAGACTCACAATTGCGATGGTTTTTGTACTAGTGCAGGGTGTCTATGTTCTTCCTTCAGCCGTCGTTTCAAAGTTTTACTTCCCAGTGCAAGTGATTAGCTGTAGCTAGAACCTTCACCTTATCTCAGGAACACAGCGAGACTGAAGTGTTAGTCGCTGGAGGGGTGAAAAGGGTGTGCGTGTGTTTTTTCGGAGAGAGCTTTCCTCTCTTCTTTTTAAGCCTCTAAAATGAATATTCATCATCCTAAAAATAGCAGCACCAAAGTTCCTTTCCTCTCTCTGCAGGTGGGCTACTGGAACGAAAACGAGAAGTACGTGAGCACGGAGACGTACGCCCACGTGATCAACGAGACGTACGGCATTCACAATAGGACATACATAGTCACCACCATTCTAGTAAGTGCCTCTTGTCACGTTCATTATTTCCAATTTCAACAGAATGTGCCATTTGAGGGCTTAATATAGACGGCGTCTAACATTTCATCTTTCCGTCAAATCACAGGTCATGTTCCTTGCTATTAACATGTCTCAGGCTTACTGCCTCGTATTTCCTATGACAGGTCAAGATTTTATTTCAGTCGAGGACAATGAGGTCTGTCCTGTTTCCTTTTATTTACTTCACTTTGATGCTTGTATCAGAGCCTTTCATTGTGACTGTGTCTCATCAGTGAAGCAAATCCCTTGGCACTTCCCAACTTACTGCACTGATTTCACTCTGTTTGTAGGGTATGGCTCTCCTCAGAGAGGCTTATTAGTTGACAATGTTTGTTAGGAGCAGAGATTGCCTGTCTCAAGCTTGTGTGTGTGTGTGTATGAAAGGAAAGCAAAAGGAAGAATGCTTTATTGGCATCTTTGCCAATTGCTTAGATTGGATTCATTATTGAAGACAACAATAGCCTGGTCTCTCTCACATCCTGGTCGCTTTTTCGCAGTTTACTTTGGATAATATTAGTAGACTCGATGCACTTTATTGGGAAGACCTACACAACTTTTTATTCATGCAATTACCAAGTCACTAGTCAGTCATGTGACAAAAGCACAAAGCTTAAAATCATGTACTGTAGATACAGGTCAAGAACATCAGATATTTTTTACATCAAACATCAAAATATACAGCAATTCCCTATATTAAAAAAAATGATGTCTGTGGCACGGTTTGGCTTTTGTTTTTTTGTTTTTTTCTCCAAAGCTTTCACAGAATGGTGCAAGAAAATCAGCATTCAGTTACATCTTATAGTTTGTTTGTTTTTTGGTCACATTTAATATTATAGCATAATAGGAAGTAGCATTTACTATTATGGGTATGACACAGTAGAAGACAGATGAATATGAATGTATAGAAAAACACAGTTTCTGATAAAAAAAAAAGTTTAGGTATAAACGATATCAGATTAAACTCATTCACATACAAGCCTAATACATAATTTAAGGGATGTCTGAGTCTCTTATTTGCTCAGAAATAAGTTTCATGAGCGTATTATTTATTAGGACAGCTAAACCTTGGATTTTGAGTATACTTTGTTCTGGAAGCATGCTCGTACATCAAAGCACTCGTATATCAAAGCGAATTCCCTATACGATATAATGGAAAAAATATCCATATAAAAATAATGAATTCAAAATGTAAAGTAAAAATAAAACAAACTAACCTGCACTTTACCGTTAGAAAAGCAGTGTTTTCGTTAGTGTGTGTGTGTGTGTGTGTGTGTGTGTATGAGTGTCTGTTTGTGGATGCACTTGATTGTGTGAAACTGTAAGTATAGATGAAAGAGAAGAGGAGGAGGGAGGGGGCTACTGTGTAGAACGACTTTCACACCGTACAGTACACATGCACGCCTGCCTGAGCGCACACACAAACACACACTAACGGAAACACTGCTCTGTCAGGAAGCATCTTTAACAAGAAACCTCTCTCTCATGTGTGTGCACACACAATAACGGAATCACTGCTCTTCTGAAACCACTCGAGTGGCACATCTACAAAACACCACAACAATCCATGGCTTTGAGTCCATACAACAAAAATCGTCCCTGTCCTGTGTCACCTTTTTCTGAGTGTCGAGTGTCTGAGACGATATGATAAGTGTACCCAGACAGAATTCACAAGCATGCTGTTTCACAGGGGAGGAAAGGAAGAATCCTGCTGGTTTTTTTTTTTTTTTTAATGCTGACTGTATTTTTAAGGACAGTCCACAGCTGTTATTCACAAACCCCCAGCAGTCGGGCTCATCCCTGTAGTGGAACAGCAGAGAGGGCTTTAACTGTACGAGTGACTCAGGCGCCAACAGTTTTGCACCACATACAGGCTAGCAGCAGGATGATAGAGCAGTATCCTCCCCTACTTGTTTTGCAGGTAGCCTCGCATAGCCCTTATAATGAGCGGAAATCCATCCGTGGCCCGCCGAGGATGCTATTCTGCTCATTAGGAGCACAGTTTGTTGGCCTTATTCGGTGGTCGGGGAGATTACACATCCTCGTTTGCAACAGACCATCCCACTCGATTTTCACACAGTGAGCATGTTGACAAATCTATTTGTCCTTAAAGTGGATTCATCACACGTTAAGGATGCTGCCTTGTTACGAGACATGTAGTGAAATCGGGATGTTTTGATGAACATTTATATTCACTGCGTCCTCCGCCCCTCAGGAATCTCCATACGTGATGCTGAAGAAAAATCACAGGGAGCTGACAGGGAACGATAAGTACGAGGGATACTGCGTGGAGTTGGCCGCCGAGATCTCCAAGCATGTGGGCTACAACTACACGCTGGAGCTTGTACCAGATGGCAAATACGGCGCCCGTGACCCTGATACCAAAATGTGGAACGGGATGGTTGGAGAGCTGGTGTATGGGGTAGGTTAAAAAATGACTATGTTTGGTGGAATATAATTTTTTGGGAGATAATGAGTAGTACTTTCTTTAACCTTTTCTTTATAGTTTTATAAAAATATAATTTCTGATTATAAAAAACTAATTCACTGACGCCCTATTACAAAACTTTGTTTCATATGATAATTTGCAGGTTAATTATGTAAAACGAAAGAACTTCAAACATCTTCATAATTGAGCATCAAATGTAATGCTGATTTAAGGATACCAGGCAAGACAAAAACAAAAATATGACATGAATCACAAATAACGGTGCTTTTGAGCCTGAATAGGACTTTGAAGGCTGTCGGAGTCAGAGGTGGGAACGTATTTCCATGAGAAAAGAGAATAGGCAATAATATTAAGCTGTAATTTTGAGCAACTTTAATAAAGTTACGGTTTAATTTTGCCTTCAATTGGAGGACACTGGCTCATTTGAATTTAATACTCGCCCTTGGGCCGGATTCATTTGCACACACAGTCGGCATTCCAGCCTGCACTAAATTACACCGTCGGTGCTGTTTTAGTCTTTTTCACATGGATGCCGCCTTGTATATTGTGCTTGCAGATTATAATGTCCTCTACTGCATATGTGTTTAGAGGAAACATGCACAAGGTCAGTTCCATTCACAAACATCATGCCAGTCGGTCATGGTCCTGCCATCTTCTGGACGGCTAAAGAGACGTTACTTACCGGATACCAGGGCAACAACTCACAGTTGAAACCGGTCATGGAAACACTTTCAGCAAGAAAACACATCTGATAACGTTACGCCATCTTAAGCAACACAGTGTCACCTTAGTAACGGCTCCCATGTCTAAAACTTCTTCAAACACAAGGCTGAATCCCAAATCCCTCTCTGAACCCTGATCAAGGGCACTACTTAGTGTGCTGAACAAGGGATTCGACACCTTGCATAGCTTTCCATTAACGGTATCTGCACATCATTTCATGAAGCTTAAAGCACAGCGTATTCCATATCAACCTATGGCAAATTAATTAATATCGTTATTACCTTCTAGATCTATTTGCACATGGTTGAGTTTTTAAGTCCACCTCAACATACTGCATGTGAGAATAATCATCAGAAGAGAAGCTACAGTACCAGTAGCTAGGTTACTTTTTTCATCTCTGCGACAAAACAGGAGATAATCGTGTAAATTATCATCAGATCGTCCTTCTGTTATGTTTCGTCTCTGAAATACACCTGGAACGTAACTATTAATGAAAATACTGTACATAGTAGCCTAATGTACTGTAGGTTAGCGGCGCCTCTGTACTGCGGGTCCACTGTTGTAGCTGACGTCATGGTAGTCATGTGACTGCAGAAGAGTTAAAAAGTTTGGAAAAAGTGCATTTTATTTGCGCTAGAATACGAAGCCTTTTGTAAATTCGTCCAGATTACCATGATTAAAATGAGCATTGCGACTCCACATGCCCTCGTACGTTCGTTAATGACCGAGCACATCTGCTCTGTTCTCCTCTGTACATTCAAACGCCTTCCTTCATGTTGCCTAGAGGGAGTATTTCTTCATCCCTCATCTCTTTCTTGCATTGACACAAATCCTTTGTGAAAAGGATAACAATGCGACAGCAAAGTGGGCGAGTATCAAACCGTGCGATGTCCAAGGTTCTAAAAAAATAAATAAGTAAACAAAAAAAAGACATCTTGACAAAGATCCGTGCTTCTCTAACCGTTCATCACCTAGTATCACTCTGCATTCCTGTCATCTTTTTTCCGTCCCCAGCAATGCCATCTTCTTTGTGAGTGACTTTTTGATTGACGGGAACAAGAATAGGAATGATTTGAGGGTTTCACAATAGACAGATGTTTCGCGATAAGAGCCGTCACCCGCCCCGTCTTGAGGAGAACAAAAAGCTGTCTCTAGGCGAACTGAACATTTCATGTATATCTCTGTAATGACTGCGAGGGAGGCTGAATCCTAGTCATGTGTAGCGCTGTATGGATTTTTCCTCAAGTAATCTAGATATTGTTTGGCGTTATTATTCAGGCCGGACAGTAGTGCTACACTCGGAGGGTTCTCGTAACAGGTTCTCGTAACACTCACTCACTCACTCACTCACTCACTCACACAAACATGAATCATTCGTAATGCAATGCGACATCCGGCCGTTTTTATGAAAGGGAGAGTATAAACATAAATAATGTATATCACACCATGCACCAACATTACTTGATGATTATTATGAACTACAGTAGTGTGTGTGTGTGTGTGTGCCTTGTTTTGAGCAGGCAGAATAAATTTTACTAATGTCTTCCCAGATCGCTTTAAATTACATTAAATTCCAGCTGTTTTGCGTTTGCTTTCCAGAAAGCCGACGTCGCCGTGGCTCCTCTTACCATCACCCTGGTTCGAGAGGAGGTCATCGACTTCTCCAAGCCGTTCATGAGTCTGGGCATCTCTATCATGATCAAAAAGCCTACCAAATCCAAGCCGGGTGTTTTCTCCTTCCTGGACCCGCTTGCGTACGAGATCTGGATGTGTATAGTGTTTGCGTACATCGGCGTCAGCGTGGTGCTGTTCCTGGTGAGCCGCTTCAGCCCGTACGAGTGGCACAGCGATGATTCAGAGGACGGCGGCGAGCAGCAAAGCCAGAATCGGACGCCGTCTCCGGAAGCTGGACAGTCACAGTCGCAGGGTCAGCTCGGGCAAAGCCCGAACCAGCAGGACAAACAAGAGAAACCACCCGAGCACACCAACGAGTTCGGCATCTTCAACAGTCTGTGGTTCTCCCTGGGCGCCTTCATGCAGCAAGGCTGCGATATTTCACCCAGGTAAGTTCTTAACATTTCTGATAGGGAATGATGATTATGGTTATGAAAGCAACGGAGGCAGTCAAACTCAATAAGGAATAAAAAAATCATACTGTTACTGAAGATAAAGCACAATAACGTCAGTGTAATAATTTTAAAGTCGCAATCCATCAGTAAATCTGACTCAATTTGAACGGGAAGGGAAACATCTATTAAACAAATGAAACCGAAAAACAAAATCAAGATAGCGTAATAAGGGGAAATCGGGATGCTGGAGCAGTTAAGGTAGTAAGTAATGAAAGATTTATGAATCATCAGCATAGACCATATTCCAAATTTGGAGTGTGAGAAGCACCTGAGGACGAGAGAGCTTTGAGGAGTTTGGGATATTTAAAAAAAAAATGTAATAAAAAACATTGAAACATTATTTCACCAAACCTTTAAACAAGCTCGAGAATCTTAATATTCTGGGGTGAATAATTGAAAAACAAGAAAAAATACATGTTGTTAAAAAGTGTGCTTTTGATGCATAGTTGGTTAAATTTTTCTGGCATTTTTCAATATGAAAAGCTGGTTATTGCAGCAGCTCACATGGACATGTTACTTCATTTAAAGCAGTTCTCGAATGGGGTTTAGATCACAGAGCTGGAGGTGCCACACACCATCATCACACGATCTCATTTTAATACAACCTGATAGCTTTGACCTTTATCATAGGCCACGTAAGCTGGGCTTGAACATGAGTTGATCACATGACCCTATACAGCATTGAGCAGAAGTCTTGAGCCACCCCTCATTTCTTTGTTTTGCTTCCAAAGTGCCAGAATTTTTTCTATTTTTTTTTTTTTTCTATTTTATTGTTAAGCCACACAGTGACCTATGAATCATTCAAGCATTAAAAAAAACTTAAAACATGAACTAGCGAGAAACATACTGTATGCAATTTATGACCGATGATCAGGCCGGTGATTAGTACTGTATACTGGTGATCCTGAAGGCTGAGTGGTTGGAACAGATGAGAGGGGAAATGAGGTCGCTGCTGATGCTATGTAAACAATTTACATTTTCGATAAAAAAATATGTAGTACTCTACATTTCTGTAAATATCATAGTATTGAATATTACTAAACGTTGCTATGGATGCTAAATGTCATAGAGCACCTGCTTTACGGTAAACTTGTGCTAGGAACTCAATTGAGCAAAAAGTTGCGTAGAATTTTCACACAATAGAGCCAACAGTGTCTACATGGTATTGTTCTGCGTATATCATAGAATCTTTAACATCATGTCAATTTCAGTGTAAATCTAAGTGGTATTATTTATACTCCTCGTTTTCTAAAAGGATAATTCAGTTTCATTCAATTAAAAAAAATTTTTTATTTACATTTTATTGTTTTACAGGAGACATTTCCAGGAGGAATTCTTGACTGTCAAAACACTGATGATAATTTCACACCGTTATTGATGTTGAGACAAGTTGGTATTCGGTTGTTTTTGGGAGAGAGAATTACTTTGATGAAATGACATCAGAACAACGTTGACTACGTGAATCGATTTCAAAACAACCTAAATGGTGCATTTAAATGGTCCTAAATGCACGTACATTACAATGAGCACCACAAACAACAAATTACAGGAGAGTAATTTGCGAGATAAGATGCAAAAACGTTTTTTTTTAATTAAGCAGAGATAACATTGCAACACAAAGAGATACACACCCTGTGTGTGGGAAGCTCCCTCAATCTCTGATCAGAATTCTAATCCCTGTTAAGGGACCGTGGAGCTGGTGGGACGTTGCACAGCTGGACGTTAATCGAGCTGAATGCTACAAAATAAAGGTTAAAATTTTGTTGTTTTTAGGTTGTATTTGCTGAATTTGTTGAACAATGCTGTGTTCGAGTCTTTTGTATTGTACTACGTTATATTAACGTTAGTGTGCCCGTGGGTGAATGTCATTGCATCGTCGTTACAACTGTTACAGCGTTCATTAAATATAAATTAATATAAAACAATAAAAAAAAAAATTATATATATATATATATATATATATATATATATATATATATATATATATATTCATACAGTAGGTTATCATCTTATTCCTAGTGAGCAAGTAGAAGATGATGGTGGCGAAAAAAAACTTCCTGAGATGACATGAGGAAGGAACCTTAAGAGATACCCAACTCATTGGGGTGATCGCGGATAGCGTGACTCTAAATAAATCTCTTCTATGTGTAAAACCGCAAATGTATAACTGGAAGTGTGTTTTTTATTTTTGTTAGCCTGTTCACTGATGGAGACTTGGGTACAAATCTGTTCTTGGCAAAACACAAAAAGGCATCAAAGCAAAACTGTATCAAATGCATTCCAAAGCCAATTTCCTGGCTCTAGGTGAAACCATCCTCAGTAATCGTGTGTATCTTTAATCAGATCGTATGGATCCATGCTCAGCAGGGAGTTAAAAGTCTCTGTTTGATAACAACTCCAACCAGAAATGGGGCATCAGGATTGATCAGGGGTCAGGGTCACTGGTATCTCAGGAGTCACATGTGTAGCTTGACATGGGTGGACAGAAAGAGAGAAGCGTGTAATTAGGTAAGATCTCAGATAGGGTTAGTCCATCCAGATGTTCGCATGCACAGTCTGTTGAAAAAAAGAAAAGATAAAGAAAGTCTGACATGACAGATCCAGAGAGAACTGCAATCACATAGATACTTAATAATTACATTCTCATATAGGCAAGTGAAGAAAATCATATTCAAATAATGTTTAAGCTGTAATATGTTTTGTGTGTATTGTACAGGTATATTGTTTTTTTTCCCCCTATGACAAGAATCCACGTCAAGAACTGTAGCGATGTGGCAGTCCTGACCCGATTCTGTATAGCAGTTGCTGCAGCTATGTATTCCCTGACCTTTCATTTCGCACTCTCTTGAACCGAAGCTATCTCGTCACTTCGGCTGAACTGACACTTGTCTTACTATTTTCTCTTGCCGTTAGTCATTATGAAGAGCATTAGCGTGTCGTATGGCTGTTGCATTGCTCGATTGTCTGTTCTCTCCCCTCATTATACCGAGATGCTCTCAGAGCCTGTGGAACTTCCAGGCTCCTCAACTGTCGTTTGACATTTAGATACGACATATATATATATATATCTATGGCTTGAGGGGAGAGCTGGCGCGACTCAAATTAGATTCCGCTCTCAGTCAGGGACCCGGGCTGATGCCGTTCTCCTAGCTGTGTGAGCTCAACAGCTGCAGAAGATGTTTTCACTGTCCATCAATAACTGGCTAATTAAGGCCGGACTCAGTGCCAACCAGAAGGTCCTTATGAAAATCTTTACAGAAGCCATTGATCCGCTCTTATCAGGCAATTACGCCGAGGAGCGATGGATAGTGCTCTGGCCCTGTGTGACCCACACAGGCGAGGGTTACATCAGGTAAATCTGAGGGAGTGAGGGAATGTAGAACAGGGTGACATGAATCATTTTCACAGTACTTCAGGTTTTTTTTTTTTTTTAATGAAAATCTCAGTACAAACTCTCTGCAGTGGTTTGAGAGGATGATTGGCAAAGCTGTTGCAGCTGGTTATGAATACACTAAATCAGGCTCTGTATATATCCTGATAGACTGTTGTGTTGTTTTTAGAGTTCAAGTAATATCATGTTGTATGTATGGAGGCATCAACACTCTAGATCCCTGATTTGCTAAGATCACAAATAAAGAACGCACATTTGCATGGGTAATCAGATGAATTATGCGCGCCGGGGGTGATTTGCCTGGGAATATTTTGCATAGATTACGTCATGTGAAAAGAAAGGGAGAAGAAACGTGGAGGAATTCAGTAGTAAGAAGATTTTGGCTCTTAAGAAGTCAGTTTTCAACAAGAGTGAAATTGATCAAAACTGGGTTTGAAGCTCAAATGCATGAGCACTGATTGTCTCCACCTTGGCAGTGGCTGACTCCACCTAAACCTTAATCCTTAAATGGGCAAATGGATGGAACGAACGGAGCTAGAGCTAAAATACTATGGTGGCTAAGGTTAATTTGTGTGCGAATGCATTTGATTGAATGCCATCGTTCATGCCCTACATGTCATTCTGTGTCAACTCCTACATGTCTTGCAGTATTATAAACTACAATTCCAGTTAGCTGGTTAGTAGAGTGGTTCCCAAACTGGGGGTCGCGGAATAATTTCAAGGGGTCGCGAGACGGATTAAAAAAGATATTTTTTTGTGATTATAATACACACTTTTCAGTATTACAAGCAGGTCTGGACTGGGACCAAAAAACGGCCCGGGCATTCAGTTCAGAGCAACGGCCGGGGGGGGGGGGGGGGGCATTCAGAGCATGCGGAGGGGGGCGCAGGTTGCGCGCGCGTTCAGAGCATGCGACTTGGAGTTGGTTGCGTTCAGATCATTAGACCGGGGGGCGCGTTCAGGTCATGCGACCGGGGGGCTTGCGCGCGGCCCAAAAATGTGTGTCGGGTATGCCCTATGGTCAGTCCAGACCTGATTACAAATAAATGCTATAAATAAATATTTTCTGATTTGTAAAGATATTACTGATTGAGTTTGAGTGTTTAAATTGGGTGTTAAAAAAAAAAATCGCGACTCATAGATATGACATCACTGTGCAGCGACTGACTCACTAGTTATTGCTACAGCGCAGAACTGCCAACTGCACCGCAACTGCCGAGATGGATAAATTTGTTATTCGCAAATCTAAAAATGTTAAGGAAATTGTTTGTCTGAGTCATTGGAACCAAGTACATCGACCAAGCAAAAGAGCAAGACCCCGTCAGACCAAAGTAGGAAACGTCGGAAATATGAGGAAGAATTCATAAAGTGCAGTCAGTATCAGTATTCAGTAAGTTGGGGGGGGGGGGGGGGTACAGAGTACAGTTCACCTCTCCCAAATGAAGCGCACATGAAGGGGGCTAAATTATGTCTACCTGACTTTCTTACAAATAACGCACATTTCATTCAAAATATTATAAACACACACCAGTAATTTGCACTTTTTTCATTTATTTAATTGTGTGAAATGGCAAATAAAAATAGATAATAACGATGATGCTGTGGAGGTGAATTGGTTTAGTCTTGACTTCTGGTCGTGAGTGACAGCGTTGGGGGAAATCTGTTGATTGTCGAATCGATTGTCGAGCGATGGAGAGAAAAAGGCCAAAGCTGTCAGGGGTCCAATAAAAAAGAAAAGAAGATGAGGAGAAACGGGGAAAATATAAAGGTATGCACCAATGTTCTCTCTGTATGATTAAGTTATTCATGTCATCATGTTAATTAGTGGTATAACGTTAACTCTTAGGTTTGTTAGCCTTCTTGCTTATGATGCTTGCTATGCTTATCTTGCTAAAAACACACACACACACAATAAAAGCCTAATTTACAAACCATCAAAGAAATTCTAATGGTTTCTATTAAATACCACAAAATGTAACCACAAAATTATGCTTTGCAGCAAGACTGTTGCAAGTACAGTTATGTATTTCCATTGTTTATTATGTTAATGCTGGCTATAGCCAATATATTTACGATATATTTACAGTATACTGTAAATAGCTAGTTTAATTTACATATGTGTAGATAGTTTAAAAGACATTTTCCATTTGCTATAACTGTTACGTGACAAAGCATATAATTTGAGGCAGTAAATTAACCAAGGAGCTAATTGTTCCTCCCTTAGATTAGATTAGATTAATAAAGTGTCTAATGACTGCCATCAAAAACCATGAGCCTCTTTGAGCTTATCACTTTTATGCACGATAAGGATCTATCTGAGATCTACCACAACTTTTGGACTGCTCTCAGGGAGGGAGTCTCGCCCAGGGCGCAATTCAGTGTAGAACCGCCACTGACCCTTCCCGTTGAAAGGTAAGCCAAAATTATTTAGATGTATAGTAAATGTAGTCAAAATACTGTGAACAGCTTTTGTTTATTGCTTGTTTTTGATAGTGGGGGTCGCGAGATCTTGTTGATCTTCAATTAGGGATCGCGAGCTTGAAAGTTTGGGAACCACTGGGTTAGTAGATAGCTAGCGGTTTGACACCTCCAGTGTAGCTGTAACTAAGATCAGGCACACCACTAATTATGCATAATGTTATGGCTTAATATAATTTTAACTTAAGAGTTACATAAAAGTTTAACTGACATGAGTGAAAATTCCATCTATGGACACTAGGTTTATGGGGAATGATTCGCTTTTGGAGCAAGGCCCCAGGGGACATTCAAGGAACTGCATGTTTTGGCACTCATTTCTGAACCATTTTTCAGAACCAGAGGTTGCCCATGGTATAAAAACAAAATAACAAATGCTCATAAAGTAATGGTCTACTTCTTCAAACAGCATTATTACTGAAGCAGTGCACTATAAGCAGCTTCACTATAATGGACAGAGGTACTATTTTACACCCAGTGTCTGCAAATGAACCTCAATAACATTCATCAAATATGAAAACATCAGAAAATCAGAAATAAAAAAAATAAATGGCATTTCCACAATCCCAGGTTCAAGGTGAGCAAGGACAGATGTAATTACTGTGAGTCCCCGACATATGAAAGAGTTCTGTTCCGGGAGCACATCCGTAAGATGGATTCGTTCAACAGAGTCTTATATACCTTTGACACAAATATACAATGTAAAGTATAAAAATAAAAAATAAATAAAAAAACACAGGTGTGGTGTTTTGGTTCGGCATTATACTCTCGCGAGACTGCGTCTGTAAATCATAGGCTTTAAATTGTAGACTGACTCCGGTTAAACTGACGGAACAGACGCCGTTTTTTTCTTAGAGCTGTTTTGAAATTAGGATTACAGTATTTACCATACATATCCAATATACCGGACTATAGACATTTTATATATTCCCCTTAAATAAACACTGAATATATTATATATACTTGTAAATTTTGGTCTCTGATACACTCCAGTGAGCTACTTCAGTGTTTGTTTGTTTTTTTCCGAATTTACGAATGAGCCACGGTCCATTCCTGTCTGTGGAAATCCGTAACTCAAATGTTCGTAATTCGGAAACTTATGTATAGTTACCAACGGTGCAGTCTAGAACTGATTCCCAATTATTTGTCTAATGTCCACATGACCAACATTTTCATTGTTTATCTGCTGCCCTTTGAAAAGGTCTGAGTGTTGACCGGCACTAAAGGGCAAGGCAGCGAAACAAAATCACTGAGTATTAAATCACTTTCTAAATATCATCACAATTAAAATTAACTGTGGTGTTAGATTTGACAAGTTATTATAAGCCCATTGAATCCTTTTAGGTCAGCGATATCATATTTGAGGACATTTTTTTAAAATCATTTTTGTAGCACTGCTAATAAATATGTTCCAGGGGTTCTCAAACGTAATACTCCTTAATAGTAAGGTCCGAATCTGATTTCTATTCAAGGTCAAAGATCCAGAACGGTTGATAAGTAAAAAAAATATATTTTTTAACTTTCTTATACTGTAACTTACAGTACGAGCAACATATATGCACATTTAAGAAGGTCTGAGACAAAACAGATTCTAACCTAGTGGGAAAAATATGGCATCCTTCAAGCAGGAGGAAGAATGAAGATTCTTCAAGCACGAAGAAAACACAGAATTTGACCAACTGATCCAGGAAGACACAAAGAGTCAAGCTAATTAATTACTTGGCATTCTGAAAAGTGGTGATGTTTTATCTCGCGGAATCTTTGTTCTCGAAACACACATGAGCTTCACGGTGTTGTTGCTCTCTATTGTGAACACGTTTGTCACGTGTCTCATGACGCAAGTGAGCATGCAGTATATGTGACACGGCCTCTACGACGATCAAAATGCACTGCGGCCTAGTCTGGAAAATGGGACTGACTGCATTCAATTAGCTGTTTAAACCCCAGCAAGAAAAATCTGTGGTCGCTAGACGGATACACCAACCTTTGTTTCGCACATCTGGATCGTGACATCCTCATGACATCGGGGATGCAGTGTAGACTGACAGAAGACTCCAAAGTCTTGCTTGTCCGAGCCGCAGGACAGAACGTGAAGGTCTCTTGGCTGTTAGCAAACCTTCTGATGTTGAACGTGCGCCTGATATCCGACCTTGTCTTATATCGATATAGACTACAAAACTAACAATTTATTAATAACACTTTTTTTACTTCAAAATAGGAAACATACACTTTATTACATTGCATTATTGTATTCCTAATTTGAGGTGGGCTTGGGTCCTTATTGGCTTAACGTGCGGTCCAGCCATCGGCAGATCGGCCATAATATTAAAACCACCTCCGTCTTGGGTTCACCTTGTGCAACCAGGGCAGCTCTGACTCCTCAGGGTGTGACTCAGTTTGAGATCTGGGGATTTTGGACACCAGGTTTTTGCCTGCAGGGCCTCATGTGCCAGCAATAAACGTGTTCTACTGATTTGTGCTGCCTTGGCTTTTCTGGAAAGGCTGGCATTTTGTCCCTGCGTGCATGGATGAGCCTTGGGTGCCTGCAATGCTGTCACCAGTTTATTGGTTAGTAATGAGTCTTTTTCACTTAAAAGTTTTTATTTAATTAATAAACTCAAAGCATCCTTCAATTATTTTGTAGAATGTAGAGATGCTACAGTATGTGAGTCCAATTGAGAGTGTGTGAGATAAGAGGTAAACAGGAAGGCGTGGCTTCCTGCTGGTGTCAAAATGCATTTGTTAATTTACTGTCTGGTTAGTATCATATATGTAATGTAAGTGATTCCAGCATATTTGTCTTTCATCTTATTAGGCAGAAAATTTGCTAAAATGCACAAATCAGAGTAACCGTCTCTGAATATTGTGGGAGTGTAAAATCATGTAGAGATGATTCAATTGACAAGCCTCTAGCAACACTTTGCAAAACACTTTGCTCCAGCAAAGCTGATTGGGTAACTAACTTGTATCATGATAATTTGCGAAAAATCATGATAGGATTCTATTTTTGTAATATGAAAATGATTGTAATTGGAAAAAAAATTGTAATGTCTGCACGTCTATTTTTTTTTTCCTCGTGTATGAAACCCGTCGAATCGGCATGGTCCGTTTGAAGAACAAAAGTGTTTGTCCTTGATAAATGTCAGGCCTGCCACTCAAAGCGCTCAGTGCTTGCAAGGTAATTCATGTCAGCTTATGCGCACATGGGTCTTATCATGGCAAAGGGACGCCCTATCCCTCTGGCTGTGTTACTTCAGTTAGGCTGTCTGATTTTCAGAGCAGCAGTTTAATCTGATAAAGGAAATAAATGGATTTATTTTTCTTGCCCTGATAAAGGTATAATGAAAAAAAAAAGAACAACAACACAATCTCTATGCTCCGCCTACTTGTCCTTTTGTGAGACAGGCCGCAAATGGCACGGCGACGAAGGCAATCAGGGCCATTTTGTCTCGAGGCTGCTATAACGCGAGGTTGTGAGTTGATTAGCTGGCGAGTGCTAAGGCTTTGGCAGAGAGCCGCTCTAGCACAGCAGAGCAGCCTGGCACAGTTCTCCTAGTACTACACTGCTGCAGATGGAGCTGTATTATATCGGTGACTTCTGTAAGGTTGTTTCATAACTCATTTCTGTTCTTGTTCATGCTTGAGGATTTACTGTGGCTTATCGGCTACATGCTGACATTGTGTCGCATGCGTCTCCGTCTTCGCCAGCAAGACCGCAGAACGCATTACATGACAGCAGGTGTCTCAGCGCACAAGCATGTGGAAATACGGTTTGCATGGCCGGAGCCTCCGCTGGCACGCGTTCGTTTCGGCGGTCTCTCCAGACACGTCTTCTCGCATGCAGCTCACACGGGCTGATATTAGATTATGCAAATGGCCTAAGCCCCCATGTTAATGGTTTCAGCACTAAACAAAACGGTTCACGCAGAGCTGCACGCACACACACAAGGAACCATTGTGAAGAAAAAGGTCTCGATTTATATGATTTATTGATTCCGACTAAAGACAATACGCTGAGATTTATGGTAATGTGCACATACATTACATTATTAATCTAGATTGTTCTGACATTTTTACACAGTGAAGCATTACGTGGGCATTATCATAACATTGCAGCGTGCAATAATGTGTGCAGCAGCACCATCAGAGAGAATTGCATTACTCAAATGATTTTTTTTAATAATATTAACCAATTCAAGCCAAGTTGCCTAAGCGTAATATAAATAAGTTTGTGCTAAACTTGTCATTTACATTTAGTAGATGCCCTTATCCAGAGCGACTTACATTTTTATTTCATTATACATCTGCTCAAGGGCCCAACAGGGACAACTTGGTGGTCGTGGGATTGGGATTTGAACCTGGGACCTTCTGAACCATAGTCCAATGCCTTAACCACTGAGCTCACCCATTTAACATTTTTTTATAATTAAATCTAAATACAAAGCATATTACTGTATGTGTTATAAAATCGAGTAACAGTTTTCAAAAGGCTCGTATCAGAGTAATCGGTTTCCTAAATTAACCCTCTAAAGAGATCTAAATCTATAACCATCTACATCTATTAGTACATCTAATAATGTAATAATACATTATTATTATTAGTTTAATTCATTCATTCATTCATTCATTAATTTTCTATACTGCTTAATCCTGTGTTCAGGGTCGCGGGGGACCTGGAGCCTATCCCAGGAGACTTCGGGCACTAGGCGGGGTACACCCTGGACAGGGTGCCAATCCATCGCAGGGCACACACACATACACACACTCCGGGCAATTTAGGAACGCCAATTAGCCTAACCTGCATATCTTTGGACTGTGGGAGGAAACCGGAGTACCCGGGGGAAACCCACCAAGCACGGGGAGAACATGCAAACTCCATGCACACAGAGACGGGAATCGAGCCTGGCCGGGGAATCGAACCCGGACCCTGGAGGTGCAAGGCGACAGTGCTAACCACTACACCACCGCGCCGCCTATTAGTTTAATTAATCTTTTCTATTTTCTATTGAACTTATAATTAGGACTGTCAATATTAACGCCTTAACCCGTGATTAATCTAGAAATTTTAATGCATTACTATTTTTTAACGCAAAGTAATCATGTGACCAAGTTTGACCCTAATGGCATCACTTAATCACAGCGCGGTGAACCAACTGAATGTGATTATGAAAGTTTAGATAAAACCAAAGTTCTGTGCTCGAGATACGTTAAAGAAAACATTACATTGTTATACAGGTCCTTCTCAAAAAATTTGCATATTGTGATAAAGTTTATTATTTTCTGTAATGTACATTAGACTTTCATATATTTTAGATTCATTACACACAAACTGAAGTAGTTCAAGCCTTTTATTGTTTTAATATTGATGATTGTGGCATACAGCTCATGAAAACCCAAAATCCCTATCTCAAAAAATTAGCATATCATGAAAAGGTTCTCTAAACGAGCTATTAACCTAATCATCTGAATCAACTAATTAACTCTAAACACCTGCAAAAGATTCCTGAGGCTTTTAAAAACTCCCAGCCTGGTTCATTACTCAAAACCGCAATCATGGGTAAGACTGCCGACCTGACTGCTGTCCAGAAGGCCATCATTGACACCCTCAAGCAAGAGGGTAAGACACAGAAAGAAATTTCTGAACGAATAGGCTGTTCCCAGAGTGCTGTATCAAGGCACCTCAGTGGGAAGGAAAAAGTGTGGCAGAAAACGCTGCACAACGAGAAGAGGTGACCGGGCCCTGAGGAAGATTGTGGAGAAGGACCGATTCCAGACCTTGGGGGACCTGCGGAAGCAGTGGACTGAGTCTGGAGTAGAAACATCCAGAGCCACCGTGTACAGGCGTGTGCAGGAAATGGGCTACAGGTTGCAAATTTTGCATGTCATTCGCAAATCAAGGTGCCAGAGTCTGGAGGAAGACTGGGGAGAGGGAAATGCCAAAATGCCTGAAGTCCAGTGTCAAGTACCCACAGTCAGTGATGGTCTGGGGTGCCATGTCAGCTGCTGGTGTTGGTCCACTGTGTTTTATCAAGGGCAGGGTCAATGCAGCTAGCTATCAGGAGATTTTGGAGCACTTCATGCTTCCATCTGATGAAAAGCTTTATGGAGATGAAGATTTCATTTTTCAGCACGACCTGGCACCTGCTCACAGTGCCAAAACCACTGGTAAATGGTTTACTGACCATGGTATTACTGTGCTCAATTGGCCTGCCAACTCTCCTGACCTGAACCCCATAGAGAATCTGTGGAATATTGTGAAGAGAAAGTTGAGAGACACAAGACACAAGAATCTGCAAAAGGATTCCCGACCAAGTATTGAGTGCAGAACTGAACATAATTATTTGAAGGTTGACTTTTTTTGTATTAAAAACACTTTTCTTTTATTGGTCGGATGAAATATGCTAATTTTCTTAGATCGGGATTTTGGCTTTTCATGAGCTGTATGCCACAATATTAAATAAAATCAATATTAAAACAATAAAAGGCTTGAACTACTTCAGTTTGTGTGTAATGAATCTAAAATATATGAAAGTCTAATGTTTATCAGTACATTACAGAAAATAATGAACTTTATCACAATATGCAAATTTTTTGAGAAGGACCTGTATAAGATGTGGGAGTTATGGCTCATGCGGTTAACACTGTTGTTGATTTATGGATTTAAGGGTCCAGGTTCAAGCCCTGCCCCACCCCATACTGTGCCACTCAAGAGCTGTTTAATTTAACATTTGTTAAATGTTAATGTTTGAGATATTACAACACTGCATAAGCTGTTTCCTCTAACCAGTTTGTCAAGCATTTCTTTATTCCCACAGTGCACATTTATATAACATAAGTCTAAGTAATTTAAAAGTGTGCTTAACTATGATTAATTACGGACTATGGGTGTGATTAACTAGATAAAAAATTTTAATGGAAGGACAGCACTATTCATAATGCACTCCATATGATGTTGCCCATGTAGTGAGAATGCTTAGTAAATTAGGAAAGCAATTCATATTTGGGTGGTGACAACTGCTTTGGAGTGCCTTAAATAATTAATAATGCTTTTTAGTTAGAGATTATTGTGTAAAGAAGGTCTAATCAATGTAAAATCTATCTTCCACTTTATTTTCTGTCATAAAGCAGCATGAGTTTCACTATACAATAAGGGTTATCTAGTTTATGCCATATGAATAGTGTAGAGCTGCTATAGTATTTCTCTGTAGTCCAACTAGGGACCATGGAGGCCAATGGTGACTATTCCCATTTCCAACATTTACATGCGCATTCGCACATTACAGGCAATTTGGGAACGCCAATTAGCCTAATCTGAATGTCTTTGGGAGGAAACCCACCAAACACAGGGAGAACATGCACGCAGACCTGAGGTTAGAATCGAACCCGGACCGTGAAGGTGCTCACCACTAAGCCACCGTGCCACTAATACAGTAGTCATCTTGTGTATGCCTTTACTCTCTTTATAATACTTAATTAAATATTAAATATAATATCTACACCCTGTTGGATAATGTGTAAAGGGCATCTTTGCTAGCTAAATACATGTAAGCATGTACATGAGGTAGTTAGCTAACTAGCACACCTAAGAAGCTACTGTACTAAAAAGTATTAGACTAGGTTAGCTATTATTATTATTATTATTATTATTATTATTATTATTATTATTATATAGTGGATATAGTGCTCACTGCAGCTCACTGGTTAAATCTAGGTAACATAATGGTTCAAAAGTGTGTCTCACAAAATTTTTAGGTTAGTTGAGACGATTGAACCTTTTAACACTCAACTTACAGCATTAGCATTTCATCCCTGTTTGCAGAGAAATGTCAAAACAACGTCACATTGTGGACAGCATTAAAGTTGTAACTATGTTGTTCTACTAATGCTCCACTGACTAGCTTGCTGCTAAGCCACTTCTACTACCAAATAATATTACTGTACAGTATATATAAATAGTGCGGGCAATAATATTAAGTGGTGTTCAAGTCAAACTGGGACTTTCGATTGTGCAGAATAACAGAACACAGTCTTGAGAGTAAAAAGCTCTCAAGTTTATTTCTCTATATAATCCTTTGCTACAATAATTAATTCATCCCAGCGTTTCACTAGTGCTGGTGCAAGGTAGAACGTTTCCTATGATTAAACCTCCTTCATGTCTGAAACGCTGGCCCAAACATGTGGAAATGGCTTGGAGCGAGGTCAGTTCTGTAGAGTTCCTATAATGTGCAGTGGGTGGTTTGAGGTTGTGCATTGTTCTGCAAAACCAATTCTATTAAAGCAGTCGTATGTTACAAACTAGCAAGAGTTTGTAGAAATTGTTAAAAGATTCAATCAAAGGTTCAAGGTTTAGTTTTCATAGTGTAGTGTACGGTAAATGTTTTTTTTTTTTAACGTAAGCCATGCTGTGTTGCGCTTTTTGTTTGTTTCGTCAGGATTGTGGCAGTTTCTGTGTCTTTTGCGTCGTTGTTGATTGGCTCTGTTGAATGGCACGTATAGCCACGCCCACCTTAATGGAAAAAGCACTATACTCACTCACTCACTCACTCATCGTCAGTGTTGGGGGACGTTACTTTTTAAAGAAACTAATTACATTACAAAATCACTTAAAAAGTAAACAAGTAATCAGTTACATTACATTGTTACTTTCTGACAAAAGTAACTAGTTAGAGTACTTCATCAGGATTCACCGCGAGTTTTGGGCAAAGGGTGGCAATCCATCGCAGGGTACACTCACACACTCATTCACACACTAGGAGCAATTTGTGACTGCCAATTAACCTAACCGACATGTCTTTGCACTGTGGGAGGAAACCGGAGTACCCGGAGGAAAACCCAAAAGCGCTATATTCATCCAAAAAAAAAAAAAGAACACAAGATGCTGTAATCTGGCATAAAACTGCTCATAATGTCCTATCTAATCTATTCATTTCATTTATGGTGCAGGTTCAACTTCTGGCAAATACCGTAGGACTGGCAAAGTTTCATTAAATTCTGTTCAGCCAGTTTTGCGTGATGATGTGACAAAATCGGCTGGACAGACATACAGACAGAAATGTTTCTGAGACTGGTTTCTGGTGGTGCAATGTATGAAACGTAAAGAAGTCATTGAAAGAGCGAGTACTGACCAATGTACAGACATAACCTGTATTGTAATTTATATGGCTATTATATCTAAAGAACTGTAAAGTAAATCGTTTTCTCTGGAGTACATTTTCTTACATTTAGGCATTTGGCAGATGCCTTACATTGTTAGTTTTTATTTTATCTCATTACACATCTGAGGGCTAAGGGCCTTGCTCAAGAGCCCAACAGTGGCAACTTGGTGGTTGTGGGGTTTGAACCAGGGATCTTCCGAACCGTAGTCCAATGCCCTAACCACTGGTCCCTTTTCTTCTGGAGGAAAGTGAATTCAGTGTAATATAAACGCTTATTTAAGACACAGCACAGTGTTTAGGATTGAATTAAGCACATTACCTTTACTTGATCTAATAAAAACTAACGTGCGTACTTGACTGTTGAAGGTCCCGCCTCAGAACTGTCAAAGTGCCACTACTCATCCTTTGAGCATGGATTGTAACCCTTAACATCTAACTGCTAAGCTTCTTTGCCTCGGAAGGGGCTTTTGAATTAAAGTGTCCACTGAAATGAATAAATTTATGGTGCTGGAAGAAAAGAGGATCCTTTCAGCCTTGAGTCTTCAGATCATGTTGCTTCAAGGACAGTTCTTTGTATAATAGAAAAGTCATTACCTGAATATGAATCGGTCTTTAAAGATGTGCCTACAAGAACAGGAACATCTGATAGGTTTGACCTTGTGGGAACGTTAACTGGTTTCAATGAGGAAAATAAAAAAAAAAAAGTTTTTTTTTTAATTTGGCGTGCAGGGGTGCTGTAATCCTTTATGTGTATGTGTGTGTGTGTGTGTATGTTTTGTAGGTTTGTTCCGCCTGACCATGTAGACACACTGTTGATTCAGTTCTGCCTCTCGTATACTGACATATTCAAAAATATCCACACCCTGTTTACACACCACCATTCACACATACGCATTAGCATATCTCTCTCTCTCTCACACACATGCGCACACACACACAGGAGCCCAGGGCCTTTCTCTTTGCAGAGGTGACCCTGCCACCGCCAGCGTGTGGGCATGTTCAGCGCTGTTGAACACGCCGGCTCTCCAGAGAGGACAGCTTGTCACAGCACTTGATGCGTTTGCTTTCACGATGTGTATAATGGTAAAGACACCGGTGAGAGTCTGAAGTACATGAAATGAATATGAGCTGAAGGGGTGAAGTACGCTGTCTCAATGGGGTTTGTGTATCTTATTAAAAACCTGAAAGCTTTCGGGCTTGGAGTATCAAAGTGACCCATATTTTGAGGAGTAGTTACTCCATTAATTAATTGCAGTGATTCATTAGAGGGTTTGAGGGGTTCGACATGCTGAGTTTACTAGAGCTATGAGCGTACGAACACAAAGTTATCTACAGTATGAGTTTGATGTATAGTAGGTGGTGAAGACCCTCACCACAATTAAGAGGGACATCTTAAATCAAACCAGGAGTTTCGATTGTGAAGAATAACAAATCACAGTTATGAGAGTAAAAAAAAAAAATTAAATTTTCTCTACTGTATATAATCCCCTGCTCCACTGATTCACTTATTTCACTAGTGCTCCTTACTGTACCTTTAACATAGGATGTTTTTTCATCCTGCCTCATGCTTTAGATATTCGGGTTAACCCAGTAACCTAGTGTAAGGATCTATCCAATGGCAGAAACTGCAAAGAACGTCTGTACAATAAGTCACTCAGATGGATAAGAGTAGCTAAATGCCTAAATGTAAATTTCTGAAATGCTGGCCTCCCAGGAACTCCTTTAATAGCCCAAACATGAAAAATGTCAGGAGTGTATGGAGGATATGGCAATAACTCCCAGCCGAGTTCCTGTAATGTAAAAGTGTTGCGGTGGGCACTATGAGGCTGTACATTGTCCTGTATCAACAGAACGCCATTTTTTTTCCCGTTAGAGAAAATGGCCATTAATGGAGTTTCTGTGAGGTCAGCGTTTCATCAGCGTAATATCTCAAGAATGAGTAGTTAACTGTTTGTTGGATTGACAGACATGGCATGATCGCTGTACACTGCAGATGAACTGATTCCATTTTGGAATTGATCCAAACAGGGTCACAGCAAGGTTAAACTTCTGAATATAGTTTTTTAATAGTTTTCTTCATGTTCGAAGTATATTTAAGGGCGACAAAATTCAGTACGCCATTCAGCATAAAAATTGTTGCCCGGGTGAGACCGTATTGTGAACATATTTACATGGATTGGGGTTGATTTGTAGAAACAAAGCACCGTTTTCTTATTTAAACGTCTGTATGGAGCCCACAGTGCATCCTCTAATACATATACCTTATTCATGTACAACAAAAACTAGTAAAAATGGAAACCTCAAAACTATCGACATTTAGCCAGCATGGTTTATTTTGCTTTTACATTTGTTAAAAAAAAAAGTCAAATCAGTAAAATCCTGTTTTTTATCCCTAAATATTTATTTGTGACATTGTGAAATTAAATATTTATAAATATATTTTTTTCAGAATTTAGATTTTTTTTTTACAGTCCAATGTAATTCCTAAGTAACAATAAATGTATTATAATAGATTCATTTAAATTTGACATGGATATGGAAACTCCTGCAAATTCACCTGACTTTCATTTTCAAGAAGTAAGCGAATGTGACGGTGCCGTACAAGACGCTGAAATATAAGGGGTGCGTTATGCCGGGCTCTGCGACACGCTGTTCCGCCACTTGGTAAAATTCCACCCTGCACCTTATCTGTGCGTTCTTGGATTTCAAGGACTCTGAACAGTCACAGACGAGCAGAGCAAATCATGGAGTGGAGAGGAGCGGAGAGGAGACTGTAAGATACACCACTACTTAGTGCAGTAATTATACAAGCCTTTTTAAACTGATATCGGTGTTCATGGTGTTATGGGTGTGTTATGTTGTTTAACATGTGTAATATAAATGCTAAGAGAAATGTTATATCATAGAAACGCAATGCTGCGCCATCACACAGTCATCGTACAGAACCTACTGTACTCTTTTAGCTCCACATGGCAGCATTCAACAACATGTGGAACACTTTAGTGGTTATATGTTCTTAGGACTCTTTTCCCATCCTGGATCATCTGCTGGTTTTCATTTTCTATACCGCTTTATCCTGTATTTAGGGTCGCGGGGACATGGAGCCTATCCCAGGAGACTCTGGGCACGAGGCAGGGTACACCCTGACAGCGTGCCAATCCATCGCAGAGCGCACACACACACACACACACACACTCATTCACACACTATGGTCAATTTGGGAACGTCGATTAGCCTAATCTGCATATCTTTGGACTGTGAGAGGAAACCGGAGTACCCGGAGGAAACCCACCAAGCATGGGGAGAACATGCAATCTCCATGCACACCGAGACGGGAATCGAGCCTGGCCGGGAATCGAACCCGGACCCTGGAGGTGCAAGGCGACCTTTTTTTTTTTTTTACAAATTAAACACCAGATTAGAAAAATGTCATGGACAGAGTTTTTCCCAAGCATCCAGATAGCATTTTATATTTATTTTTACACCGTTATCTAAAGATTCCAAAGGGAAATTCTAAATGTTTTTTTTTTTTAAATAAATGTCAAACAGGTCGTGTGTGCAGGAATTGTGCCATAATGACGAACAGAAGGTCATCATTACAATTCTTCATAAATGACCTGCCCCAACACATAGTAGTAAATGTTTGATTTATTTTTCTAACAAAATGTGCAATATGAAGAGGAATAAACGACAGAGATCGTGCACGTGACATAATAAGTGACGTCGTGTTGTTGATGCTACCAAAAGATGATTGTCAGAGCTTGAAATCGACCATGCCAGAGACTTTCCATTTGGTGAGCTGCAAAATCCTACTGGAACGGAAATGAGAAACAGTTTTAATCGGCGTGACGCAATCAGAAATGCTTTTCTGAAAGTGATCACGGTATTCTGGTTAAAAGCCGTTTGATAGAAATGATTTCACCAGCAGCTAAAGTGATATTAAAACATCATGCAAAAAATCTGAAAGAAAAACTTTATTTAAGAAATTTACTCCAAGTGTTTGTTGGGAATGTGTGAGGTTTTATAACCTTTCTATATTAACAGGAAGTGCAAAATACTGACTGCACTCTTATTCATGTGCGTCTGCGTTTTAGTTTGACCCTCTAAGGTTAGACAAACCTCTCTTACTCTATAACAGTATGGAAAAGCAAGAGGCGCACGACTTTTATATAATGGGTTGAGATATCCAGAGTGTAGAAGTGCACAGACACTCGGAAAGCATTAACCTTGTACACAATGGCGGAGGAAAAGTCCAGCAGCGAGGGTTTAATCAGATGTGTGAGACGGTCTGGTCTGTCTGCTGGTTTTTGTCCAATACCATTGTAAAAACAAAAAGTTTTAATATCTCATTTTTTTAAAACATAAACATGAGAAGAGGAGTAAAGACGGAGATATGAGCAGTTTGCTATTTAATATACTGTATCATAACAGAATGAAAGCCAGAAGTTTATTTTTTGGAGTTTTTCTGGAGAATAAAATGTCTTCTGTAAGTCAGATACTTAAATCTTAAATTGAAACTAAACATCTACTGTATTCTTCACTAGTCATGAAGAGCGCAGACTAAAATTATATATTTACTTTTGTTATTCACTGCAGTCCTACAGTTTAATAAATAAATATTACAATTAAAATCTTTGACACAAAACGTTCATCACGAGCGTCTAGAAGATTTATAGCGTGTATATAGTACAGAACTCAGTATGACGTTGATGATGCAGAGGTGCAAGTACTGTACGACCACCAAGGTGGCCAATGCAACAAAGATCACGATGTTAATTTCAGTTTTAAGCAGACGTCTTAGACATGTTGCTAAAGGGGGTGGATCAGTGGTAGGTTTCTCATCTACCATGCAGAAGGCACAGGTTCGATTCCCAAAACTAGGAAATAACATGGAATTGGGTAATTAAGTAACAACAACAACAGTCAGTTGTTTTATGTCAGCTGTTCTGGAAGAGTTCTTGCAAGAACAAGTGCAAAACTGAAATTAACATTGTGACCTTTGTTGCATTGGCCACCTTGGCGGTCGTACAGTACAGAATGACGCCACTTACTGGTAAAGCTATTAAAAGGCGAGTGTGATCTATGGCTAATGACTAATGTATCCATGTCACTTACAGTATGATTTACTTATTATATAAGAATAAACGTAACCAGTATATCCTCTGTTGCCTGCTATTTCCTTGTACTGTCATTACTATCAGTACGCACTGAAAAAAGTCCAATGTCTTTATTTCCTGATAGGAAGTGATCACTACAAAGGCAGCAATTGATTCCACTTGGATTTGACGCCTGACCCTTTTAATCCGCATTAGCTCGATTTAACTCTGCACACATCCCTAGTCTGTTTGTTAGAAAGAAGCCTATACAATACCCGACCATCTCCTCACTCCCTTCGATCATGATGTTAAACATGCGTCTGGTCTTGTGAAACCAATTAATGCTATCACTTTGCAATCTGGCATCAACGAAGTGTCATATACAGTAGAATAGTATCTCTATACTGTACGTGCCGTCACAAACATTTAGTCTTCTTATCTGCTTTTCTAGCCCTCCTGCTGTCACTGGACACGAGACACCACTGGTGATGCTTACGCAACAGATTTTTTTGTCTACTGTATGTTGATTCAAGTTCATTTGAGTATTTGTTTAACTGACCGGTTGATTGACTGACGTCTAAAACATTTTATAATGCCAAAGGTGTTACAGTAGAAGTCCCCTGCAGCCTACTGTACAGTAGCTCTGAAAGATTCGATAGCTTTCAGATTCACTGTAATTTGTGGAAACCTGCTGTTTGACAACACCATACCCCTTTTGGTTCCCGTCAGCAGGGACACGCGGCATGACTGACAGATTGGTTTCCTTGGATGGAGACACAAGTGCACTTGTTGTAGCTGAGTTGAAAAAAAGAAAAAAGTACACACAGGCTGAGAATGAAGGCCAGGAGAGAGAGAGAGAGAGATGTAAGGAGTGGATGGAGGCTGTTAGCTGTCAGCAGTAGAGTGGAGACGAAGGCTCATTGTTTTTTGCCTCCTTTCGGCTGGCATTAGCAGCGTTGCTCGGGTATGCTCCTTCTCTCCTTCTCTCTCTTTCTCTCGCTCTTTCTCTCTCTCTTATATCTGGCCTAGTTTTGCTCCTTCACTGCATTGTGTTGGAGGGGTTGAAGCCCTGAAGCGAGGACTGATAAAGGGAAATCTTTACAGAATAATGGTTTCCATAAGGCTTTGGAATTAGGTCTGTGGGTGAGGATTTTCTCTTTGGCAAATTTCAGCTTTGTTTTTGTGTGTGTGTGTGTGTGTGTGTGTGTGTGTGTGTGTGTGTGTGTGTGTGTGTGTGTGTGTGTGTGGCAAATCCTAAATAGTAGCCTTCTTATCTGTGCTACTTAGCATGAAACAATGTATTTGACTATTTTTACCTTCATGTGTTGTCTTTTTTTCCCGTAAATCCTCTGTATCTCTCTCTCTCTCTCTCTCTCTCTCTCTCTCTCTCGCTCATTAAGAGACGTGAGTCTCCTTTGAAACACAGAAACAGGCCTCAAGTGTTTTGACACCATTTCTTCTGGTTCCCTGAACATTTCTGCATCTTTTGTTCTACTTGCTCAGGTGTTTTATGATTTGCACCTTTAGATGAAGTCTAAGAAATGTGTGAACTCTAATGCATATAGCGGTGAATAAATAACTCCGGTAAGACGGAGGAGACGTCTCAGATATAGCCGGGGGGTAGTACGACTGATTTCCTTTTTATACACCTACACGCATTTCAGTCATAGTACAGGTTTAGCACTGCGGCAAATATTCTCTTATTAGGACAGAAAACTAGTGTGAACAGGCCCGCTTTCTGTATTTCCAACGCTGCTCCTTGTTTTCCAGCTTACATTAGTTGGTTGTTCTGATGGTTTTAGATCACTGTCTGGTCGTATAGTTGGAGGCGTCTGGTGGTTCTTCACCCTGATCATCATCTCCTCCTACACGGCCAACCTGGCTGCCTTCCTGACTGTGGAGAGGATGGTGTCACCCATAGAGAGCGCAGAAGACCTCGCCAAGCAGACTGAGATCTCCTACGGCACCTTGGATGGAGGATCGACCAAAGAGTTCTTCTGGGTGAGAGAAGTTGGATTTATTTGACGCTAATTCTCACATTTGAGTTCACTCAACAGTATTACAATATTACATTTTTCATTATTTACTGTCTGATTTATTTCAAGCACCTAGGACTTTTTATACAGCGCTGTGCAAAGAGAGAGACTTTATTGGATTTTTAAGTAGCCTTGAGGTATAGTTCTCCAGGATTCCTGAAGGAAAGTATTTGCCTCTCATTTTTAGCAAATTCAGTCTCAGAGGAATATTTATGTTTAAGTCACACAGTGACCTACTGTATGAATCATTCAAGCGTAAAAGAATCATCCAACTTCGGGCATGAACCAGTGAGAAACAGATGATGACAGATGATCTTGACAGTGATTAGTCCACTACTGATGCTAAATGCTAAGTGGTTGGAATAGACGAGAGAGGAAATGAGGTTGCTGCAGAGGTTGCTACATAAACAGTCAACTTTACATGTTTAATAATACATTTTTGTCCTCAGAGATCCAAAATAGCCGTGTTTGAGAAGATGTGGTCCTACATGAAGGCTGCAGATCCCTCAGTGTTTGTCAAGACCACCGACGAGGGAGTGGCGAGAGTGCGGAAGTCCAAAGGGAAATACGCGTATTTGCTCGAGTCCACCATGAACGAGTACATCGAACAGCGCAAACCATGTGATACCATGAAGGTGGGCGGAAACTTGGACTCCAAAGGGTATGGGGTTGCAACTCCTAAAGGTTCTGACTTAAGGTAAAAATGGCATACTTACTAACCAGAATATAAGTGACATATACATTTTGTATAATGACTTACAATCTTGAAAGCTGGAGAGATTACCCCGGAAGACGTTTTTTTCCAATTTAATTATTCCCAAATAACACAATGACCTTGGATTCTGTTGTAATGAGAACCCTGGAATCTGTTCTCAGCTTGGATTTCCCGAGTAATCTCTCTGCATTTTGATAATTTTGAATATTTCTGACTGTCTTCATCTCTTGGTCCTGTGAACAACCATTATTCATGATATCCTATTTCTAACCCTTGTGTCTCACATTTCCATGCCATATTGATGCTCTTCTGTTTATTGATTCCTTCAGGATTCACCCCATGACATCACTCCAACCCATTCCATCACTACCACATCAATATCCTGAACTGTCAATGACGTTCAGCTAAACATCATTTCTCACAGACGTAATTCAGATCGATAGTATAATGTAAAAAATGTATAACAAGGCTAACACATTAACTTTAGCATAAATTTTTTTTATCTGAAAAAAAGGCGGAAATTATTAATAGTAATCGCAAAGGAATTACTTGTTGACCATTACTCTCATTCATGTCTCCTCATCATGTCTTTTTCTTTGTAGCTTATAGTTGTTTCCCATCAGATACTGTACTTTCTGGACGATAAGTGTCTGCACTGTAAATCAGCGCAGCTCTAAAGTTGAAATAATGCATTTTATTTTTCATACTGGGAAGCCAGAGTCCTACCGGTTGCTTAAGTCCAGTTTAGTTGGTTTTAATGTAGTTCATCGCTCTTGTTTTTCCAGAGCTAAAGCTTAGAGACAAACAGTACTAGGCAAAAGTCTTGAGCCACCCCTGATTTCTTTATATTTTACTTCCAAAGAGCCAGACGCCTTTTATTATAATGTAGTCTTGAGGGTTAAACCAGTCCAGTCCCTGTGCCTGAGCAGTTTCAGGTAAAAGCTTTTTGTTTGTTAAGCCACACAGTTACCTAAAGCATAAAAACCATCTAACGTAAGGCATGAACCAGTGAGAAACAGGTCTAGATGATGACAGAAGATCAGGCCGGTATAATATAATACAGTATACTGGTGATGCTGAATTGAATACTGAAATGCTATATTAGTGCCATGCTGAAAGTGTGCTTTATAATGTTCCTAACCATCCTGTTATTCAAACCTAGAATAAAAACACTAATAAAAGCAGGCACTCGCTACAGGGCAAAAGACACGTCTTATAGTCTGGAAAATGCGGTACTTTTCCCCCTCTCCTCTCTGCCTGTTACTCTTTCTGCCAAAGCAGTGAACTTTAGCAAAGCAACGCTCACGAGTGTAGTCTGGCTTTCTGTTAGTCACCCATAAGCCGACCTCTTTCTAACCCCCCTCCCGTCACACAGACGGAAGGCTTAGAAAGAGAGGTTTTACTGAGAAAGACACTGTTGCCCGGGAGCAGAACAGACTCATGGTCTGTTCACTTTCCTTCCTGGTGGCACTCTCCGCTCCGCGGTGGAAGGGGCTTCCCGGTAACAGCGCCTGGAACAGGAGCACATGAAGACTGGGTAAAGGGTGGAGCAGGCGTATTGAATTAAGAACGCTCTGGCATGCACATACCGCGGACTAGTGTACTGTACTGTAGGAAGATCTCCTTCGACCTGTTTGACAAAATGACAAATCGCAAGACAATCCGGCTTACAGTAAATGCAGAGCATCGCTAACGCCTCCTCTTCCCTTCCTAGGAATCTATGTCTCGCTTGGTAAAATCTGCTCACACTACATATTTTTTCTTTTCTTTTCCTGAACATCACACAGAACAAGACAACAAAAAGGTCTTGTAGAAACAGGCACACAATCAGATCAGTTTGCGTTTTTATTATTATTTAAAAAATTTTTTTTTAGATTGACTCACGTTTCATTTCCTACAACCTCTGCCTCACTGTCCCATTCTCACCACTTACGCTGACCCCGATTATTTTATTTATTATCGTTTCAAGAAACCGAGTAAACCTGGCAGTGTTAAAACTGAACGAGCAGGGCCTGTTGGACAAATTGAAAAACAAATGGTGGTACGACAAGGGCGAGTGCGGCAGCGGGGGAGGTGATTCCAAGGTCAGCCCCAGTATGAGCTATCCAGCGGGTAACCACCACGGTGGAGGGGTAACCGGCAAACACCCTTGGACCCGTACTCACACAGTACGGGGCTGTATGCTAAAACCGATCTGGCGATGCATTAACGTAACAATGCATTTACAGACAATGCATTTTTAAAAACTGGATATAAAAAGGATTCCTAATTGCATATTTGATATGATATAGGAGAGAAAAAAAATTCCCTATCCAAGTGTTTTCATCTTTTGCCGGTTACCCAAAGTGATATAGTAATACACATCTTGCACTAGGGAGAAAGGCAACAAAGCTAGATGGAGTATTAATGCATATCACTTTGGCACAGCCACATTATATTCAGATTTGTGATTAAGCTTTTTTTTGTCCTCTTTTTTTTCCCTCAATCTAGCTGTAGACTTGTAGTACAACACTAGTACATATTTTATATAGGTGTGTGTTTACTTAAATGCTGAATAACATAAGATAACATGGGTAATGTTATTTATGTTATTTCCCTGGTTGAAGAATCCCAGTAAACCTAGCGGTGTTGAAGCTCAATGAGCAGGCCGTCTTAGACAAACTGAAAAACAAATGGTGGTACGATAAAGGCGAGTGTGGAAGCAAGGACTCCGGAAGAAAGGTTAGTTCCCACATTGGTGCTTTGCCTCACTTTAGTGAACAATCCTCAGAGCTTAATAAAAAAAAAAAGAAATCAAGCCCACTCATCCCCACCCCAGTCCCTAGTACATAACAGCTGCCTGTGCTCTGTCTCCAATCTGCCCTTTACCTACAGTAAATGCAACCAGCACACACAAACACACACACACATACACACATACACACGGATTTAGGCTGTGTCGTCACTTACGGTAATGGCATTTTGAAATACAGTAAGTAGATAGCTATGTGGGGGATAAGCGCCTCGGTAAATGTAGCTATTTTTCACGTTATGGCATGTTTAACCCTTATGTACTGTGCGGTCAGAATGACCCAGCGACCTTGATTTATGTCCACATAATATACCAGGAAGGAAGCCTAAGCACAGAATGAGCACCATGGTTATACTGTACAGGGGTTCCAATATCTACCGATTAGCCGTAGGATTTCCAGAGATTACTGGAAAGTATGATTTTACGCATTTTTTCTTTCCTAACAGAAAAAAAAACATGCATGGGATGCCAGGTTAAAAACCTTTGTTTGCTTATGAAAGCATGTTTCCTTCTTTTGCTTCTTGACAACATAATAAAGGCCAGGTTTATCCGTCTTGTGTGCTGTTACAAAAGGTAGGTCTACAAAGATGGTTACAAAAAGCGAACTTAGGATTTCAGCATTGTAGGCACCCTTGAAACTGATAACAAGCACTGAAAAAAAATTAGTGGATGTATTCTACAAATATATGAGATGTGTAAAGACTCTTCGGTTTGAATTAAAGCCACAGTTCATAAGGGTTAAATAGTCTTTTAATTTATCGCTTATGAGTATTAATTCATTCAAATTTAGCTGCAAATATTAAAACCAGACCCTTGTAGAAAAAATATAGATATTAATATAGACATATAGTGTCTGTATAGTTGATGTCCACTGAATACAAGTTGTAATCTCATGAGCATGATGGTTATTTATTTCACCCAGAGATGCCTATACTTTTTCCTAGAGCTCTATGAACCTGCAGAGTTTTGTTCCAGCTCACAGATTTATTACTTTAATGCCACAGAAGACCATTATTAGTCCAGGGCCGTGTTGTTTGGTTTGGCATTTAATTGAGTGTAAGAAATTGAAGTTAAGATGAGATGTACTTGATTTATTGTCGGTTATTCCAACCAGGTTACCTTTGGACCTCTAGTGGCACCTGTATAGTTGATTATAGTAAAAGGAATGATAATTGTATATTACTGTGTTGATTAGAAAGGTGTGCTCATTGTGCACTTAATAAGGAAAAGAGTTAGACAGTTGAAGACTGATGTTCACCTACTCTGGAATTCTCTTCTTGACCGACAGGAGTGGAACATGTTGTGGTCTTTTGCCGTTGCAGAAACCCCACATCAAGGTGTATCTACCAAGAGTTACTATAGTCGTCCTCCCCTGACTTCTCTCACCAGCAATGACATTCTGCCTGCACTCCCACTAAATACTTAATGTTTCTAGATTTTCACACCATTCTATGACTGCTGTTTTTGATTGTAAAAACAAGCAGGTGAACAGGTGTCCCTGATAATGTTGGTCATTGAGCGATTAATAAGACAAAACATTGCTCAGTAAATTAACAATGGCTATTTAAAATGCTGCTACTCAAATGGATGGTTCAGGTTTCTTGAAATCAATTATATAAATTTATAGATTTTTCTGCTCTGCATATTGACTGTGAAGTTTGTCACACGAGTACAATGTACTGTAAATAATAGGGGCCAAATACCACAATCCTTGTTCCATGCAAAAATGCATTCCAAAGTTTAGCTGAGAATCATTAACTTCTGCAGTCCCACTGAGCTAAATCAAGTGGGTATCTACTGTACCATACGGCATAACTTAAAAAGATACCAACCAGATTTAGCTCAAAGGGACTGCGGAGGCTTCATGTGAGTCTCAGTTGAACTTTGGAATGCATTTCTGCATGGAACAAGTGTCGTGGAATTTGGCCCCAGTTACTTACACACACATTCTCTGTGACAAAATTCACAAATTTCGGTAAAGGAAAATACGAAAATTTACTGACCTTAAATTTGCTTTAAAGCAGACTTGCTTATTTGTCTTATTTTGTCTAAATTGTCTGTTCTGAACAGAATGTGCAAATGGTTTAATGGGGTTTAAATAGATACTGTATAGTGCAGAGTTATTCTGTAAATAGATCTCGAAAGAAACGTCTGCCCTACAGTATGTGTGAGCATTTTTTTACAATAATATCAGGGGCAGTGATGGCAGTATGTCTTAATTAGATTTCCCATGCCAAAATACATTTTAATTAAAAACCTCTATCTTCATGCAGATTTTTCTTTCTTTTTTTTTATTCTACCTACTTAAGCTGAGCTGCATCACATGTACAGTACTGTATGTTTGGAATGAGAGGACAAATTAACCAAAACATGGCCATTAGTATAGGATAGGAAAGTGAATTGCGCATTTACATTACGATACGTAACCTCATAGAATCAGATTAATTTTATTCACCATAGTTGTCCACAACATGAAACATTCAGCATAGTTTGGAATGCACAGATCACTGACAACACAAAACAGATTTACATAAACATAATTACCATCCTGACATCCAAATACTGCACCATAAGCACATTAGACTCTGTTGTAATTACACTAGAGGAAGAAATGCCCCTGAATGCAGTTTATAGCTCATTAAATGGAAATATATCATTATTAATATTATGATTATTATTATTATTATTAGTCAAATTTGTAATATAAGATTATAGTGTTCAAGTCAAACCGGGACTTTTGATTGCATTCTTATCTTTAATTATCTATATAATCCCTACTACACTAATGCACTTACCCCAGTGTTTCACTAGTGCTTGGATACAATCAAAGTAGGAAGTTTTCTCAGTACGCCAGTGCCATGATCAGACATGATCGGCCTTCCAGAACTCCTTAATTGTCCAAACATGTGGAAATGGCTTGGAGCGAGTCAGGACTGTACGAGGGTTGTGGTATTAACTCCCTGCAACTACAGAATGCCTTTGGTAAACAAACCAAGCTGTTGTTTTTTCCTGTGAGTGTTGCTACAGTACGCGCCACCTCGACCAGGATCATCATTCAAGGAAGTATGGTCTTCTTTAAGGCCTTGTTCACACGGGCGTTAAATTTTTGGATAAACGAACGAGCTCAGAACGTCCTATATGTTGATGTTGCGTTTTGTAGTGCCGCTTGATTGATTTCTACACTGGCGTTTGTTTGTCTCTGTCTAACGACTACAAATTGTAGTTTGTGTGTTTAACCTGTGGGGGCAGTGTGTCGGGAACTGGACATGAAAGCCCTTGTCATTTTATTTGAGGTGCCTCCTTTTAATATGGACCATTTTGCAATATTAGACATTAATCTTATTGTTTTAAAATGTAATTAAATTATTATATTTAAATAATATATAAAAATATTTTTAAAAATAACACGGCGACGTAGGGAGAGAAAAAAATCGCCGCCCCTGCTGGGTTCACCCTCTGACTGCACAACGTCGGATTAAAGGAAGTTTTTTGTGGTTTATGAAGAAATGCGAACATTTCCGCGCAAGTTTTATTTTTTAAGCATTTTATTTTTGCCTTTTTTCCGCATTTCCCTATGTATAGCATGTAGAATCATGGGATATATCCGGTCCTCCGAAGCGTAAAATGGACGCGGAGAAAACGAACTAGACATGGTTTCCTTGCGTTCGTTGGGATTTGAACGCCAAGAAAAAGCTGCATGCAACGTTTTTTTAACACTGTATAAACGCGCAGTCGGACAAACGCACGTCACCAAAGCCCGTGTGAACACCGTCATTGCCTCCCATAGAAAACCCTCTGCGCTTCATCCGCGATCACCGGACGCTACGAACGGCAGAAAAACGGTCGATTTTAACGCCCGTGTGAACAAGGCCTAAAACATTTGCACCATTGAACTATTTTACTGCAGCTAAGAGTCTCATCACCATACCGTGCCGCTTGAAATTGGTTTTATGCCCTCATTCACAAGAAATTTCATCCCAGCTTGACACGAACACCCCCATAGCAAACTCAATATAAGATTATTAAGCCTATTTTTATTTTATTGCTTTTGCAAATCCCGCGACCCTAAATACAGGAAAAAGCGGTATAGAAAATTAATTAATGAATGCTTTTGCAAATCAATTGTGTCTAGTTTGGTTTGATTTCACACTAAACTAAATGGAGCAAGAAGAAACAAATGTTGGCTGAGGTGACTTAATGTATAGGGCTGAGAACGTACTGTAGATATTTTTTTCTTTTATTGGTCAGAAATAGTCAGCACAGTGGCTTAGTGGGTATCAAGGCCGTCTTGCACCTCCAAAGGTTGGTAGGTCATTGGGTCTGGTGAGTGTGTAGGAAGTCTTCTTATTCCAGGTTTCCTCCAACAGTCCAAAGACACAACTCGCTTTTCCAAATTGCCTGTATTCATGAAGTAGTGTGTCTGTGCTTGCACTTTGGGATGGGTGTACCTTGCTTTATGCCCCAAGTTTTCTTTGAAAGGCCCCAAGCCCCTCTAATAGATGGACATATGGAGATGCCACCAACAACCTTAAAAAAAGAACAAAATTAGTATTTTTACAATTTCAGGTTTAAGGGCAAACACGAAAGCGTATTGTCAACTGTGCAACTGAGAAATTTTTCCTGCGACCTTAACCGAATAGTGTGTGTTACATAAAGGCTTTATGTTGTCTTTTTGTTGATTCTAATCGCCATAAGGCACCATGAAATCACCCTAACAGTCTGATCGGATCTACCTTAAAATGAGCCAACTAGCTCTGAGCAGATTTGAACTCACAGCTACAAGGAAAACTATATAATCCAGGATGATGTCAAACCATTAACAATCCAATCTGGCTAACTCGGTAATCTGTGTAGGACGAAATGGAGTCAGGATGTGTTAGAGTCAGGCTTTAACTAAACTCTGCAGGGTGCTGGAGCTCCAGGGGCAGGTTTGGGCAGCCATGCTTAAATTATTCAACAGGTCCTAATGTCAAAGCCTGTGAAGCTTAATAGGTGCACTGTGATTAATCATGGTACTGTAGTCTATTCAAGTCTGATCATCATTGGGGATCAGATCCATCCACATACTATACGAGTAAATGACAGTTTGGAGAGTAATGCGTCGCTGTGAAATCCCTGTCCTTTGATTGCTTTTTCCCCAGAGGGATCAGTAATGCTATCTATCCTTGTCTATGTTTTATAGTGCCTTGTGTAAGTATTCACCCCTCCTCACCTTTTTCACATTTTGTCCACTCGATCGGACTTAATTGGAATTATACATCATGAGTCTACTTAAAATAGCTCATAAAAAGTTTGAAAAGTTTGGATACGTTTTTTAAAAATCTTGTTAATGTGTGAATCCCTTAAAATTTGTTCTGGTGCAAAAACACAACATTACTCACATTATTAGTTACATTTGTAGTGTGTGTATAGCAGTTAAAGTGTCAAGTGATTTACTGTAAGTATCTGGTACCTGTTCTGGCAGGGCCATATATTTATTTAGAGAACATACCAATAAACAGCATCGTGAAGCCCAAGGAGCTATAATGCATGGGTAAGAGTAAGCAATCACTTCAGTATTATGGGCTATTTTGAGTAAAATTATGATCTGTAATCCAAATTGTGTCCATTTCAATAGCTTACAGAATCTCAGACAGTTCAAGGGAGAGTGAATACTTACGCCAGCCACTGTAAAAGCAATGTGCATGCTTGTGGATGAGACCGAAGTACAGTATGGTCGGAAAAAACTCATGCATGCCACTGATTTCTGCTGCCCCACTAATGTCATGGCCACCATCATGGGGACAGAGAAAGAGCTCACAGGCCATAGCTCACGTACTGTAACTCCCAACACCTATAGAACGATTCCTCTCACCTAATATACAGTATGCACTTCCAATATAGAGGCTGCTTCAATTCTAAAATGGACAGATGTTTTAATTGTTTATTGATAGACTTTTCAGAAAGAATAAATAGATTGAAATGTCATGTTCTGGAGAGTGATATGTGTTATTCCAGCTTGTGACTTGTGCATGAGGTTGTCTGCATGCTTTAGAAAGTGTTTACTAGATAATTTTATTGCTGCTAGTTATGTATTCAAATCTGTAAATATTAAATTGTATGGATTTAAATGCAATATGTATTATATTGTAGTGCCGTACTACTGTATATACTATATTGTGTCTAAAAAGAATAAATATCCTGTTATGTGTTTGCTAGTTTTAGTAAGAGAGGTGGATTTTGGTGAATGCATGTGTGTATGTGTGTGTTTGTGTGTGTGTGTGTGTGTGTGTACAGTATGTGTGTGCATGTTCGTGTCAATGTTGTATATGTATTAGTTTCTAATTGTATCCTCTATGCTGTTCAGGATAAGACCAGCGCCCTGAGCCTCAGTAATGTGGCAGGGGTTTTCTACATCCTGATTGGAGGACTGGGTCTGGCCATGCTGGTGGCCTTGGTCGAGTTCTGTTACAAGTCCAGAATCCAGTCTCGGAGAATGAAGGTGAGTAAAGAATAATAGTGTTTCACATGCACTGTATTTTAATGTTTTGTCCTTCTCATCTTCCTTTAGATTTGATTTGATAGCAGTTCGATTGCTACATGTATGGACTTTACGCAGAATGCTTTAATAGGAGTAGCTGTACTGTACACCTGCACGTTCATGTGCAGGCAGCCATGGTGGAAACAGGATTATCCAAACTGGACAAGATTGAGAAAACAAGAAAATCAAAGAACAGGAGAACAGGAGACGTGATTTAAATTTTTTTTTTTTTTTTTATATATATACTCTTCATCTGTCCAGTTTTAGTGAGTCAGTGCCAACTGTTGTGTCACATTTCTGTTCTCGCCTCACAAGACTAGAACCTGACGTGGTCCTATTTTTGCCTGACAAGTAAGGAAACCCGATGTTGGCCCTTAGCCCAGCTGAATGAACTTTTCAATTATTCTGTGATGCTTTTCTCCTAACCACGGTTGTAAGAAGTGGTTATTTAAGGGTCAGCTCAAACCAGTCTGTCCACATGCCTCTGAATTTTCAGAACTGACAGTAGCTACATTTCCATGGAGCATGTTTCTTCAATCTGATCTAAATTATTCTGATTAGATCCAAACTTTACTGTTTACGTAGACGGCGATTTAATAATATGGCCGTTCATATGCTAAAAGCACTTAATCAGGAAATCTCCTGTTGCAAGATGCATTTTATAAATAAATATATTAATAATAAATACTATTTAATAATAAATAATTGAAATAATAATAAAAATTATAAATGTAGATGAAGTGGGTTGTTTGTATGCTGAGGTTCCACTGTATAACTATACTGTAAGGTTCCCATCTTTTCTGATTACAAGAATTAGAAGAATTGAGTCTCATCTACATATATGATTGGTGAGATGCTTTACTATGTTAGAAATGAAACAAAGTCAGAGGCCCATTCTCAGCTAAATCAATAGATGAAAGTTAAGACTGGTTGAAGAGAGTTGTTCTTACATAGTTCACCGATTTGGGGCGAAAGCAAAGTGTCACTCCTGGCAGCTCTTCACATCACCTAATGTTACCCCAATGTGGGGCAAACAGGAGCAGAAAGAATATATTTATTCGGACCAAAGGCAAACAATCAAATCAAGTGCTAACATGGCTAATATTTACCTATTCAACGGATTATCACCAGCCCCACACCAGTAGGAAAAAAGGTCATTCCCAGGCCTCTACACATATTGTATCATATTAATTATTAGTGATACAATATTAATATGTAGTAAAACCACATTTTATTGGCAGGTACACGAATAGTTAGATGTGTAAATATAACACGATGACAGAAATTTTTATCACATTTCAGTACTAATATTTACCTTGTTAATTTCAGGCAGAAATTATCTTTGTGATGTGAGTTTTTTTTTTTTTACATAATCTCTGAAACATGACTGGAATAGAAATCGAGAAAGTAAGACAAGCCATCTTTATACCTTTTTTATCTTTATAGCTTTTTTGCTTAGCTACATTGCTTACAAGCTAACTGCACTGTCAAAAATAGAAGGAATTGTAGTTAGCAAATGCTAACATTAGGCTAATTGTAGGCCTTTGGTAAACTGTTAGCTAATGTGGTTAGCAAACTTGCTGAACATGATGCTAGCTATGACATTTTGTAAAGCACCTGCTAATTTCTTTGCATTTTGTCAAAGAAATTAATATAACAATGGCCAAATTTTTGGTTTTAAATATTATTTAACATTATTTATAATTAATTATACACAATATATTCTAGTAAATATAAGGCTATTTTAAGTACAAATACATTATTATAGTACATATAACAATACATATATTATTAAGTCTATCTTTAGCTATTAAGCATTAGCCCTTAAAGTAGGCTACCTGTTAGATGTGATGGAGAACAGTGAAGCTACAGAGTGGGAAATTGCCCTGACTTAAATTAATTAAAACAGTATAAATTTTTATTTTTTTACCTGACTTTTATCTAAATCTTGGCTATTATTGTAGGAACGTTAAGAATACGGCAGAATAAACATCTATATCTTGGATGAAGTTCACGAGTGTGAAATACACACGGTGATTATAAGAGCGTGACCACCCTGGGTCTCGTGACAAGGTGTTAGTATGAAAGATGTAACAGTGGGCGAGTGTGATATAGAAAGCCTATTCCTACCCCCCCCCCCCCTCCAATCTTGGACCACATTTCCTTTGAATGCCTTTCAGCCATCATCAAAAAAAGCCGCAGTGACAAATTTAGATTCAATTATCAGTGGAACCATGTGGTGAATCATAATTTTGTTTGCGGCCATAAAAATGCCATTTTCTGTGGAAGTAGTGGTGTCCATTTGTTAAAACGGTTTCTTATTCCCTAATATTCAAGAACAGAATCATTGGTAGGCTCACTAAATCATCTTAATGATATGTTTTAATTCTATGGCTGTGATGCTGTATCCCTAACTAGAATGTGTTCACTCTCTTTATTTGAATCTGACAACCACGTAACTGCTGCATAAGTTTTCTTTTTAATGCCAGAATTTACTGTTATAGGAAAATAATCAAAGCTGACTATATGGAGGTGATTATTCTACAGTATAAGCACATCTTTTGTTCCTCTTACATTGCAGTAAATACAGTATAGCTGTACAGCAGCACAAGGAAAAGATGTTCAAGTCAAACTGGGACTGGTATTTTCTCCAGAGTAAAGGTGTAAAAATATTGACATTTACAGAAGATTTCAAGCACAATACAGTGATGAGACTCTTAGCCGCAGTCAAACATTTGAATAGCACAAACCTTTTAACAAAAATAACAGGGACTTAGGAGAGTTATTGCCGCATCCCCGTCGTACAGTCTTGACCTCGCTCCAAGCCATTTTCACATGTTTGGGCCAGTAAAGAAGTTCTTGGGAGGCCAGCATTTCAGACATGGAGCAGGCAGTCCAATCAAGATTTCGGCATGCTAAAAAAAACTTTCGACCTTGGTTGTATCCAGGCCTAGTAAAATACTGCGATAAGTGCATTAGTGTAGAAAGAATTTACAGGGAGTTTTTACCCTCATATGTATCTGTGTTCTGTTATTCTGCACAATCAAAAGTCCCACTTTGACTTAAACACCATTTTATAATTAAAATGTGAAACATGTTTGCGCAGATAGTTTGCCTTTTTTCAAAAGAACTGAGCAAAATTATCCGCTAATGGAACCAGAAATTCTGTTACATTTGTCTAAAAACAGGCTTAATAATCTTCTATTTGGTTTGTTGCAAATTTAAACACTTACAGTACTAACATGTCCTGTTTTGCAGTGCAGAGCTTGTCCTTAATAAGTTCTTTTTCCTGTGTAGTCATGTTGCTGCAAAGCTTCGAAAGAGCTGTTTTACAACTTCTGTTTTACAACTTCACCCCTAAATTTACAAAGCAATGATACTGGAGGCTTCTTAAATACAAAAAAACTAAATTCTTAAATACTAAATAAATACTATATAAATATATGTTATGGCAGAAAACTTTGTCATATTTACACTATGTTCAATTTGTTAATGTGGCGCATAAAACATAGAAAGTTTTAGAGCTGGTGCATTAATATACTGCAAACCTGCGATTTGGCCCACATCTGGAATTCTTGTCAAAGCTGTGCTCCTACAGAAAGCTAATCGACACATTTTTGATCAATCGGAATGAAGACATCAGCAGAACTTTGGTATAAATTTAGCAGAAATTACTGCTCCTGGAGAAGGCCAATTGGACTGCATCAGCTGGGGGAGCATTATCCTCGCTGATGCAGTGAAGTGTGCTGGATTTGAATTTAAAGCCTGACAGCCACATCATTAGCTCCCGTTTGAAGCCTACAGGCTTTCATTATGTGAAACTAATGCAGGAGTGAGAGGTTTCCCAGCTAGCATGATTTCGTTTATTGTTCTAAGTATTTTTTTTCTCCCGACTGCTGAATTATTGTGCAAGACTGCCATATTGACAGACGCATACAACTCAAGCGAAGCATAAATTTCCACCAGAGCTTGTGGATATACAGCTTCGAGTGCCAGCTGACACTGGTTTAGAGCTTGTTTTTGCCGATACACATGACGCATTCAGTTTAATCGAAAGATAAATCCGGATTTGGTGTAGCTAAGAACCGTGTTTGTCGTGTGTCTCTTGTAGCAAATCATCGACGCAGCAATGCTGGGCTCCAGCCTGAGCCGTATGGGAAGCGGAGGGGAAAACGGACGCGTCGTGGCTCATGATTTTCCCAAAGCGGCACAGACTCTGCCCTGCATGGGGCAAGCAGCGGGCATGGGCATGAACACCAGCGGCATGTAGATGGTCCTGCCACACTGAGAGACAGAGCAGAAAATGAGGAAGATGTGAACTTCAGCCAAAAGGACTTACTCTTTACAGACTCTGGACTCACGATGAGACAACAGAATGGGCGGAAATCCCTTTTCTAATAGACATTCGATGAGTTTTTTTGCTTATCTGGTGCAATAAGGAACCTGAATGGGAGTTTTTGTACGGAGTTTTTGTTTGTTTTTTTGGAAGACGAGGCTCAAAAAAAATAGTGACACTTGCACTATGAATACGACTATGTATTTTGTTTGGTCTTGTTTAAGATTCGTCAGTGTCTCAATGACGACGAAACTTGTTATTTTGTCCCTTGTTTACCTGCTCGTGTATAGTTCCTCCCTCATGCTGTCTTTCCAACACTGGTGAAGTATGATGCATTTGCTTGTCTCATTACACTCATTACAAGTCACCGGCCAAACCTCCTCCAAAGCACCCCAATAAGACACCTCCTGAAGAAAACACGAGCTGATCGCTCACACTTGTCATATCCTGCGCTCTGTCTCCTTCTGCCCTAGCGTGCATGATGAATCACCTGCTCACAGTCTGTGAGCTGTGATTAGATCTCAGAGGAAGAGCAATCTAGAGAGAGCGTGTGAAACAAAAACAATATATACCAACAGAGCATTCGAGTCAGAATGTTTTCATCCAGCATCGTCTTCCACGTGTCTTTTTCATTCCTTCATGCGTGAGCAAAGGTTTTTCACGTGCGTGTCTTTTCTGTAAGCTGTTGGGATGACTGCGCACGGGGAGCTTATGCTGAAAACGATAAAGGAAATGGGATAGGTTGTACACTGTTGATGCAATAGCTTGAAAACCACATTAGGAAATCCTGCCGTTAGCAACACCAGTAATCATGATTGATGTGGAGAAGTCGAGGGGAAAAATAAAAAAGTAGCTCCAGTAGACTTTTTCATTCTCAAAACGATAGAAATAAAACTGGGAACAAAAGACAAACCAAATGCATGACGATGTCAGATTTTTACCTAAGAGCTTTGGATTTTAGCAATCATTCTGTGCCCAGGTTCTAAAAGAGTTCATTTTGATCCTGACAACCGTTGTTTTTCCTCCTCGTTGGCTGATTAAGTCTGAGAACCGTGCCACGTCTGTAATACCGTAACACGACGAAGAGCAGAATGGCATTGCAAAGCACAAGCGTACCTTTTGCACAGCAGCAACGTCAGCAGCATCACCTTTTCAGCTAAGCATAAGTGTCGGGGCTTGCGCATCAGCAACCTTCTCTATGTTTCCTCAGTAAACTCGGCGGCGCACTGTAGCCACGACACCGTGGAGGGGGAGTGCATACAATACTGTACCTGTAGAATAGATCGGGTTGTTTTTTCTTCTTTTTTTTTCCCCCTTTTTTTATACTGCCATTCATTTTTGTAAAAAAATTAAAGAACAGGAAAAAGATGAAGAAGAAGTAAATCCATATATAAATATACACATTTCCACTAACAAGAAAAAATAATATGATGTCGTACATTTGCGGTGGTTTGATAGATTACTTTAATTTATTTTCGCTCCTGTATTTATGGTGCAATTTGTTTTTCCTTGTACATTGTTTATTTGTTTTTATTTTTCGTTTTTTTTTATGCTGTAGTCTTCTTTTTTAAATTCTTTCACGGCTGTCTTGTAACTTTTTACACATGTCAATGTTACGAAATAGCTTTCACGCAGTTGAGTCTGAATTCTGAAACATGTTGACAAGTGTTGCTCAGAAATAAACTTTTCTAAGCACAATCTGGGTTTGTCAGTCACAGGTTCCACTTTCTTCCAACCCCCAACAATATGTTCTCTCTCTCTCTTTCTATTTCTTCTTCTTTCTTCTCCTCTTTCTCAATCGCTCTCTCACATATTTTCACAAGCGAGGGTGAACCGAATTGAAAAGTGGTAATTCTTTCACAATTGCTTCTTCAAATCCTCGTTTGAGATTGGATTGTGCTTGGGTGCTCAGGGTTATGCGCTTCACTCGGGCTCATTTACTCCCTATTGTGGTGTTCTGTTTTACCTCCTCCTCTCCAGCAGCTCAGTCGAACAGCAGAACAGATGAATTCATCCCCACCGCCGAGATGCATTCATATAAAATAACTATTTACGGGACCTTTGCGCGGCGGAGTTCTTTCTGATGCCTCTCGCAATGCGCTATCGATCTCAACAAATGCCACATTTGTTCTCTCTCTTTCATTTCCCCCGAAGACCTGGCCTTTCTAGACAAGCCGCTCAGCAAAAGTAGCCTCCCCCCCCTCCCACACCCCCCCCCCCCCCCAAAGTCAATCACCAGAAAGTGCCCGTGGCTTTCATGTGTTTCAGTGTTCAATAACGCAGAGCTGTCTGCTGGGACTAAAGCCATGCCTGTGGATGTGCATTTACTACACAGTAAATGAATATACTTGGAAATATTGCTGCTTTGACACACCTACAATATTGCTCTGCCTCAAGCTAACGAGCGAATGCATCCTTTTTTCTTTTTTTTTTAAACCCATTGCACTGGTGCGGAATTCACCAAGGTGTGGAATTTGATTGTGAAGATGATATTTCATCAGTCAAACTATACACAGACCTCTCATTCCATTACACTCAGAAGAAATGTTTCAGACTAGTTTCCGTAAAAAAAAAGAAGAAAAAAAATCCTCCATTCTTTTCATTGTTCTGCATTGTCTGGAAAGAAATAAAACTCACCAGGATGTGTTCCATGTTCCAGGACAATAATTGAGTTGATGTTGTGAACATAAAACAGAGGGTCATTACCACCTTGAAGTTGATTATTTTCCAAAAAAAAGAAAAAATTTATTCATAGTATAGTCGTGGTTAGCACTGTCACCATGCACCTCCAGGGTCCGGGTTCGATTTCCGGCCAGGCTCGATTCCCGTCTCTGTGTGCATGGAGTTTGCATGTTCTCCCAGTGCTTGGTGGGTTTTCTCCAGGTACTCTGGTTTCATCCCACAGTCCAAAGACCTGCAGATTAGGATAATTGGTGTTCCCAAATTCCTCGTAGTGTGTGAATGAGTGTGTGTGTGTGTGTGTGTGTGCCCTGCGATGGATTGGCACCCTGTCCAGGGTGTATCCTGCCATGTGCCCTAAGTCTCCAGGGATAGGCACCAGGTCCTCGTGACCCTGAATACAGGATAAAGCGGTATAGAAGATGAGTGAGTGAGTATAGTCACCATAATTACCATGGTGGCCAAAAGAATTAAGCCATGTATTACAAACTGCCTGTTCCTTATGGCACACAATATACAGTAGTGGCCAGTTCATGTGTGAAAGTGAATCTTCACGTTCCCAGAACCACTGGTCATTCAGTACATTCAGGTCGTCAGCTGACTTCATTTTATTGCCACATAATGTTGCTGAGTCTAGACCTACCCACTGAAGCAACCCCAAACCAAAACACTGTCTCCAGAGGCTTGTACAGTGGGCACATCACTCTGGAATAGGGTCAATCTGGACTCATAAGAACCACATGATCTTTTTCTATTGCTTCAAAGTCCAATCTTTATGCTCCCTAGTGAGTTGAAGCCTTTTTTTCTGATTCTTCATACTAACAAGTGGTTTTCTAAAGGCCTTAAAGCTGTTTAGTCTCAATCACGTGAGTTTTCTTCACATTGTGTGTGTATGGAATAATAATAATAATAATAATAATTTTACTATTAAACATAGCTCTGGTTTTTATTGTTGATTCTTTTAAAATTCAAATTCACAAAGTAAATTGGATCTACTAAACACCAAGTAAACCCCATTCATGATTTTTTTCCACTGAAGATCTGAAAATGAAGTTAATTGATGCCCACATCTTAAAAAGGTAGGACATGAGGAGATAAACCAGGAACATTTTATAAACAAGTACTGCCTACGTGTAGTAGGGAAGTAAAAAAAAAAAACTTTTTTAAAAATCTAAATCATCAAAGTATGTTAAGAGAATTTGATGCAGCATTTGATGAAAACATCTTGCCAACTGTTCAGCATGGGGTGGCTCTATTGTACTTCGGGGTCGTATAACAGCTTGTGGCACAGAAGATACTGTAGAGATGAATAGAAGAATGGACCTAAATAGGTATCAGCATATTTTGCTTTTAAGAGGCTGACTTCTATAACAGGACAATGAAGGACATTCTAAAGCTTTTGGAATGGCACTGTGTCCATAGATTTTAAACATGCTGTGCAAGATGCTGTGCAAGATGGTCCAAAAAATACATTACTGTGCAGAAGTCTGGATCCTTTCTCATTTCTTCATATTAAATTATCTTGATTTAAGTCTGGTTCCTCTCAAGGTTTCATCCTATTGCCATCTCTGGGAGTTTTTTCTTGCAACTGTCGCCCTCTGTTTGCACATCAGGGACTATCTGACCATTTTGATTCATACACATTCACATTCCATACAACCTTAAATAATTACTGTATTTTGATTGTGTAAAGCTGCTTTGCGATAATGACAATTGTTAAAAGCACTATACACATAAAAGTGAATTGATTAAATACAAAAAAACAGGAACAAATGTTTACTGTGACAGGCTGCAAAGTGCCTAAAGATGCAATTAAAAAATTGCAGCAGCAACCTCATTTCCCCTCTCATCTGTTACAACCACTCAAAGTATTCGCTTACCTGCCTGAACATGCATATGAACTTCAGTAACATTCAGTTCTTAATCCATAGGGTTTAATATGATGTTAGCCCCGCACCCCTTTGCAGCTATAACAGCTTCAGCTCTTCTGTGAAGGCTTTCCGCAAGGTTTAGGAGGGTGTTTATGTGAATTTCTGACCATTTTTTCAGAAGCGCATTTGTAAGGTCATACACTGATGTTGGACGAGAAGGCCTGTCTCGAAGTCTCCGCTCTAATTCATCCCAAAGGGTGTTCTATCTGGTTGAGGTCAGGACTCTGTGCAGGCTAGTCAAGTTCTTCTACACCAAACTCACTCATCCATGTCTTTATGGACCTTGCTTAGTGCACTGATGCACAATCATGTGGGAAAGGAACAATTTCATGCTCCTAATTTTGTGGAGTTTGGTGACGGCCCCTTCCTGGTCCAACATGACTGTGCCCCAGTGCATAAAGAAGGTCCATGAAGACATGGATGAGTGATTTTGATGTGGAGGAACCTGACCTCAACCTGATAAAACACCTTTGGGATAAATTAGAGCAGAGACTGCGAGCCAACATCAGATTAAACTCTATGGATTAAGAATTGGATGTTATTACTGGCTCCTGCCTTAAGTTAGATTTTTTTTAATGTATGAGTGATTTATAGTTCACTGGATAGCATAAGGAACAAGAACATTCATCAGAAATCGACAGGTACAAGGACTGAACTGAAAATGAGAGCCAAAAAAGTCTTAGGGAAGAAACTACTCTTCAAGACTACATTACAAATCCAAGAAACTCTGCTACTTTGGAGGCAAAAATATGAAGAAATGATGTGTGGCTCCAGACGTTTTTTTGTACAGTACACGATATCAGAACTTAAATCCTTCTGCATGGAAGAGTGGAGGAAAATCCCTAAAACCAGAAATAGAATCCTGGCTCCAAAGCTGTCATATCGAAAAAGCAAGCACTTTGTGACAAAAACATCTCACCTAAATATGGTTTAAGAGCTTCCTAGTAAAGGCTACATATCATTTTACCCCACTGTCAGACTCACCATGTGGCAGCGACTTGTACTTTTCACAAGAGCCTTCCTTCATCGTCCAGCAGTCGTAACGTGTGCTGTAATTGGGAGAAATAATCCACAGAGAGGTGCTGTGCACGAGTTATAGTGGTAAAGTAATTAAGCTGCATCCTTTCATTATACACATAGGGCTTTCATTAAAAACTTCGTGAACTGCTTGAGGCGAGCCACAAAGAGGCGAAGCGAGGACAATGAATTATGTTTTGTATGTGTCTTTACAGGATCAAAGGGGACGAAAGCACTGCTAAGAGAAATATCCTGGATGTTATAGTGTTGTAAAGAATAGACAACATTTTTAGGGTAGCGAAGATGGAGGATATGATCACACAGAATCTACAAAACCTTTACTAGAGTGCACAGAAAAAGGGATAAAAACAAAGCAGAGGCTATAACTACCATGGTCCATTGCTGCATTTCTCTGCAATCAGCTGACCCACAGTCTCCATAGTTACTGTAAAAGGAGCTCTGGAAATAAAACCGCTCGACCATTGTGAAGTGCTTTGTGAGCCCCTTTTGACTGTTTTTTTTTTTTTTTCTTTTCCGCCCTGTTGCAGACACAATGGGCCGTGCTTCACAACATGTAGCCTTTCTGAATCATTTACAAAGCAAACTGATGTTAAAACATTTCAGACGCACCAGCCGTAACCGAATCTATAAACGTCGTTAGGCGAGTCCGTCTTTCCGACTGGATAAATGGTGCAGCAGGGTGTTTGGATCAAGTTTATCAGCAAGCAAAAGGAAACGCTTCGTGTGAAGCCCGAGGAGATATTGAACCCGGCAAATGGTTGCCCCCCTCATGCTGGGGCTGATGAAAACACTTACAGAGCAGCATGTTCCTCCATATGCCCGCCATCTCGTCTTCACTGAGCGTTCAGCGTCGTAGAACGCCACTCTGTGATTTATATTCACCCTGAGTCCCCAAACGATGTGAGATGTACTCGATGTTTCGTTCGAAGTCATCTCAGCTGCACTTTATTGCAGTGAATGATGCGGTGAAAGTTTCTCCATTATTTGTGAACCAAATAAAATTATATATATAATTATATATAAATACATCTTTGCTCAGATCATAATTTTTGCTTCAACTTAACAAGAATTAAGAAATTGTTACAATGCTAAAAACCTAATATATTATACTAGAAATGCAAAATCCTTTCTTTTTCCCATTTTACAGTCTATATGATACTGATACTGATACAGTATGAGCGCTGTGAATATTAACCAATGCTGAATTGTAAACTGAAACCGTGTCACCTGGAGTGTTACAACTTCACGTTGAAATACTTTTTTGCGCACCATGGTTGTAAAAAGTGATTGAGTTGCTGTGGTCTTCCTGTTCGCTCGACCCCGTCATAATCATAGTAATCAATCTAAAATTTATAAAGAATTTAAAAGAGAATCTAAATCACAAAGTCAGATCTCATCTCCCGTTCCCTTCTGTTGCCAGATCATTCGATGTCTGTGTGCGCCAAGCATCTTATTTCTTTTCTACCCCTACACAAATATGAGCCAATTGCAACATCATCTTTCCGCTCCTCTCCTTCTGTCACCATTGAGTCACAGCACAATATTGTAAAGGATTCACCTATCATTTTTTTTCACTCCTACAGCGTGTCGCAGAATGCTGTGCTTCCAGCAGCGCGGATGCTCGATCTCAAGCTCTTTTTGCTCTTTATACAGCTCAAAAGAGAAGCTGCTCTTTAGCTGCCCTCACAATTTCCCAGCAACTTTCTTGTTCCGAAAGCAAAACGCGCGCCCTCCCTTTTGCGCTTTTTTTTTTCTCCCTCCTTTCCAGTTCTCCCAAAACGGTTGCCATGCCAACCCCAGCCATTACACTGCTTCGCCTTCAACTTTGGAGTGCTGCAGTGGCGCATCTCGAGCTTCCTGTTAGCTAAAACAGGCCAGCTGTACTGCAGTCCATTCATTCTGATAGGGAAACAGCTGCGCCTTTTTAAGGCATCTGTTTACCCATGATCACTCGGGGTACCCATCCATAGTCAGACTGCTGGATTTTAGTGTTTTTTCTGAAGGATCGGTTGATGAAGGACTCAATCATAAACTAATGAGCTTATACAACCCAGGAACAGGTGCTAATGAATTGTATTTTTATATCTGTTTTAGTTAATAGAACATTAATGAGAGAAATTAGTGCTTAGCAGCCTAAACAGTCATTCATTTACCAGCCTCGCTTTATTGTTTTTTCTGTTTCGTAAAATGAAATAAGATTAAAAACCTACAGCTTAATACATCCTAAATGGTGAGGAACCTCTGTGCAACAAGTTGCATCCTGAAGTCACATAAAGATGTACATTCAGTTACTAGCCTCTTGATGCCACTCCCATGGCAGAAAACTTTTTGTTTGTTACAAAGACCTGACATTTTTACTGTTAAATATACATCTCAACAGGAAAGCCTTACAGTAAGCCTGATCACATTAGTGATGTTACATTTATTTTTGATAACTATAAAGTACCATAGCACCATGATACAAGTCCTTCAAAGTTTAAGAGTTTTTAGTATAGAGTTTTTAGTATATATATTAACCATATATATTTGTGCTGGCTGAGCAAACCGCATTCTGCATACTTACAGTATCTCAGATATCACAAGTTAGCTAGCTTAGCTTTAGCCTAACTCAGATGTTAAGATGGCTAATTTATATCCTAGCATTACTTTGCATTTGATTGAACTTCGTCCTCCAAACCCTACACATCATCACGTGTTAACACCTACATTTCTTGTGGTAAGTTAAACTAAAACGATTCCAGTTACCTGGTTAGCTAAAGTGATGCATAGCAGACAGCTAGAGGTTTGACGTTGCATTGCATTGCACTCAAATCAGCCACCCCTAATTATGTATTAATATATATAATTATGGCTTAATATGATTTTAACTGATAAGTTACAATACAAAAAATCCCGTCCTGTACAGTTGTAATGAATGGGAAATCTACAGTAGTTATGGAGACTATAGCCATCATTTTAACATGTGGATTGACTCACTTTTTCAACCATCCCCCAGTGGACATTGGAGGAACTGCACATTTTGGAACTACACTTTACATCATTCAAATTTAATTTAAAAAATAAAGTCCTTATCTGGGTGTCATCCAAGCCATTGATGATGAATTAGATCAGGCATTTAAGCTGACTTTCAAAACTTGTTCGAATTATGGCAGTGTTTGGATGTTTAGCATTTCTCGATCATTAGATCAAGTCGAAGTGACTAAGGAATAATACCACCGCACAGGCTGCCCTTATGGCAGTGTGTGAATTGTTTTTTTTTTTTTTTACTTTGTGTGTGTGTGTGTGTGTGTGTGTGTGTGTGTGGGAGGTGATGAGCATGAGCGCAACTTGGCTCTGAATGATCACTGTAATTAGTGCAGCACACACTCCGAACAAAAGGCATCTCTGAAATAGAGCATGAGCAGACGTACTGTATGAGAGCACAACACATTTTGAACTCTGTGGATAAACGCAGCTCTTTTGAGTGAACAGGAACTATAGCAGGCAGTTTGTTTCTGAGGCCTCCACGCTGTTGTCTGAGATATATTTAACAGAGTAAAACTGACAGGGCAACAAAATGAGGTGCCAAGATACCAGTAAATTGTCCGTAAGTGAATCAAGGTCACAGATATTCCATAAACCTTTGGCCATGTCAGGCTGTTAAATATTTTAATCTAAAGTAAACCTGGGGTCGTCTTGATGGAGTGCCCCCAATTAATTTCTCTAAGCTACCCTTATTATTTAGCTGCCGCTCATCAGGTGAGTTTTAAGGGAACTGATTTGGTTTAAATTGATGAGACAGCTCTTATTTAGTGTTTCGACATAAAAAAAATATATGATATGAGTGTTTTGGTATGTTGTTGGAGCACAGCCCTATCAGTTTTCTAAACTAAGTGTTCATTTATATAGTGTTATATGCTGCCATCTTTAGGATGTTCACAGAAGTGCATTCACTGTATACTGACTTACCATTATGTTGTTTTGTGCAATCAGGCTTTCATTTCTCCGCCAAAAAATTTTTTCCCCTGAATTGTAATTATTGTTAATCACATAAAAGGTGGAAAAAAAAGATCTGACATAATTTATCTTGGTTCCATTTTTTTTTTCATTGCAAAAGCCTGCAATCCTAAAAAGGGTGTGTTAGATTTTCAGGTAAAGAACAATCCAGTTCATCATTAAAGCATACTTTGCATTGCATTGTTACATATTTAAACGTATCACCATGGAAATACTGTTTTTTTTTTTAAACAGGCCATCCTTCTGCACATCTCAGAGGAATCTGTGGATCTTTGGGATACATTATACTCCCTCTCCAGATTAGTGTGTGCTCATGCACTAGGTTACAGGTCTCCAGGCTCAGCTCACGCTGCCTCTATCTCAGCTCACAGATCTGCAGCGATAAGCAGCCGGTGTAATTAGTCTGTACAACATGTGTGGAAGATCGAAACACAGACACCTGACACCTGCTTTTGTTGACACTACCGAGCCTAGGCTTCTTCCTAGAAAGCAGAGCCCTGTTGGTCTAATCATGGACCTGAATGTATCTTAATCTGCTGAAGTACACTTTATGCATTGCCACACATGCAGACCACAGAACACACATACTGTATACATTATACTTGTGTGTTTTGTAAAATAGAAAAATAGTGGTGTATGCAGCAATAGTGAGAGTGGATTATAGCAAAAAAAGGACCTGTCAAGAAACATTTGGTCTAGAACTATGATAGCTTTTAATTAAAGTGCAAGCTAAAACGATCGGTCTTCTGGGGCTTTTTAAATTCTTTGCTACAGTTCAAATCACCAGCATTTTTCAATTTAACATCTTCAGACTCAATTACAACCATGGTCTCATGGCAGTCAGTAGAAAACACTTTTTGGTTTTCTAGAGATCTTTAGAATTTTTTAGACAAACACATTCATGGATTAAAGGTCACAGATAATACTCCCTTGTTAAACAAGTTTGTATAAATCTCAAAGGGCTACAAAATGTGTCTGGCAATTTTCCTGCTGAAATACAGTACAACAGAGATCATGCATTCTGTTGCATTTAGTTTCTTTCTGTTTCACCTTATATTTCCAAGTACTGTATACTGTTTCAGTGTTTCTAACTTTAAATGAACTGCCCCAGGAACACACGTTTGAGAGTGTGCAATTTTAAAGCCAATCAAGTCAAGGAGTGAAAATGTTCATGTTCGGGACCTTATCAAGCATTATTCATTCATTCATCTTCTATACCGCTTTATCCTGTATTTAGGGTCGCGGGGACCTGGAGCCCATCCCAGGAGACTCAGGGCACGAGGCAGGGTACACCCTGGACAGCGTGCCAATCCATCGAAGAGCGCACACACACACACACACTCATTCACACACTATGGTCAATTTGGGAAGGCCAATTAGCCTAATCTGCATGTCTTTGGACTGTGGGAGGAAACTGAAGTACCCGGAGGAAACCCACCAAGCACCGGGAGAACATGCAAACTCCATGCACACAGAGACGGGAATCGAACCCGGACCCTGGAGATGCAAGGCGACAGTGCTAACCACTACACCACCGTGCCATCAAGCATTATTATTATTATACAGCTATATATTAACAATACTAAGAATAATATAAACGTACAACTAACAGCTAAAGAAGGCTAGGTTAGCTGTTAGCAGTTATCTGTTACACACTAACTTAGCCTTATTTTCTGGTGCTCTTAAAAATGGCCCCCTTAGACCAGCAGAACTGGGCAGAGCTACAGTAAGCATTGAACCAGGAAAGGGTTTCTTGGTATATAAGGTCACAAAAGCGGGAGTGGGGGGTATGATTATCTTGTTTTAGCACCGACCAATAGAAAGAAAAAAAAAATGGACAAAATGCAGGAAAATAAGGTTTGGTTTAAAAAAAAATGTTTGACTAGTCTTTAATTAAACAACACTGAAATTTTAATTAGTCATTCTGTAACCTCTGCTGACATTGTTCTCCCTCGACCTAACAAACAGTCACAGTCATTCTGCTTATTTAGACAGATTGTTCTTCTCTTTTTTATGTCCATTTACTTAAAAAAAAGAAAAAACAAGACAGACTTTGATTTGAAGGCTTGTCTAGTCTTGATGAAGCAGGCTGCTACTGTATATTAATTTCCAGCTGCTCATTCTCATACAAAAGTCTTTCAGCCTTTATACAGTAAGCATTGAGAAATGTTCTCCTAATGCTACTTCTGAGTCATTTAAACTTGGTAATACAAGAAGTTGAAGTTCATGGTTAAAGGCTTTGCTCAGGGCAGTGCTGGGGTTTGGACTTATGACCATCTGGTTATTATTGCGATGTTCTAATAATCAAGCTTTGAGCTGATATATGAATCACACTCAGAGCATTCATTGATACAATTCTATTTTCTAATTTGGATCTGTTTAATCAACCAATTCTGATTGTACCCAACTGCTTTAGTTTCAAAACATATCACTGCTTGGGCTGTTACAACAATCTGTTAAAACATTGAAACTACAAATGAGTCACAGAGGAAGGTAAACTGCTGTGAGATCATCAGCAAAAAGTGCTTTTCCTCTGATCAACTATAGTCTTCTCCAGCAGTGCACCGTAGCTACTCCACCTGCTCTGATGGCTAAACAACAACAACTTCCCTCTCCTTACTCCTGCCACCAGCGCTCATGTTGAAATGACAATTCACTGCCATGATTACTCTCTCTTTTTATAGCTCTCCTCGACTGTGGTGCACTGAGACATTTTAGATTGAAGTAAATAGGACAAGAATAAATAGAGCACAAGATCATATTTTTCTCACCAGCTGCCTATATGTAAAATGGATTTTGAGAAGCCCTTGCTATAAAGGCATATCCCAATATTATATGCAAGTACAAGATTTGAGCTTGAACTTCAAGTGTAGACTGTGTGTCGACTCACATCTTAGACTGACATCTTCAATTAGACCTGAGAATTATCTATAGAGTAAAGAAACACAAATATTTAGACAACTGCCTTCACCACTAGGGGGCACTATAAATACCCAGTAATGCCATATGGCTTAGTCAAATATGCACAGGTGCTCCAGACTTTGGTCATGTTTTCTTTGACATACTAGACAAACAGGTCATATAATACTGTTTGTACAGTATATTGACAATAACCAGACAAGACACCTGAAGCCCCACAGGCCCTTGGAAAACTAAAAGAAAGACCTCTGCAAGTCTGTAAAATACCCAGACCCTTTTTATTCTATCGTGGAATACAGGGAATTGGATGTAATGTCTTTTCACTATGCTAAAATAATCCACTAAAAGCTTTCCCTCCTGCTTCCTTCCCACACAAAATATCTGCTATAGAGAGAAATTATGATGTTTAAATCTCCTGGCAATCAAACTGTTGCTGAAACAGTAGAAACATTGGCCGGATGGATCTTCTAGTTCTGTCTGCCAAGAGACCATGAAAAGGCGTGTGGGCCTTCTTTTGTTGATTTAATTTTCCTGTTGTCCAGGTTCTAAGAATGGGAATGCTAATGCTTTGCTTGGATCAATAAAATACTGTTTTGGACTGTTTGTACAGAAGTTGGGTCAAAATGTTGGTGTAGGCAATATATCATTGTGCTTTCAAGACATTTAAGGATTCCACTTCACACATTTAAGAACCTTAGCAGTGGCCTAGTTCAAGCCAATACCAAGTATATGCAAGGGGCGTTCAAGTCAAACCAGGACTTATGATGAACATTCTCATTACAGCACAGTACAGTGAAGAGACTTTGCTGCAGTAATACATTTTGAATAGGGCAAATATTGTAAGGAAGGCCAAATGTCTCTCAATGACGATCCCATGTGGAACACCTGATCCTTGTAAATCTGTGGGTAGACTGTGGACTTGCGAACTTGTGGAAGAGAAGTACACAAAATCATTCACCATCAGCACTTGCACGTTACAGGCGTACTGAGAAAACATTCTACCTTGATGGTATCCAAGCAATAGTGACACACTAGGATAAGTGCATTGGTGTGGGCAGAGGATTATATAGAGTTTTTACTCTCATAATTGTGTTCTGTTATTCTGCACTATCAAAAGTCCCGGTTTGACTTGATCATCCCTCGTACACCGTATAGCCAAAAGTATGCGGACATGTAGCCATGAAAATAATGTGTAGTTTTTCCCTAAACTGTTGCTACAAAGTTGGAATCATATAAAAGTAAATATTAAGAAAATTAATTCAATTCAATTTCAATTCAGTTTTATTTGTATAGCGTTTTTAACAATTGACATTGTGTCAGCTTTACACAATCAAGAGAATTATTTAAGTTTGTATGGAATGTGAATGTGTATGAATCAAATGTTCAGATAGTCCCTGGTGAGCAAACCCGAGGGCGACAGTGGCAAGGAAAAACTCCCTGAGATGGTAATAGGAAGAAACCTTGAGAGGAACCAGACTCAACAGGGAACCCATCCTCATCTGGGTGAAACAGATAGCAGGAAATTATCTGCACTTATACAGTGTTAAGTGTTAGGTTCACTTATAATAGTTGATGTTAATTGATGTTATAATAGTTGATGTAAAATGGAGTCCAGTAGTTATTGGAGACTCAGGTAGACTTGTAGAAAGTCCTGAACTATCGAGTTGTCAAGTCCTCAGAGAAACAGCTGACAACTCAGGTAGACTTGTAGAAAGTCCTGAACTATCGAGTTGTCAAGTCCTCAGAGAAACAGCTGACAACACCAGTCGAGGCCAGAACCATCTTCTAAGTAGATAGAATCATCCCCAGACACCAGACGCATCCCAAAGAGACACACGGGGCATCCATGCGACGAGACCTCCAACCAGAAACAGGGCACCAGGATGGATCAGACAGGTCCGGAGGGCAGAGGGAGTCTGGATCACTGGCAGCTCAGGAACGACATGTGTAGCTCGACAGAGAGAGAGAGAGAGAAAGAGTGAAAGGGGGAGACAGGGGGAGAGAGGAAAGAGAAAGAGGGGGAGGAAGAGAAGAGGAGGAGAGATTGCAATTAGGTATGGTGACAGTCACATAATGTATAATGTGAATGTATATTTACTGTAGAGTGCAAGCAGGGACTCCGGCAGGACTAACTATGACAGCATACCTGTAACTAAAAGGGAGAGCCAGAAGGAAACACAAACATGAGGGCTCCCTGAGATGTAAAGCAAACAATCACCTCACCGTCAACAAACCTGAGTGATCAAATGAGACTGAGGAAGACAGAATCTAAACATACCAGTTCACCATAATACTCTACGTCCATGAGTCCCCCAGATCTGCTCCTTTACCTTATGGCAAATCTAATTATAAAAATGCTTGGGTAAATAAATAGGTTTTGAGCCTAGACTTAAACACTGATACTGTGTCTGAGTCCCGAACACTATTTGGAAGACTATTCCATAATTTTGGGGCTTTGTAAGAAAAAGCTCTGCCCCCAGCTGTAGTTTTCATAATACGCGGTACTGACAAGCAGCCTGCATCCTTTGATCGAAGTAGGCGTGGCGGATCGTAAGACACTAGCAGTTCGCTCAGATACTGCGGCGCGAGACCATTTAATGCTTTATATGTCAAGAGTAGTATTTTAAAATCAATGCGAAATTTCACAGGGAGCCAATGTAGTGAAGATAGGATAGGGGTGATGTGCTCATATCTTCTGGTTCTAGTGAGGACTCTCGCTGCTGCATTCTGGACTAGCTGAAGAAAATTAGGATTTCCCTTTTCTTCACAAATAACAGATTGTGCTGTAAGATATCAGCATTTTGGTACTGTAAGACCCGCTTTGACCAAAGGTGTGTTTCATTTAAAAAAAAAGTTATTCATTCATTCTATACTGCTTAATTCGTAATTTGGGCGAGAAAACATTTATTGTTATATTCTTCTATTCTGTGAATAGTGCTAATAATATTAAACTTGATAGTGTGTTATGTTCAAACAAAAACAGTAATCAAACTAGACTTTTCAATCTTTAAACCACAGTGCTTTTTATATCATACGGACTGTAATAAACCTGGCTTGTCCATCATCCACATCTGGCTGTGTGATTGACTCGGAGAAAGCTAGCAACTGGACTTTGAACAGTCAGAAATCATATAAAATTAAATATCAAGAAAACGAAGATTTCCCTTTTCTTCACAAATAGCATATTGTCCGCATGTTGGTAAGACCCGCTTTGACCAAATGTGTGTTTCATTAAAAATATTATTCAGTCATTCTATACTGCTTATCCTGTACAGGGTCATGGGTGGCCTAGAGCTTATCCCAGGAGACTATGGTCAGGAGGTGGGGTACACACTGGACGAGGTGCCAATCTATCTGAGGGCACACACACACACACACAAACTCACTCACCACAGGAAACTTGGAAATGCCAAATGGAGAAAGCCCACCAAGCATGGGCGAAACATACAACTTTATTGCACACAGATTCAGAGGTGGGAATCGAACCTGGACCCTGGAGGTGCGAGACGACAGTGCTAATGGACAGTTTTCATTTACACATGAGAGGGAAATCTTTGGTATGTTACACTTTAAATCTCTGACTTTTAAAAGAGAGATGTTTTTTTTTTTTTTTTTTAACTGGGGTGTTGTGTGTTATAGTACACTCCACATCACCCCGACTTTCCGTTACGTCAGGCTTTGGGTTAACGGAGCATGACTCCATGACTTATGCATAGTCTCAGAGCCGCACCCAGGCGTTTCATGTTCCCCTTGTCTTGAGTTTAAATTGTTAAAAGCTTCAGGAAGGAGGAGGGGGGAAAGACATAAGCTGCGTGTGTTCATCGCCTCAAGCAAGGACATACAGTAGTGTAGTGTAGTGTAGTACTTCATACGATGACGGTATGACGTCATACACAACCATTTGTTTCATTTACTGTAGCATAGCGTCAAACAGGTGAGTGGAAGGTGTGTTTATATGTGTGTGAATAAAAAAGGGGGGGGGGGGTACATATCATTGCAATATGAGTATTTTGTTAGAAGGGGGAATTCAGTGTGGGGTTTGATTTGGTGTGTCAGGAAGAAGGTGTGTTTGTAGGTGAGCTCGGGCGGTGCCGGTAGCGTCACTACACACACACACACACACACATTTGTTGTGCCATTGGACTCATCTAAAGCTCTGTGTGGCTAAAATGTCGCCCTGTGGACCTTAAACAGGATTTAAACCCAGCGCACTGAAGTGAACATTAATCAGACCGACGCTCAATGGAAATCACATCGAACAGATCGACTCATTTACTGAGTGCTGATTAAGTCCTGATTACTTTATAGCATCGCGGAAGCAGACAGCATGCTGGTGATTCGCCTCACTTCCGATTCAGAGGGCAATGGTAAGAGAATCACGTATTATATATCATTTTATATATGTACCTTTTTCTTTGTCACATTATGACAAACTTTTTTTTGGTATGTTTAATCGCGTGTTGATAGAGAGTGTTGATGTTCAGCTGCGCGTGCGAGCGCGCGTGCACCAGTTCTGAGGAAACGATTGATTTGTTTTTGTTTGTTGGTTTTTCTTCTTCTTCTTCTTCGTTGTTACATTATTTCTCTTTGATTTTAAACTACTGAAATGTGTATAAGTCGTTAACTGACATCAAACTTTATATAAAGTCGTGAAGTTGTGTTTCAAATTGGTTAATGAGTTTAATATCATGGTTAGGTTTCAACAGTAGATTTAGAATACATTAACAAACTGAAAACAGGTGTTAGTGGTGATACTGTAGGTAATGAGGGAAAAAAGTGGTGTGTGTGTGTGTGTTGATGATGTTGACAGAATAAACACCCACTTCGCTTGACCAATGGGTCAGAAACCTTACACACTTATCTCAATGTACATTCTTTATCCATCCATCAGTAAATAGTTTTATTAGACATACATGTGTTATTATATTTTCTGAGTCTTCTGGGTTTATTTTTATATGTCAGTTAAAGGCCACATTTGTTTTTCTTATATGTTTGACCTTAAAAATAAAATGTTCTGAACTGTAACAGGTGTTTTCATAATCAAGCTGATGGTGTTCAACATTCCCAAAACTCCACTATACAATATCTTTAAACATAATAGTTTCAGAGTTTCGTAATAGTTTAATTAGCCCTTCAGCCACCCCCCTTCCACCCACCCCGAAACCGAATTTGGTCACAGTGCACACAGACCCCCAAAACCTGTTACACAAGTTTTAAAATAAAGAAGCCATACAGTATCATTACTGAGGAAGTGCAAACCTTGTTTTGTCACGCGTAACAGTGTGTGTATATATACAGAAAATAACTGTATAATATAATAATAATATTCAGCAATACAATTGATTCATAATTATCTCTTAAACAATTGCCTTTACACTACTCACCTTTAATCTAAATCACAATATAATAAGCACAATAGTATTGTCTTACAAAAACAGGAAGCAAACTTACTGACCTCGTAAAGATTATTTAAAATAAATGCAAACTGTCATCCTTAAAAGGCCAGGCTCATTGTGAAATATAGCACATTGTGCTCATAAATATTCAAATCATTGTAGAATTGGTGCTCAACAAAACAAGGTTGCGATGATCTCAGTATCCAGATTGGACCTTGTTAAAAATTTAACAGAGCCATCTACATTAACAGACCTACAGTAGGAATGAAATGCTCTTGTTAGACATTGCAGGAAGTGAACTAGTGATGGGAAGGCAGTCCAATCAACTTGTAATTTGGGCGAGAAAACTTTTTTTTATATTCTTCTATTCTGTTAATAGTGCCAATAATATTAAACTTGATAGTGTGTTATGTTCAAACAAAAACAGTAATCAAACTAGACCTTTCAATCTTTGAACCACAATGTTTTTTATGTCATAGGGACAGTAATAACCCTGGTTTGTCCATCATCCACATCTGACTGTGTGATTGACTCGGAGAAAGCTAGCAACTGGACTTTGAGCAGCGAATACAACTCTACCACTGCTGTGCCAGCGCTTTCTTCAGACAAATGGAGCAAATGTGACTTTTGGATCGGCTTGACTTTAGCCGTGCTCTCGGCTTTTCTCATAGGTGGAAGCGTGATCCTAAAAAAGAAGGCACTGCTGCGTTTGGCTGCAAATGGGGAAACCAGGGCAGGTCAGTGTATTATACAGTAACTGATACAGTATGTCATATGACTTATGACTAAGCAATACCAATATTACGTTCCTTAACGTCCTGATTTTTAGGTCAGCACTTTCCAAGCAAAACAATTTTCCTGTTGAAAAGAGGATTCATGGAGAGTATTCTGTATAAACTTTCTTATATATATTATTAACTTTCACCATATGGGAAGTTTCATCAGATCAACAAGTATAGGCCTTTGTTCAATTGTGTTGATTGTTGCTTATTTTTTATATGCTTGGATGCTGTTATCTGTTCCAAACACTAGCTAAATGTGATTTAAGTAAAAATGTTCGTCTCAAATCTGATTAGTCACCTAACCACCTAACCTAATGTAATCTTCTTCTAAGAAACAAATTAAAAAACAAGGAAAAAGTGTGTAATTAATACGCAAATCAATATATTATGTATGCATAAAAATATATTACTGTTGGTAAGTTCAATAAGAAGAATTTTATGCAACGTTTATAGAAGGAGTCTCCAGTGTTAGCATGTCACATTTAGTTTTCCTTCATGGGACAGTCTTCAAAATGGAATGTGGTTGCATTTTTTTTTTTTTGTGTTTATCTTCAAAGAAGAATGAAAGATTGAGTTCATAGCTAGAGTTACGTAAATGATAACAGGAACCTGTTTGGCAGCTGGTTCACAATTTAAATAACAAACTTAACAACACAGTGAGAGATCATAGTTTGACAAATAAAAACGTTTAACACCCTGAAACTTAAAGATGCAGAAATAATCGACTTTTGGATGGTACCTTATCATAATATCTGTCTCTTCTCTAGGAGAAGGAGGACACGGCTACCTCAAGGACTGGCTGTGGTGGGGTGGACTGTTGACCAGTAAGTTTATTTAATGATGAATCTGTACAGTAACTGAGTATACTGTAGGTATTAGGGCTGCACGATATATTGAAAAAATATCGTTATCGCGATAATGGTATACGCGATAACCATATCGCAAAGAGTTGCGATAAATAATTTATGTGCCAAGCATTTGTGTGTCCAAATTTGACCAATCAGATGGGCCCTTACTACAGTGGTGTGAAAAACTATTTGCCCCCCTCCTGATTTCTTATTCTTTTGCATGTTTGTCACACAAAATGTTTCTGATCATCAAACACATTTAACTATTAGTCAAAGATAACACAAGTAAACACAAAATGCAGTTTTTAAATGAGGGGTTTTATTATTTAGGGAGAAAAAAAATCCAAACCTACATGGCCCTGTGTGAAAAAGTAATTGCCCCCTGAACCTAATAACTGGTTGGGCCACCCTTAGCAGCAATAACTGCAATCAAGCGTTTGCGATAACTTGCAACAAGTCTTTTACAGCGCTCTGGAGGAATTTTGGCACACTCATCTTTGCAGAATTGTTGTAATTCAGCTTTATTTGAGGGTTTTCTAGCATGAACCGCCTTTTTAAGGTCATGCCACAACATCTCAATAGGATTCAGGTCAGGACTTTGAGTAGGCCACTCCAAAGTCTTCATTTTGTTGTTCTTCAGCCATTCAGAGGTGGATTTGCTGGTGTGTTTTGGGTCATTGTCCTGCTGCAGCAGCCAAGATCGCTTCAGCTTGAGTTGATGAACAGATGGCCGGACATTCTCCTTCAGGATTTTTTGGTAGACAGTAGAATTCATGGTTCCATCTATCACAGCAAGCCTTCCAGGTCCTGAAGCAGCAAAACAACCCCAGACCATCACACTACCACCACCATATTTTACTGTTGGTATGATGTTCTTTTTCTGAAATGCTGTGTTACTTTTACGCCAGATGTAACGGGACACGCACCTTCCAAAAAGTTCAACTTTTGTCTTGTCGGTCCACAAGGTATTTTCCCAAAAGTCTTGGCAATCATTGAGATGTTTTTTAGCAAAATTGAGACGAGCCTTAATGTTCTTTTTGCTTAAAAGTGGTTTGCGCCTTGGAAATCTGCTATGCAGGCCGTTTTTGCCCAGTCTCTTTCTTATGGTGGAGTCGTGAACACTGACCTTAATTGAGGCAAGTGAGGCCTGCAGTTCTTTAGATGTTGTCCTGGGGTCTTTTGTGGCCTCTCGGATGAGTTGTCTCTGCGCTCTTGGGGTAATTTCGGTCGGCCGGCCACTCCTGGGAAGGTTCACCACTGTTCCATGTTTTTGCCATTTGTGGATAATGGCTCTCACTGTGGTTCACTGGAGTCCCAAAGCTTTAGAAACGGCTTTATAACCTTTACCAGACTGATAGATCTCAATTACTTTTGTTCTCATTTGTTCTTGAATTTCTTTGGATCTTGGCATGATGTCTAGCTTTTGAGGTGCTTTTGGTCTACTTCTCTGTGTCAGGTAGCTCCTATTTAAGTGATTTCTTGATTGAAACAGGTGTGGCAGTAATCAGGCCTGGGGGTGACTACAGAAATTGAACTCTGGTGTGATAAACCACAGTTAAGTTATTTTTTAAAAAGGGGGGTAATCACTTTTTCACACAGGGCCATGTAGATTTGGAGTTTTTTTTCCTCCCTTAAACGTAAACCTTCATTTAAAAACTGCATTTTGTGTTCAATTATGTTATCTTTGACTAATAGTTAACGGTTTTTGATGAGCAGAAACTTTTAAGTGTGACAAACATGCAAAAGAATAAGAAATCAGGAAGGGGGCAAATAGTTTTTCACACCACTGTATGTTTATACCCGCTATCTATCTTTTTATATATTATTTATATCTTTATACGTCATTCTGTCGCGAACTAACCCCGGATAATCAGAAGACTTAGCGATTAGCCGTTAGGCTTTTGTAGCGTGGATGGTAAACCCAAACGCGGAAGCAAGCGAGTAGGCAGGATAACCACGCGAATTAGTTTAAGGACTCTCACAGAAGGGGAGTAAGGGAAAAACACAAATTTAACCCGCGTCCTATAAACACACACTCGAATCAGAAAGTAAACAATCTGAACCGACATGCGCAAACTCGGTGACTAAGCTCTATGCGGTGGTTTGTTTACTCCTCTTATACTGTACTTCCTGGTTCGCGCCCCCATTACTTCTGGTTCCTAGTGCCGGTCGCGGAGCGAGCGAGCGTGTGTGTGTGTGAGACAAATAGTATTTTTTTTATTTAATTTTTGTTTAATAATATTTATTTTTATAAAAAAAAAAACAGGCAAGCCAAAGAGAATATTTTGTTTAAAAGATGCTCTTGTTTTAAGACACTATTGATGAGTGTATGGTTAGACGTAAATAAAAAGTCATGTTTGAAAGTAATTCATATTGTGTTGGCAGGTTTATAGTAACAGCAAACCAGAAATCAGAATATCTGCGAAGGTTTTAAGTCATTCATAGTGTTTTGAAGTCTAAATATTTGCAACTTCCTTGACATATAGTTTCTTTTTAGCCTGAATTAGATTTAATTACATCAGACGAATATCTATTACCTGTTTATTTTAGTATGATCATTACATATAAAAAAAATAAAATAAAAATAGGCAATAATAATAATAAAAAATGCATTTCTCTAGGGAAATGTTATATCGCAAGAAATATCGTTATCGCAATATTCAACAACAATATCGCATATTTTCCTAATACCGTGCAGCCCTAGTAGGTAAGGAAAAATTATAGTTTGTTTTGGTGTGTGTGTTTGTTTACAGTGGGAGGCGGTGAAGCAGCCAACTTCGCAGCCTATATGTTTGCTCCTGCTACTGTGGTCACCCCTCTTGGAGCACTGAGTGTTCTTTTCAGGTAATTATTAACACTTATGAAGAGATTATTGTACATGTTGCGCACACACGTACTGTGTGTGTGTGTATATATATATAATTATGACTGATTGGTGTGTGTGTGTGTGTATACATATACACACACAGTAACACTAGAACACAAAACATACGCCTAATATGATGTAGGTTCACCTTGTGCTACTGGGACAGATCTGCTGTGGTGTCCGGCACCAGGGCATTGACAGTGGATCTTCTGGTGCTGTGAGGTGGGATCTTAGTGGATAGAACTTGTTCGTCTGCCCGATTGGATTGGGATCTGGGGAGATTTGAGGCCGTGTCGGTGCCCTTGAGATCTTTGTCTTCTGGGCCCCGTGCATGGTGGGCTGTGGTGTTCTGGTGCCTTTCTATCATGGCCAGCATCTTTATGTGGGATCTGACCGGATGGGCTGGCTTTTGGTCCCTATGGTCATTGATGATATTGGGTGCACCATGATGCTGTCACCAGTGTACTGGTATACTGTATAATTGCCAATGTGATAATGTTATGTTTGATTATGGTGAGGGAGGATTTGCCCTTTATTGTCTTTAACATTAATAACAACAGAGATGGTGTGGGTGTGTAAGATACACTATGCAAAGGTGTTTAAGACCTTGCATATACAATACTAGAACTTACTTCCTGTTATCATGTTGGATTTGCATGACCAATAGATTTTATATTAAGGATCAATTTATTGGTAGAATATCCAGAATTTTAAGTAACAACTAAAAACTTTGTTGTCTTTAATTCTGTGTCTCTAGCGCTATGTTGTCCTCTCACCTTTTTGGGGAAACGATGAACCTGATAGGGAAGCTCGGCTGCATGCTAAGCCTTTTGGGAAGCACTATTATGGTCATCCATGCACCAGAAGAGGAAGCTGTGACGACTCTGGATGAGATGACAGATAAGCTGCTAGACCCAGGTGAGTCTAGTTAATCCACTTCCAAAAAATATACTTCCTTTCTGGTGTGCAAAAGATTTAACTCCCTTTATTTCTAGTCATGTTCATGACACTGAATTATATATTCCTTTCTGTTGTTTGTTTATTTCTTCATTATCTTCATGCTTTATATGCAATCAATAGCAATGTAACTTAAGCCCCTGTGTGTATTAGAGCCTGTAAGGATGTATTTATAGTCAGGATTAGACAGACAATGGAACGCAATATAAAGCAGAAGCAATCTGACAAACAAACCACGATGAGGCTAACCACTAACATGGAAGTGGAACAAAACAGTACCCTAAACATAATGAGACACTGAGGGAAAAAAATCCTAAAAGTTAGGAATAAGGGAAATAATCAACAACGCAATAAAGTAATAAGATCTGACACAAACTACATGCATTACTGCTCCAATTGGAGAACAGCACTGAATGGTTATACCTTTAGGAATAATATACAGTACATGCCTGTGCCATCTGGGAAGGAAAAATGCATGGAAGTGATCCCTTATTCAGTACTTTCAGGTCATCCGATTTAATTTTTTTTACCACATACTGTAATATTGCTCAGGCAAGATTTGACCAACTAAAGCAACCCCACATCATAACACTGGACACATCTTCTGGAATAGGGTGTGAAACTTCACCAAGGGTTTAAGTGATCTCCGTTTATGTTGTGATTTGTGAAGCTTCTGTGCAGCTCTATCCTTCTAAGATTTAACAATATGTTGGACCGTTCTTAAACCAATTCCAGTCATTTGCAGGCCAATAATTTGACCCTTCTGAAATGGCAGCCTTTTTTGTAGATGAGCACTGTACTGTAGAAACCAAGACCTATTAGATGCCAGTGCTCCTATGAGAGCAACTGTTAGATCAAATTAATCAACACCTCCTGACAAATTAGATTTGTGACTGATGTTAAACTCTATTGTATAACATCAAGTACAAAACACGAGAATATATAGGGACAAAAACAAGAAAAAAACCTCTAAGGATATAAAAACCATGTTATGAGGTAAAGATTGATCTTAGAAGTTAACTACAGAACCCAGACTGGCATTCGTAAGCAAACTAAAAAAAATTAAAAGCAATTGATTTCTAGAGATTAAATGAGACTAGGATATATCTAGACAAGGGTTGAATGAGGTACTATAATAACGAGACCTAAAGAAGTAATACTTGAAAAAAGTAGTAGAAGCACATGGGCAGGTGAAGGGCTTCCTGCTATGAGTGTGTAAGAGTGTAGCACACAGTTCTATGTAGTGATAAGGTGAAGGTGTTGTTGATCAGGGAAGGAGTACCTTTCATGTGTGTTGATGGAAATGAGATTCCTTTGTGGCGCATACATTTTAATGCAATATTAAGAACAACGATACATTCAGATCATCTTCTAATTTATATTCATATCCATATGTTTGTAAAAATATCTATAAAAAAAATTAAAAGAAGACGCACAAAGAGGAACAACTGCATTCAGGCTTGGGGTGGGGCTAAATTCTGAGATGGAAAACATTTAAACAGAAGCCTGGAAAAAAATTAAACTGTGGAAAATCAAACTATACTAAGAAATGAGAAAAAGTAAAAGTACATTTAATGTGTCAAAACCTTATCAATTGGAACTTGTTCGAAAGTTTTGAAAAGTCAAATATTAACTAATTATATATAATAAAATATAATAGTTGTAACTAATGGAATGAAGTTTGTCATGTTTTTATATAAGAAGGAACTTAACTGTTACTTAACTCTTAACATTTATTACTTACTACTTTTTTTTTTTTACTGTATAAAGTAACCAAGCCATTTTCTTGACAAAACATCTTTCCATTTCTGATACATGCTACATAGTGTGGTAAATTAATCACAAGAAAGTTATCCATCAGTCTTTACCTTTAGCTACAATTCGACTACCCAATATTAGCTACTGGAACTGATGCTAGTCTAGGGTGACCATATTTTGATTTCCAAAAAAGAGGCCGATCGGCACGGCCTCCAGACGAATTCAGACAAGCTTCTTGGTGGTTGATGAACGTTATTATACAGTACTTCAATGGTGCAGAATTAACCTCTGTAATAAAATAAAATGAAATCTATAAAAACTTAAAGTAATAGCTCTCTTTATTAAAAGTAATTAAAATAATTAAATATTGTTCTAAATATGAACTATTCTGTTCCAGCTTCAACAATATGTCTCTTAAATGTAATAAAATAAATAATAAGAGTCTCACAAAGACAAACTTTTTTTGCAATGTCAGAGTCAGGAAATGCCTTTTTAAGCACTGGTGCATGAACCTTTAACTGTTGTGATGTTTCACTGTATGAAAAGCTATTGCACCTTCTGCTGCATTTACATCATCCTCTGTTTTTCCTGGCCTGAACAAAAATTCTGTCAACTTTGCAGATGAACTCTCATCTCGCACCGCTTTTTTTTATGTTTCTCGGTGTCCATGTGGGCTTTCAGGTCCCCAGCACCCTTATTGGATACTGAGACATATGTACCGGCTTTGCACACGGTGCACTCCGCCTCCCACTTGTCCCGACCGGGACGGTATGTGGGATATTTTCTTTGCAGTTCATCGGTGAAGCTGCACTTACGCTTCGGCATTTCCCTGCTATACTGCTCCGCTCTCTGCTGTCTGCACTGCTCCCTGCCTGTGTGTTTGTGCGCGCGGCGCAGACCTGCCCACGAGGCAGCCTCGTGGTAATTACGTCGCACAAAAAAGTAGTACCCTATAGAGGTGGGCGATACTGCCAAATTTTGTATTGATCTGATTCCGATTTTTACAGGGCCAATATCGCCGATACCGATATTTATTTTATTTTTAGCACACAATATAAATTACATCTACAAAATTATAAATTTTAGTCTATAGCCTATCCACAATCCTATAACAATCCTATTGTGTCCCTTCCATGGTTAAATTAAACACGCACACACCGTGAACACACACCCGGCGCAGTGCAGTTATTTGTTACTTAGTTTTGATTAAATAACATTAATGAAGATTTAAAAATATTGTAAAAAAAAAAAAAGTATTATTCATTTTTAGTTGTCTATTAATACATTGTTAACAAATGACACTTTATTTGTAAAGTGTTAAAATTTTTCAACACCGGCAAAATTTTAATTTTAATTTAATCATAATTTTAATATAAAACCGCAGTTTTACAAAAAATACCACAGTTAAACTATGGTTAGTGTAAGCATTGTTAATTTGTGGTTTATATTACCCATGGTTACATTTTGTTATAACAACTATGGTGGTGACGCTTCATGCTGAAGATCCAATATGACTATAAACATATTGTTTCCCCAGTGTTAGCTACCTGGATATTACTGAGGCTGAAAGGACTCTGCAGTGACTTCTGTCTCGCTGCCAGGGGGCGGGGCTCTGACTGAAAGATTTACCTCCTGTTTTTCTCTTTGTAGTTCCGAGCTCCCTTTGTCATGTCGTTTTATGTGTTTGTGTAAGTTGGTGGTGTTACCACAGCGAATCACCTTTTAACAGACGTCGCAATTTGCTGTGTTTTCAATCACAGCAGTAAAATACCTCCACACAGCGCTCCGTATTTTATCTGCCGACTCCATGATACCAAGTCAGACACACACCGCCCTCTCACTCTCTCTGCAGCTGCTTGTTTCTGGCGGTGCTGAGTCACGTGATGGTTAAGGCAACAAAACACAGCAGAGCGGGGGGGGGGGAGGGGTGGACAATGTGCGCAACGTGTGAAAGGAGCTGCATAAGAGAAAGCGTTATATACAAGCGCATTTTAAATATTATATTTCATGCAAAATAAATAAAATCACAGGTTTAAAAAAAAAAGCCCTTAATATCGATATTTTGACTTTTGGATCGATAATTTTCGATACAACCCCTAGAATCGATAGTATCGATATTAAGGATCGATACACCCACCCCTAGTATCCTAGTGCTGTGTGCAGAACGCCAGTCAATTTACGTACATGCATAATGGTCCTATGAAAAACCGGACATTTTCGTGAATTTATGAAAACCGGACAGGACGCAAAAAGTGGACATGTCCGGGCAAAAGAGGACGCTTGGTCACCCTATGCTAGTCTAACCTGGAATTAGCAAAGGAAAGCTGCTAATAAGTGTTAGCAAACTGGGAAAGGTTTATCTTGCCAAACTTCAAATTAGACTAAGTTCATGTCCCAATTTAAATGTCCTCTTTGTCTTCCTCAAGTCTATGCTTCAATCTGAGTATTGAGGCAGTAATGCAGAGGTGTCCTCGTTCTCAAGATGGTCCCAGAAGACACAACCAGATATAGTAGTTGCAGTGCTAACTGTGGGATGAAGCAGATTCACACTGAATTTTTTTTTTCTACCAATATAACATGGTGTTAATGATGGGATTGTCCAAGTGCACACTTATAGTACAGTATACTTTTTAAAGCTTGAATGGGTCCTACAGTATAAGACTTCAGATGTCTTCAGGACTCATTTTCAAAAGCCCTCATACTATTGTTGTCTTGAAAAAGATCTAAAGAACCTCTGAAGAAAGGTAATCTGTTTGGGGGTAGATCTGTTGCTTGGTTTTACTAATGTCTAATGAATTTTATAGCATATGTTTATTATAAAAAAAAATGTAAACCTTGGAAAAAGGAAAGGACAAAACCTAACCATCGTCTTTTGTCTCCTCAAGGTTTCCTAGTTTTTGCCAGCATCCTTCTTATAGCATGTCTGGTTATGATCTTCTACTTCTCTCCTCGCATTGGTCACACCAACATATTAATCTACATAAGCATTTGCTCGTTGCTCGGAGCCTTCACCGTGTCTTCTGTGAAGGGCCTGGGCATCTTCCTCCGTACAGTCATTGTCGAGCCCAGCGTCCTTAGTAATCCTCTTACCTGGATACTCCTACTGACTCTAGTGGCTTCCGTCATCATCCAAATCAACTACCTGAACAAGTCTCTGGACACCTTTAACACGCTGCTTGTCTACCCTATCTATTACGTGTTCTTCACCAGCGTGGTGCTCACCACCTCCATCATCCTGTTCAAAGAATGGAACGCTATGTCAGCCGTAGATGTCGTGGGCACCATCGGAGGCTTCCTGGTCATCGTTCTTGGTGTGAGCATGCTTCATCTTTTCAAGGATCTGCGTGTGACCTTGAATGAGCTGAGAAGTAATCTGTGCCAGCCTCAGGCCCTGAATAGCCCAGGAAAGAGGGAAGATAAGCACATTCTCATTGAGAACGTGGAGAGCCTCCCGCCAATGAGAGAAGAAGGCCCCCGAGTCTTCATCATCAGCTGAGCTGTACAACTTTTTAAACAGACTTCTATTAAATCCTGAAGGAGTAGTTAGGCCTTATATTCATGGGTCCATTATCAGTCAAGGAATGTTTGGTGTCTGCTAGTTTATTTTGTGTCAGAGCTAAGAGTCTAATATGGTGAGATCATCACTGACCATCATTCATCTTCAGTAACTGCTTTATCCTGGTCAAGGTCATGGTGGATCTCAGGGAATCTGGCTCTGTGGCAGGAATGTACCCTATAAAGTATACCCACGGACTCCTTTATAACAAGAATAGCTGATCTACTTATCCAACATGTTTTTTGGGGTGGGAGTAAACCATGGACCTCGGGGGGGAAACCCATATTACAATACACTTCAAACCTAGCCTCTAGATTTCAACAATTTTGAAGACAAGGGCTTGAGGACAGACTGCTAACAAATAGAATCCCATGTAAACAAGCTGACCTGGCTCTCCAGCATGACCACCTCTGTAATACAGCGAGGTTTTTGTCATGATAATAGATTCCACAGGGGCACAAATATTTTTTTTTTGGCTTTATTTAATAACTACAGTATGTTGTTTCCTAAAAAAAAAGTTGCCCCAACCACACCCACCCCATTACTTCTGAAGAACTTTAAACTCTTAGCTCGAGTACAAACTACAGAAGCAACCATCGGACGCTAAACATATTTTGGCTGAACATGGTGTGTTTTTTTTTTTTTTTTTTTTTTTTTTTTTTTACTAAATCCTTCCTATACTTTCAAAACTTTTGTAGCTATATCAGAGGGCTGTTCTCTGATGATGGCGATTTGTGATGCAGCTCCTGCTGAGGATCAGCCTTGATGAGGCAGAACGCTTAAGTTCCTGGTATAGATTTAATGTTGGACCAAATAATTGTTAACTTTTTTTTTTTAAGTACTGTACATCTTTAAAAATCTATAATGGTGTCACATTGCAGAAATCGATACAGAAATCGTTTTATGCTGGTCTTTTTTCTTTTCCTGGATTAGATATACTGTGTGTTGTAATATGTTTACAAAATTTGTGCAAGTAGGACTGCGTGCATTCTCCTGGCTCGTCCACAAAGGACATTTGTCAAAGCAATTTAATGCAAATCTGTCCATTCGGCTGCTGCTGCTCTTCACTTGCATGTAAGAAAATCTTGCTGAAAGCAAAGCACACGCTTCAGGTCAAAACCATTTCAGAGGTTTACAGTGTGTGAAACTGACGACCTGTATCATACATTTGTCAGAGTAGAGTATAACTATAGTAGTATTGTAGATATCTTTTAAATGTTGTATGGAAAGGTTTTATGTGTCCTGTTTTAAAACATAAAATATATATTTCAGAAACTGTGAAAAATGTGATGTCGCTGTGGACACACGATGCATCAGCTGTTGAATGTGGTTGAGGTTAATGACTGTCAGTGATTCATGCAAATAAATCTCTATTAAAATTATGCAAAAAATAATGGACATTGTCTTTTTATTAAACAGCATTAACAGGCATGTTTTCAACAAGAAGACTACAGGACATAAATCAAGTTGTCTTCACACAAAAAAAAGACAAGAAGAAAAAGTTCAACTCTGAACAAATATACATCTTACCCTAGTACTACAACAATATGATCGTTAAGCAAACATAGTTAAAAATGGCCTACAGTACTGCGATACTCACTGTACTATTTTTTTTTTTTGGCCCCTCTAACACCTCATGTGGTTTTTAAAAGAAAACAGTCATCAGAAATCAGCCTACTCAGTAATCAGAAATCAACCTAATTGTGTCTTGTTTTTATAGACAATCAACAATTTAAATAAATTCATTATGTCTTGAATGTTGTCTTGCACTCTATTTGCCACTAGGGGGCACTATAACTATATCAGTAAACAGTCAGGCAGGAATAAAAAAAAAAAAAAGATATTGTAATGTTAAAAAGGGGACATTATACAGTAAATACCTACATTAGTAAAGATTTATAATGTAAGGCAGTAAGAAAAATAATTGGTGCAGTATTTATTTTTATTCCTGTAACATTTGCCACATTCACTATTGTCATTGCTAGGACTGTTACAATGGAGTTTGATTGCAAAAAAAAATAAAAATCTTAAAACTAAAAGGCTTTCATTTCTTCCTCACCATTTCATTTCCAGCACTGTTCAATTTCAAACAGAGAAATTATGATGCAAATGTTTGACTCCAAGTTCCAGCACAGGTGTGAAGAATTAAAGTCTTATAAAGGAGTTTCCTTGTATGCAGTGATTAGTTCCTTCATCAGAAGGACAGAAATTGAACTGGTGACACGGTCATAGGTGTCCAAGTGTCACTGAGGAGCGAAGGCTATCCTGTATGATCCGATTCCATAGAAGAGCTGCAGCAGTAGGAAAACCTTAATGCTGGCTGTGATAGAAAGATGTCTGGACACACCGTGCATCACAGCTATCCAACCAATGAAGGTAAGCAATGCTATTTCCAAACAGAACTAAAGAGACTGATTGATTGACATGCTAACCCAGGACTATTCACAAGCCAAGGGTGCTTGGTAAAGGGTACTTGCCTAATGCCACCATATGCAGGTTTATGGGTAAAGTAGGAAAATTAATCAAAGTGAACATGGATCAATATGTGGATGTGGAAGTGTTTTTTTTAATTAAAAAGTAAGTCTTTATTAAATCTTTGCTACCTAGGAGCACATTAATAATAAAGCGTTTTTCCACCTCCCTTTAATAGTTTCGCAGAAAAAAAATATTGTAATCTTCCACTATTAAAAACATTACAGCAGACACATAAAGGGCAATCTGAGGACAATGCACTTTTTTCTGGAGTTTATTTTGGTTAAATTCATTTTGTCTCTCACAAAACAATGGTAGTTTTTATATGCTATATCCTCCATTCTACATGTCATAGTGTTAATGAGCTCAACAATATAATTAAAAAAAAACAGATCGACAATAAAATGCATTTAAAGATTTGCACCAGTATGAACACTGAAGGAGTCACTGAGGACGAGGAACACAAGTTCTGAGACATGAAACTCATTCTGAGACAATTAGTGGCATTCAAGTTAAACCAAAATTTCTCTTGAATGAAAGTATACAGTACAGTGATGAAACTCTTAGCCACAGCAAAACATTAAAAAGGGGCAAAAGCTTTAAAGGTCATACGTACGTCCATGAATGACGATCCGAGCCGAGGTGGCTCAGAGACCACTGCAGTCGTTTCCGTGAGCATTCAGCGACAAGAACACTTGATCCGTCTGTCTAAGGGAACTGGTATCACAATCTGGGCGTTATTGCCGCATCCCCATACAGCTCTGACCTCGCTCCAAGCCATTTCCACATGTTTGGGCCATTTAAGGAGTTCCTGAGAGTCCAGCATTTCTGATGTGAAGCAAGCAGTCCAAACATGGCTCTGGTGTACTGAGAAAAGTTTCTACCTTGATAAGGAGAGTTATTGAATGGATGATTGAATGAAGGAGAATATGTCTATGTAGGCTACAAGCAAATAACCACAAACATGTCAATGGAGAAACTAAATGGCAATCATTACCTACGTACTGTACAAACATTTTGCATGCATCTCTGCTTAATGAATGTATGGCTGGTACATTTGCTACTGTAGTTAGTTTTGTTTTTAATGCCAATGCCACTTAATAAAAAGTAAAAAGTGCCTAAACTACTGTAGGTGGCCAGTACTAGATTAGCGAGTTAATGAGGTACTTAATAAAGTATTTTTTTATGATAATACACATGAATAATTAAAAATGTATAAATACTGTATGTATAACATTAGTCTGTGAATTTCAGTAAGCTCCATTCTGCATTGGTATACCCCCTGGTAACCCTTAATGACCTAAAAAAAAATCATTAGAAAGATTACAGTAGTCCTTATGGTTCACATCCATTCATTCATTCATTCATTCATTCATTCATTCATATTTTAGGATGCTTTTTTTATGATGTGTACAGGGTCACAGGGGGGCATGAAGTCTAATCCGGGAAACTTAGGGCATGAGGAGGGAGACAAACTGGACTGGATGAATGTTCCAGTCCATCCCAGAAAGCACGTACTAAAGGCAACGCCAATTAACCTAATCTGCATGTCTTTGGACTGTGGGGAGAAACCGGAGTACCCGGAGGAAACCCATCAAGCATGTGGAGAACATGCAATCTCCATGGTTCGTATATGGACTGCAAATGATTTTAAAGCTATACGATATTCAGGATTTTAGGTAAAAATATACTAACAAAAAAAAAAACCCTGCAGTTCCTACTGTCACAGGTAGGTGTCAGCCTCTTCATATACATTCTGGAAGTTAGTGCATGCTGTTGCTTTAGTGTATGCTTATTTCTAATGAAATACATTAGGTAAAAGCCATATGCTGTATGTCCTATGTGGCTGAAAAGCGGTGAAAATTAAAGAACAGCAGGACATGTGTGTGGATTTTAGAGAGTTGATGAAGTAAAAAGTGAACAGACAGCCTTCAGCTCTTTTTCTGTTTCGCAACACTTTAAAGTACATAATCAATTCAATGTTAAAGCAATTTCTTTTATCACTTGTAAAGTGATGCTTCTTTGCTTTAAAGGAAAACATTGTCCTTTGTTGTTGTTTTTTTCAGTTGCAAAGGTCAAGTCATGAAATATTCATTACTGAACTTTAGTGGGTTTTTTTTTTTACTTTCAAAACATGAAGCAAGAAAATTGCTTCATTTGCAAATATAATGCATCTTTCTGTATATACTGTTACTTATCTAAATGCGATACTGTCCTTACCAATGATAATACGTACCTGTATATATTTATTAATAGACCTAGCATTTATGTTTCACATATTGAACATGTCATGAAGCACAGATTTAATTTTCCATGTTGGTTTGTGAGCTGCTCAGGTTTTAGCCTGGCTGGTAGTAAACCAGTGAGTTCAGTAGCCTGCTCAAGTAATGATTAGATTTCTAAAGAGCTCTCAGGATCCTAATTAACAGCCCTGGCATTTGTGATAAATGTCAAGTGTTTGTTTCAATCACACGCCTCTTTGTCCAGTCACTAAAACCCAACATGAGTGAGGAGGAAGAAGAAGAAGAAGTAGGTGGAAGAATAGATTAGAGGAAAGCATGAACAATCAAAAAAAAAAAAAGTGAAGGGTGGTGAAGTCAAGAGCTTAAATTAGAGGGATAAGAAAATGAAGGAGCTATCCTGCTGTTATTGGAGAGGAAGACGGTGCAGGTGGTTACTATGAAGCTAATGTAGTCATGTTGTAGAATAATGAATTTCTGTCCTACCCAGCATGCAATATCCTGGTAGGAGGAACGTAATGGACTTCCCGCCAAGGTCTGAAGTGCAAAATGCATTAGATGTGACATCGTACTTTAATGAATAGGCCTCTCACTTTTCATTCTCTCCCATCTTGAATTATTACTTAGCACTCTGGGGCAGGGGTACGATGGGTGGGGGCTGGGGGGAGGGGGCGGGGGTATGAGGAGGGCATTGACCTGTCCAGCCTTGCGAATTCTACAAACTTTACGATAAAACAAGCATACCTTAATTTGCCTGGAAATGTATCTAATCAATAATATAGATGACTGATCATGTTAAATAGTACTGTATACAGTATAAAACTGTGCAAAACTCGAGTCACCCATCATTTCTTTATATTTTACTATCAGAGAGCCAGATTGTACTCTTTGTGTGTGTGTGCGTGTGTGTATGTGTGTGTGTTTTAACATAGACTTGAGGAATAGTCCTCCAGCACTTTTACTCCAATCCAATCTCACTTTGAATCCAGTCCCTGTACCTGTTTTAGCTTCAGATTAATGTTTTTTTTTTTTTTTTTTGGTAAACCACACAGTGACCCATAAATCATTTTAGCATTAAAAATATTCAGCTTCAAGCATGAACCGATGTGAAACAGGTGACAGATGATCAGGTCTGTGATTGGTACTGTATACCTGTGATGCTGAATACTGAATGGTTGGAACAGATGAGAGGGGAAATAAGGTTGCTGCTGAGGTTGATACATAAACAAAAATGTTTTTAAATTGTATCTTTAGCTACTTTGTAGTCTGTCGCAGTAAAACTATTACTTTAATTTGATCTACATCATTTATTTTAGTTTATAATGAAAAGAAAGTTGGCTCAAGACTGTATTTGATGTAATGTTCCAGGTGAGGCCATGTTTGGACTGTCATTGAGTATTTGTAACTCTAAGCAGTAAAGTGGAAGTGAAGTGAATGGCAAGATAAGTGCTTAACTTCCTGCTAGCATTTGAGGAGTTCAGGACTGAGGACGATCAGCAGGATCTTACCACGACCAGGTGAAAAAAAAGTTCAAACCACTCTTTTCAGCTGGAGCTTCTTGGACCAGTCAAAATCTGGCAATATCTCAATACTGCTAAAAAAAAACAAAATACAGGGCAAAAATTGAGAGGATTTTTTTTCTTTTTTTTCTTCCCTTGGGCTTCAAGAACTTCACAAAGGGGGATATGTTCAGAATAACAGGATTGAGTGAGTGCTGTGCATAAAAGGACATTTTACACAACATGCAATGGATGACTCATGGGAAAAGATCCACATTTACACATTACTGAGTATTAAAAAAGTATTTAAATGATTTTGTTGAGATTTTGTGTGGTTATGGCATGGCAAAAAGCCAACAAACTAGTTTGTGTTTAATATTTACAAAATCAATGTAAACAATATATTTCAGTCAATTATTTGCACCATGCACATACAGTAGTAGGTTGAGTGTCACCGCATTGTTTAAAAGGTCTTTCACCTTAATATAAATTTGTCACGGTATTATCACTGAAACACAAACTGCACCCAAACAAGGAATCATCCTCCAAATTATAACCCAAGTTTACCTAACGTAATGTCAGTCATCTAAATGATGCTGTTGTAAGTCACAGCTGGTTCACTGTGCTGGAGACTGGAGTCCCACCACAAAACCTCAGGGTCTTTCCCCAAAGCTCAGCGATCGGCTGGAGTTGGGTTTTAGCCAATGTTCTTTTGGCAGTTATTCGGCTCATTTTTGGCACAATCCTGGTTTGCTGCTGAGTGGTTGGTCATGCCTCCTGTAGAGGTGAATCTGCTGATCACAGACATTTTCGGGGGTGGTATACAATTTCCACTAGGTTTACATGCTGCTTAAATCCCTGGCCTGGCACTGTAGCACTACATGATGCCTCTGATGCATTTATAGGTCCTATGTAGGTTTCTGAACTTTCTACTCTTTTGTTTTGGGTACCATGTACCATAGTATGGTACTATGGAACACATACCAGGATACAGTTCTACCCAGATATTGTGGTACTGCCTATACCACTAGTTGGTATTCGGGAAAGTATTGTGGTACACACCATAATACTAACATGGTACCCACTGAAGTGCTATAGTACATATACTCTGGTATTTTATAAAGTCTTATGGTGCCTACAGTGATAATATTTTGAAATGAAACAATGAAAATAATGAATGAATATTTCTTATTGGTATATAATTGTTTAGTAAAAGTACTGCATTGGGACTTGTAAATTCCCATGATTGGAACTTCTTTATACCTTATCCAGTTTTGGTGAGTACCATGTGCCCCTAGTGGCCTCCGATTCTTGTTTTTGGTTGACGGGAGTAAAACCTGGTTTGGTCTTCTCCTTTTGTAAGCTTATATTGCCTTCAGGTTTGAAGTATTGTGCTTTCAGAGCTGCTTTTGTGCACACTATAGTTGGAAAGAGTGGTTTTATGACTTTTCATAGCCTTCCAGTCAGTTTGAATCTGTCAGTTCTCATCTTACAGTATATTTGCTATTAACAAGCTGTTTCTGCTTGTACAACTGCGGCACAATTGACTTTTTTGTTTTGTTTTCCGTGCCATACTTTTGAATAGTATTGTATAAATATCTGAAATATTCGGAAGTATTCAGTAATGTTGCAGTCAAACACCAATGACTATGGCAAGTTCATATTTTTCTCCATTCTGGTTAGTGAACATTATACATTATACTGCCCTACAGTACATCTGCGAGATTCTATACATTATGATGCTGCTGAATGCATGATTGATCGGATAGTTGCATGAATGCACAGGTGTACGAGTGTTTGTAATAAAGTGGCATATACAGTATTTTGCTATGAAACGGACATGAATTCACATGTCTTTATGAATACTATGGCTTCCTTCCGTCTAAGCACAAAAAAGCACAGTTCCTGTGAAGACCTTTCTGTAGCTTTACCTAATCCTCTATTTAATATAACTTAATCTCACTTGTCACTCAACCTATTGCTGGTAGCTTCATGTTTGCGTGTTCATTGAGGAAATCGCTTCTTTCTCTCATAAATCAACAGTCTATAATTACGCATCTTGGCTGGGAAGTATTTGGACATTCAGAAACTGTTAGAACTCAGCCATGTGCTGGTCCCCAAAGATTTTTCTTTCCCTGTGAATGATGAATGATGTGAAAGCCTGGAAGGCAGTATGTTTCCACTGCCTGCTTGTCTTGTTAACCAGGCCTTGTTGCTTCAAAGCTGAAATCAGTAAGCTCAACAAAAAGGGTCTAATTAGAGATAAGGGAAAACAACACTGCTGCTATCATAAATTACTCCCGCTGCTCTCTCGCATAGCACGCATACCGTCTTTCTGCACCCTCTTTCTCCCTTCTTTTTCCACAATGCTTTCTTAGGCTCTTAACGCAGGAAGACTGAGCGGTAAATTAAATTAATGTTAGCCTTTTCTCAATCATTCATCATTTCCAATAAAATGATTAGAGCTGTTGTAAGTACATCGTTAAAACCGAAAGCATAAAAGGCCCATTAAAAAGTCATTAAGGGCAGCTTAGCATGAAGGTCTACCCTGTTGGGCTTTTAGCCAGCCAAGATGTAGGGGCTCTATTTTATGGACATCATTTGAAATGTGGGCCTGTAATTACATGCTGAATAAATAGGATGGCAAAACAGACCGAAAACAAAAGGACAGTAGTGAATTGGCAGGAAATGGCTTAAAGAGTTCGAGGCGATAAGTTCAGTGGAGCAGAAGTGTGTTTGAACATGGGAGAAATAGCAACAACAACAACAACAAAAAAGACCTTGTATGTGCAGATATTTGGAATAAAAATGGATTATCCGTATGCTCATATTCAAAATGTTTGGTCAGAATTATTTTCAGAAAGCTCTCCTTTGGAGGCAGGCACTACATCCCCTGTTCAAACTGCCAAAAATGTCTTTAAAAATGGCAGGCATGCCTGCGCTGATGACAATCCAGCAGGTCTTCTCTGCTAGTTTGGTGTACAGCAAACTTTGATGCTCCTTTGATGCATGGTGCCCTTTGATTCACTACATGAAAAAAAAAAAGTTATTTCATGTGTATGTTTGTGTGTATGTTTGTTCATTTTAAATAAGTGGTGCTACATTTAAAATCGTGTCAGAAAGCTACCTACCATGTAGCACCATCATCTATAAACTACTGTATAAACTATTCTCTGATCTTGTTTGCTAGCTGGAGGGCTAGCTGGACAGTTGGTGTTAGCTTGAAGCTTGCTTGATTATTCACATGTCTACTTTATAGAAGTTATGATAAAAAAAAAAAGGTCAGAAATAAATAAATAAAAAAGTCCATAAAATTTTATATAAAGCATTTGATTTACTAAGCACGAATATTTCTAAGCTCACTTAGTATCTAGCTGGCCAGCTACCCAAGTAAAAAAAAAAAGTATGCTAAGTATATTAAATCCTAGCGTGCCAAAGCATACTTAAATGTACTTGCAGCCAGACTAATGACTAGTATACTTGAAGTTTGCTATTTTGGAACAACTAATTATGTACTAAGTGTATTTAAGTTGTAATTAAATTGTACAAAAGCACAATTTTAAGTGTATTAAGTATACTTTTGTGTGCTAAAGTGGAACAACTTTAAATATACTTTAGTACACTTAAAGTATATGGCTGTGTGTGTACTAACGTACATACCTGACAGTAATTATTACAATTTAAGTATATGTTTCATGTATTATAAGTACATTACAGCTACTTTTACTGTATTACAAATACATGATTAATGGACTGAGTATATTCCTATTGCAGCAGTTATACTTCTAGCCAATTACAAATACTAAAAAAGTACACTTTGTGGTTAATGCAAATAGACTTTATTTGTATCATACAGTACACACAAGCTTCTATAATACTGTAGCGTTTTTCGACACTACCAGGAAACTTGGAGGACGAGTGAGTTTTCTGGCTACACAATGTAATGACACACCTATTCAGCTATTAGCTGGAACTGGAGAACTGTAGCAGAATGCAGCACATATACACATACTCAAACTTGGCCGAAGTCACTAACCTAAACACACGTCCCAAATACGGTGAACACAAAAAGAACACCTCCCGCAAGGCATGACGGTCGCAAACCACAGCCCCGCCCACGCCACAATACTGTATTGCAAATGTATTACCAGTACATTAAGTGTTTAGGATAATTTACAAATGCTAAATGCATTTTCTACACTATAACATGTTTTTGAAACACATTACATCAGTAATTATGAGGCAGATTTTATTCATGAGTTCAACAGATTTAATTTGCACAAGGTTACAAAAAAGCACTACTATAGTTTATTTGTGCTCAACAAAACATCAGGTTGTCTTACAAACACACAAACTAAAATATAAACTGGTGTGTGAACACAGACAGACATTAGTATTAGAATCTACAGGTACAGTATTAGTTTAAACCTGGTGTGTTGATTCTGTTACACAGAGACTGAAAACAGGCCGAGAGCTACAGAGCCATTATACCACAAGCAAAGTACAGAACACATTACAACAACACATTAGACAATATAAACTATAGATTAAAGTATGTACTTAATTTAAAACCGTTAAATTTACCTTATGCCGATGAAAATAAAATAATAACGCTACGAACTAACGCACGCGATGATGCAGCTTCAGCCGTTAATTCAAACTAGAAGTGGAGAACTGGGGAGCCAATCAGAGAACGGACAGTCCGAATCTGCCTGCCTCTAGCTCTGATTGGCTGGTGGGGCGCTGTCTAGTCTCCGGTTGGCTGGAAAAGTCGCAAAGTTTACCCCCCTGCTGCAGTTTGTGTCGCTTTATGACAGTGAGCGGACAGAAGAGTGAGAGAGTAAAAACATAAATTATCTTGAACGGCAAAAGTGATTTTGAGCGCGCAGGAACGAGTTTGAGATCGCGCGCGCGAGGGAGAGATTCAGCGTGCAAAAACGAGTCTAAAAGCGCACGAGAGAGTAGTGCACTCAATATAAGTACATTTACATTTAACTGATAATATACTGAGACTACCATATATTAAAATTTGTATTCTAATATATACTTTCTGTACATTTGTACAATGATTATTTCGAGCATATTTTTTAAAAATATACCAAAAATATATTGAAAAACAAGTTTAAATAAGTATACTTTGGAAATTAGACCAACCTTTCACTTAAAGTATTATAATACAATAATTTTTAAGTATATTTAAAGTTTAATTCCAAAATTTGGTAAAAGCATGATGTTAGTATACTTTTTATATATTAACTGATGGTACAACTTTTTGTTAGTATATTTGCAGTGTATTATCGAGGATTTCAATATATTTGTAATACACTAAAGTGTATTTTTTTTCACTTGGGTATTGGTGTTAGCTTGATAACCATGTTTATTTATCTACATTTCTTTAGCATATTTGTTGCTGTATATGTATAATAGCTCTGTATTGGTTATAAACCTTTATTTGTTTATTTAATATTAATTAATTCATTAGTCAGGTTGATTGTTATTTTAAATACACTTAGTTGATTAGTTAGCTTGGAGGCTAGTTGACTAGTCAGTGTTAGCTGTGTTAGTAAATCTTGATTACTAGCATGTTTTTCTGTTCTATATTAGTGCAAATTGAAAGAAAAAAGGATCTAATGACCAGGAATCCAAATAATTTCACAATATTGAATATTTACTAATATTAATTTATAGCTGTCAGCTTGATAAATACAGTCCTTTATAACTAGCATTTAGGTTATTTTAAAACAGAAAGCTGCGCAGAGACTTAGCTAGCTCTGTAATATTTAAAAACCATAAACCTTTTTATTATTATTATTATTATTTTATTTTTTTATTATTATTTTTTTAGGTATCCTGGAATCTACTGTAGATGACAATTTGTTTCATAACTTGCACAATGGTTTGCTTTATATTACTGTATTTATTTTAGTAAAAATAAATATATATATAGTAGGAAACCTATAGCTATGACTATAGAGTTAACTAAAGTTATGTACTGTATAAACACCTCAGGACTGCTAAATGCTTATTGATATCAACTAAATAAAATAGTTTGGTATGGCATGGTGGCTTAGTGGTTAGCACTGTCACCTTGCACCTCCAGGGTCCGGGTTCAATTCCTGCCTTGGGGTTTGTGTGAATGGAATTTGCATGTTCTCCCTGTGTTTGTTGGGTTTTTCTTTGAGTACTCTGGTTTCCTCCTATAGTCCAAAGATATGCTAATTGGGTTTCTCAAATTGCCTGTAGTGTGTGAATGCGCATGTGAGCGTGTGTACTGTATGTGTGTGTGCCCTGCGATGGATTGGCACCCCATCCAGAGTTGCCCCCTGCGACCCTGTCTACAGAATGAAGCAGTAAAGACGGTGAATGAGTGACTGTATGTAAGGTTTAGCTATACAGTATTATACACTACCACAGTTGATTTCCATTACAATACACGTACATGGTGATAATGTTTTTTGGAAGGAGTCTCTACTGTTATAGCCTCGTAACAGTTACAAAGACTCCATAACAATGTGATTATTAATTAATTCATTAGTTAACTAATTTGCTGTGGTCTAAAAGGAATAAAACACTTCCTGGATGTACTGTTACTTAAAACAAATTAACCTTGTGTCATATATCACCGTTCATTGATGATTGATGGTGATCACTAATGATTTTTCTTTACATGGTGTTCCCTTACATGGTTTAATTTTTATTACTGTATATATATACTAAAATACTCTGTTGTAATATATTACATAGAAAAATCTTCCATATTATTATTATTTTTTTAAAGTATATTTTTCTCTGCCAGTATTTATTTATTTATTATTTCTTTTGGTGTGTGTGTGAGGGGGGATGTAAGTGCCAAATGACAGGTGAAGGGTAGTGAAGTGTTTTTGTTCAGTTCCACTTGTCCAGAAAGCATCAGTGCACTGTAACAATGCTTCTGTAAGCAAGCAGGGTCTTAATGAGTAGCATTAAAGTTGGTAAAGTAGTTGTTAAAGACATAAGCACCTTGATGAGTTATTTCATCTCTTGTTTAGCATGAACCCAGCTCTGTGATTGCCTTTTTAATTAGACTGCAGATGGTGGAGTTGTTATATTATCAGGAGCCTCGTGGGAAGCTTGCTTAATACACGCTTGTGCAGCTTTCCTTTCAAAAACGAATGCCTCCGCTAGCTATATTATAATATCTAGATCTCGGTCTTAGTATATCTTGTTATTGTTGCTGTTTCTTCCATCCTGAACAGACAGCATTTTTAGGTTTGTGGGTATTAATACGACAGTGTCAGAATTTCACAGGGATGCATGAGAACTTCAAAATCCTTTCTGCTTCAAAACAAACCTCTAGAAGCTAAAAAAAAAAAAAAAAAAAGGGGGGGTAAATTTCAGCACTGAGATAGATGCGCCCATTTTCCATTTAATTTATGTCCAGTTTCATCCTTGTTCTGGATTTCTGTTTTAGCCTTTAGAAAACAATAGGGGGTGCTGTGGTCATCTTGTTACGAAGGGAGAGATGATGCAAAAGCAGTTCTTGTGCTACTTTAATGGTGGGGAGAAAAAAAAAACTTTCTCAAATCTCCACTTTCATAGGAATGACATCGTGGCGACGACATGAGTCAGTGCGCTTCCTAATTGGAAAAAAGGCTTAAAACGGGTAACAGGTTCATTATGTGATTCCATCTTAAGACCTTTAATAAACAATTAAGGGTGCAATCGAGTGGTTAATTTGATAAGGCGACGATAAACAATTTCATTTCTTTGGCTCGCCATTCATCAGGATCTCGTGGGAGGCTGATATAAAGCAAGGCGCTTGTTTTCCACTGATCCCCAAGAGGTCAGACATCAATCAAAGTCCCAGCGACTCAGAGCCAGTGTTTAATTACTATACAGTATGATTACCTGCGAGCACCGCTGGAAGTTCAGTGTGCCTGCAGTTTAAAATAAAAGGGATTTGTATTAATTTCAGGCTTAGTTGCACACCACAAATGGAACAGTTATTGGTTACACTTCATTGGCAATAGTCAGGTATACCTGTTCTGCTGTTGTGTTGGAGGCCTTCATTACCGCATTTGATGTTTCAATCTGTTTCGGGTGAATTTGGGAATTGCAAAAAGTATCTTCTTCCAAATTAGACCTGCCACGATGCCTTCACGCTTACAACAATTCCCAGTTAAGAAATATTCCCGAACAGCTTTCTAATTACTGAATAAACTGTGTGAAGAAAAAACAGGAGTGTGCACTCGTGGTAAATAAGAGCGCTTCATGCACATTTAGATATCTTCGTACATCTTTGTTGACGTCTACAATGGGACTTCGAGCCCGTCTCATCAGGTAGCTGGGGGAAGAAAAAAAAAAGATCCTTATATGCGTTTCAGTTCTGTTTTTGAATGGTTCTGCACCGATGCACAGATCTCAATAATCAGATTAAAAAATAAATCAGTTCAAATAGAAAGTGAAGCAAAGCTGAAATAATGTAGGCTTTTTGAATGTAGCCTCAAGTCAGGATCAGTTAGGAGAAGGCTTTCAAGAAGGAGTGTAAAGATCACACGGTTTAGATTTGTACATCGATTGCAAGTTAACATTGAGAATTAATTATTTATTTGTCACGTGCACCTTACATCACAGTGAAATGCATTGCCCAGCTGGGGTCAGAGGGAAGGGTCAGCCAAGATACAGTACAGCATCTCTGGAGCAGATAAGCTTAGTGGTCTTGCTCAAGGGATCACCTGCGGCAACTTGGTGGTGCATGGGCTTGAACACATGACCTTTCGATGAGTAGAACCACTACTGCCCTATAATGCGGCGATTGAAATGAATCAAGGCAACAATTTATAAGTTTTTAAAAAAGACTAGGCAATTGATGTGCAATAAATACTTCAGATTTTTAGCTAATGTATAAGAATTCTAGCAAGGTGATTTGATTGTAATTCTGATACATATTACAATATAATCCTGTTTCTACAAAACATTTATGAGCTTGTTGTAGATTCCAATCAATGTCAGTCATGTCCATTAAAAGCCACAAAAAATTGGCTCAAAAATGGACTAACCTCATGAACTCAGAGCAGATTGCGTTCTCAATCTCCTCTGACATTATGCTTTAAAAGTAGTTAAAAAGGGGTTGCATGCTTTTTTTTATTTAAAAAAAACTATAGACTCAGGAAGCATGAAGAATTATTTCATAATCATGTCAAATCTTAGATGAGGTTGTCTCATGAGTCCTACCTGCAGCATCTAGTGCTCTCACCATCCTCGATGCCGCATGTACATTTGCTGTTAATATAGGATGAAAGAGGACACAATGGGAGCTACCCGACACTGTAGAGGTTCCCTTCGGCACTCGGGGCACAGCCGAGAGTCCACATGCTGCTAACTTATTATTATAACGGCTCTCTGGAAATACCGTCCACAGAACAAACGCAGCATCTTGTGACCCCACGACCATCACAACATTTCCGGTGGGTACACGTTTTCCACCCCCACATGCTGGTCTAAAGTGGTTAAATAAAACATTGCTGAAAATATTAATGTTTCATCGCAACGCTGTCCCGGTGGCATCTTCTTGGCTTTGGCTCTGCAGAGCTTTCAGACTTAGATAAGGGCCGAGATAACCCTGGACGCAATGTAATGGCAGGAGCCCGGGTTTAACACGTTGAGATTTATTAATGATTGCTGTCTGCAAGGCTAAATTGAGGTCGCCTTAAAGAGGAAACACGTCGTGACCAAACCGTTGTGTGCTCAAATATTAAGGACATTACTGCTAAGGAGAATTGTGCCAGATCTTTTTGCAGTGTTTTATTATTTTTTTTTCTCTTCACTGTTTGTCACTTAACTAAAGCAGCTGAATTAGAGACGAGACAAAACGCGTTAGTGCTACTGTAGTTTTTACAAGTGCCAGTGGTCCGGTCAAGCTTGTATCTGATCCTGAAAAGAGTGCATTTGGATTTTCCCAGTCTGTCCTGGGAATGCTAGGAATGCTGGGAATGAGATCAGAATATAGTGGCAAGTTATGATTAGCAAATATACTCAGATCAACTGATGATAAGACATAGCCCACGACCCTGTCCTACTGTACCTTTCTCCAAGAGTTGGGATGGAACCAGAAAACCCCAAGGAAACCCAAGACAAATCAAGCAATTTTTGCAGATTTGAACTTCACACATCGCAATAATGGAAAAACGTTGTACTCTATTCATCTTGCTCTATTTTTGTTTTGTCTGCGCGGCCTTTGTTAGGCTCAAGGCATGACTGGCACCTCTTAATCCATCATTTCCCTGAAGAACACCTTACCCATCATGCTTCTCACCATCACCATCACCATCACATTGGGACAGACCAACATGCCCACATACAGTATCACTCTAGCTTCATGTTCGACATTATTAATAGTGCTCCATACACAACAATCAATAATCTTAATATCACTTTTATTGCCTAGCGGTGTGTGACAAAACATGTGCTGAGGGTCTGAGGTAATAAATTGCGGATTGATTTTGCGATCACATATGGTTATTCAGTGGTTGCGGGGGCTGCAGCGAGGACGCATGACACCGAGCTCGGTCTCTTGTGATCCTCCTTTTCAGCGTGTTGATTAAGTGCACTGTCACCGAGCGCTGGATCTCAGCTCGATCACCCCACAGGGGAGGCTCCGAGAATGAGGAACGAGATGCAACACGTTGCGCTCTAGAGCTTCACATCTGACTTCGTATTCGTGAGATTGGGGTCACTGGCTTTTAATCAGTCTTTTATCAAGAAGGGTATGATCATGAGATAATTTGCAAGTTGAAATGAAGAAGCATATAGTCATATAGCGCAGGGGTCTGAAGAATGTAAGTATTTACAGTAATATTAGTAACTGCTCGATTATGGTCAGACCGAATCCCCGGAATACTACTTCTAAAGAGGCATAAAATCCATTACAGGGTACCATGCACAAATACTGTACACCTCAGGGGAAAGTTTAATAGACATTAGGAGAAAACTGACCCTTGAGGAAAACCAAAAAAAAAAAAAAAACTAAACAGTGTCAGGAAGGATCAAACTCTGGAACCCTGGAGCTCAATCACTCACTTTTTATGCTGCTTATCCTGTACAGGGATGCGGGAAACCTGAACCTATCCTTGGGGCACGAGGCGGGGTAAACCCTAGATGGCATGCCAAACCACGCAGGGCACACAAGCACACGCACTGCAGGGAATTTGGAAATTCCAGTTGATTTACTCCGGAGGAAACCGGAGTGTGCAGAGGAAACCCACACCGCACAGGGAGAGCATGCGAACACATTAACACAGACCAAAGGGGGGAAATGAACCCTTGGCCCTGGAGGTGCAAGGTCACGGCCTAACCACTAGCTGTAGGACATGAAATCCTTTATGAAAACTGACCTTAACCATATACTGAATACTGATTGAATACTTATATCCATCCATCTAGGAACCTCTATGGGGCCGTGGAGGCCAATGGTGACCTTTACTGTATTTATTCCCATTTTTAAGATCGTGGTAGGACCGCCGGTCAACATTCACAGGCATGTTTACTGTACATACTTCGGGCAAATTGGGAACGCCAATTAGCCTAATCTGCATATCTTTAAACTGTGGGAGGAAACCAGAGCCTCAGTGCTAACCACTACACAACCATGCTGCCTAACCCTGAAGCTGTAGGAGATAAAATCCTTTATGTAAACTGACATAAAGCATATGAGAGAGTATACTGAATATTTATAAATGCCTATTCGAGTAAATGTCATCTGACATAAAGGCTTTATTTTTGATGTAATGTTGACATAACCGATGAGTCAAGTGACATTAATTACGCCTGACGGAGTCCTTGGTTTAATCCTGAACTTGGAGTTAAAGCTTCTTTTTTTGCGCTGTCATTACAAACCTTTTACAAGCATCTTTTGACCCCCCTGTTGTACATGTGACACATGATAAGGTGAACACATTTTATCATTTTTGATCTTATCCATGATTTTGTCTTGTTTTTTTCATACCCCTTCACCAATGATTTATTAATTCTGCTTTTCTCTTAGGTTAAGAAACAATATCACCAAGATAAGATAAAAAACAACAAAAAAACATTTTCACAGTCTACAAACTGTTTGTCCGATGCCTGGAAACAAAGTTTTAACAATGAGAAGCATAAAAAATGCATCATATAATACAATTTTGCTTTATTATAAGTTTGTAAAGGAATTACAATAATTGGATCGTTTAATTTGTGAGTCAAGAGGTACAACTGGCCAAACGATCTCAGTTAAGACTTTAAAAACCCTTGGGTGCTTGCAGGCGTTCTGCTCCTGAATGGCTTACAGATTGCTGTTAGATGCTTTGGAAAACCAGGGCTTACGCAAAGAGCGTTTCTATTTTTTTTAAAAAACATCTCAGAGACTTGATGAGACGGTGAATGGATGCTGAGCTGTTTCGGATTGCCACGAGCACTCTGAAACACATCATTATAAATATCGCTATACAGGTCAACTGTTAAAAACTCTAACATAGGAGGTTGTGCGCTCGCAAGTTATGGTTTGACTTCGGCCCTCATCCATTGTTCATGTTCGCATTAATGGATAACGGTCTTTCTTTGTCCCATGAGATGCATACCCGACAGCTCTCCTGTGTTCAAGGAAAAACCTTCAGCTTGATTTTTTTTTTTTTTCAGATACACAGTGAGGCTTCTGGCAAACTTTTCTATTCGTATCTGTTTAAACGTAATAAGTGTAATATACAGTGTCATGACAGGTTTATGGAAGGGGTTAACCATTATATAAGGGTCTCCCTCATTTTTGTATTAAAGCATTAGCTTTAAACAGGTCCAGAAATTATTCATTAAATTCAAAGTGAAAGGAATGGCTGAGAATTCTGAATACAGTATGTGTTGCTTTTTCCAGATTATTGCAGCATGCATAGCCTTTTCCTTCTAGAGCCAGCACTGCAATAAAAGGCACTGCGGAATGATTATTTATCCCTCTGACACCTGGACCAGCCCAAACATGTGTCTTTCATCTTAACAATATCCTGCCTGAAAAATGTTTGATGACTCACAGGCCTCTGGTCTGTTTTTATATCCGGCAGGGCAGAGATTCTGCAGCAAGTAGATGGCAAGAAGGTCTTTTTTTTTTTTTTTTTAACCAAAATTGAATTCTGTCCCGGATCAAAGGTCAGCTTTTCCTCTTCTCACCCTTGTCTGGGCGAGATTGCTCTGCGAGTTGGCACGTACAGTTCGCGGCTGTGTATTGCAGCTGATGCGGACGGAGGCGAGATTGAAGGTCATGGACACAAACACGGACAACAGAACTGTTTTCCCAACTTGAAGTCTTGCTCAATTTATCAGTTATCATAAGACGCGCGGGGTCCCATCAAAGCACAATTTTCTGTAATAAATTACGGCCCATGGAGCAATTCGTCATTCACACCCAGGTGACAGACAGCTTAGAGACGACACCGGGAAAGGCACGGGAATGCTAAAATAAGATGACCCGATCCGATAAACCTGCAGATGTTTACCATCCGGGCTTGACTAAGTAATCGGAACAGGTGTATAAAGGACAGCTGACGTGTCTGCGGATGTAATTAATGACCCCAGAGAGGTTATGCTGTAATGGAAACGTGGCTGTGCTTGAGATTTAAATGAATGCCAGACAGGTCTGAGATCAGGGAGCTGATTGGAAATAAATGAAAGGGTTGCATTTAGGAAAGTCAGAGGCTGAATTAGTCTATGCCTCTTAATGAAGGCTTTGATAAAATGGAGAGGCGGTGGTTGCAGTGGGACCGGGCCTTGGCAACCGGCGAGCCGGTAATTGGTGGTGTGAAGCGAACAAAAATGTGATAAGGGAAGGTAGTGAACACAGGTGTTTGACCATGAGCAATTCATCAGAGGGATTTAGTTACCTAGAAGTAGACTGGCCTATTAGAGGGGTAAAAGAAGTAAGGTGCACTGTAATTGAACAGCCTTGACGTGTGGTTTAATATATCCGCTAAATGAATGCAACTTACCTTGCAGAGCTTTTCAGCTTGCGGAGCCAAACAAGTTAAATATGCTATGTACTGTAGGTAATATGATTTGGATTGGTCAGAATGCAGATGGGGAAAACCGAGATTAATGTGTGTGTTGCACATAAGTTGCGAAAAGGATAGGGTAGCCAAAGTGCAAGGACCTGGGGATTAATAAGGTGCATCAACCTGAGACTGTTGAGGAACTGATTGTCTGCAACTACTATAATGTTACAGCAGCTAACTTATTTTGTTATTTTTATTGGTAATTCAGAATATCAAACATTTCACAATGTTAAACAGAACTTTTTTTCTTGAGGACAATACACTATGTAAAACATAGCTAACTTGCTTAGTGGACGTTTCAAACATTACATGTAATCTTCCACAAGATTGTACTGTAGGTAACGTTACACAACATTAAACAGAACTAACTTGTGTTGAAAAAGTTTCACATCATTACATTAACGGCTTTTCACAGACGCCCTTATCCAGAGCAACTTAACTGTATCTCATTACGCATACAGTATGTGCAGTTGTGAGTTAAGGGCCTTGCTCAAGGGCCCAACAGTGGTTGTGGGGTTTGAACCTGGGACCTTATGCTCATTAGTCCAACACCTTAACCACTTAGCCTAAACATAAGGACAGGGGTATCGCAGTCATTAACGTGTTGGACTACTAATTGGAAGGTCCCAGGTTCCATCTTGTTCCCACTGTTGGACCTTTGAGCAAGGTGTCTTCCAAATGCTGTAAATAACAGTTTTTGTGGATGTTCTTCAACTTTACAGTATGCACAACATTCAATAACATTAAACATACAGTATATGCTTTGTGTCTGTTCCACAATATATAATATAAGGTTCCACAGGGTAAAATATACAGTCAAATTTCATTGTATTATAATGTTTAACAAAATAAGTGCATTGTTCCACAACTTTAAATGCTTTTAAAAATAATTTTACAAAATTAAAAGTAAAATGTAGCATTGCAATGTTGCAAACAATGTAGCATTCCACAACATTAAATATAGCATTCCACAACATTAAATATAATATTCCACAACATTTAAATATAACATTCCACAACATTAAATATAACATTCCACAACATTTAAATATAACATTCCACAACATTAAATATAACATTCCACAACATTAAATATAACATTCCACAACATTAAATATAACATTCCACAACATTAAATATAACATTCCACAACATTTAAATATAACATTCCATAAAATTTAAATATAACATTCCACAACATTAAATATAACATTCCACAACATTTAAATATAACATTCCATAAAATTTAAATATAACATTCCACAACATTAAATATAACATTCCACAACATTAAATATAACATTCCACAACATTTAAATCTAACATTCAACAACATTAAATATAGCATTCCACAACATTTAAATATAACATTCCACAACATTAAATATAACATTCCACAACATTAAATATAACATTCCATAAAATTTAAATATAACATTCCATAAAATTTAAATATAACATTCCACAACATTAAATATAACATTCCACAACATTAAATATAACATTCCACAACATTTAAATATAACATTCCATAAAATTTAAATATAACATTCCACAACATTTAAATATAACATTCCACAACATTTAAATATAACATTCCACAACATTAAATATAACATTCCACAACATTAAATATAACATTCCACAACATTTAAATATAACATTCCATAAAATTTAAATATAACATTCCACAACATTAAATATAACATTCCACAACATTTAAATCTAACATTCAACAACATTAAATATAACATTCCACAACATTTAAATATAACATTCCATAAAATTTAAATATAACATTCCACAACATTAAATATAACATTCCACAACATTAAATATAACATTCCACAACATTAAATATAACATTCCACAACATTTAAATCTAACATTCAACAACATTAAATATAGCATTCCACAACTTTAAAAGTAACACTTCCACAACAATAACTGTACCTGTTTTGTAAACATTCCACAACATCATGAGAACACATCACAGCACTACAATACATTAATGATTATTTCCCAATACCATGACATTACCTGTAATAGACAGAGCAAGGGTAAAAGAGTTATGTTAAATGATCTGGTTTAGGACTTTTGTTTATTCAGTAAGTCTTAAAGAGAGATTTATTTTTGGTATCAGCATTGGTTAAAGATTGTTGAATAATATTATTAAAAGGAAAACAAAATCTACCAGGATTACAGATTAGAAGATTACAGTCTGATTCGCTTAAGGTTCCTCTTCCCTTATTATTTTTCACTAATTTTCAGAACATATTTCTTGATTCTTTGAAGTCTTTCCAGGAGTCGATGGGAAACCCTTTCCTCTTATTACAAATATATATTTCAGTACTTTCAATTACATCTACAGTACAGTACAGTGCCACCAGAAAGTATTCACCCCTATGATTTTCTCTATTTGCCATATTTCAACATCAAAGTAAATGAAATATCGCTGCTGCTTGTTTTGTATTTAGATTTCTTAGTTATATCTTAATCTTTTTAGCAATCTCGGATTTAAATTGTCTCCGGTGTATAGCTATAATATTTTGATATTTGATATTTTCATTTATCATTTGGGCTTAAGTCTTAGGTTTTGTCCTCAAATGTTACAAACCACAAACTTACTTTCTTTCTTTCTTTTCTTTACTTTTTTTTTTTGTTCGAGCTCCACCTTTGTCATCTTTTGCTCTGTGCTTTTGCTCAATATCTTGTTGGAACATGTACAGTATGAATACAATCTGGAGGCACTGTACATAGCTATTTGGTTATAAGCTTAACTCACTTTTGATTTGCCTTCGACAGTCTGGATGAAGATGAAACATACCAAGGTCACCCACTAGTGAGAGGTTGTTCACTTGGAAAGAAAGAGAGGATATTATTAATTCAGTAATGGCCACTACAGTGTTTAGTCCTCTATGCTGTTCTTATTGCTGACCTGTCCTTAAATCAAACTTAGAAAGGCTTTTGTATTGACCTTGAGGAACAAGAGAGGCTGAAATTAGTGCATGATTCTTTCGCAGCTCTGATGTCGACTTTAAATAATTTGCTGAAGTCATTACCCTTATAAAAACTTAAATACAGTATGTCATACTGTCAGAGGATAGCTACAGTATGGTATACTGCTAGCAAAAATGATCTGCTCCTGTGTTAAATTCATGCAGATGAACTCTGATCATTTGCTGTTATTATTGTCTCTATTATTTTTTTTTTCTGGTTATTTTCCAAATTCATTATGAGCATGCGAGTGTAACACGGACACTTGAAGTGGCCCAGACTCAAGGCCACGGTGCATTTGCCTACCAAATACACCTCATGTCTGTATTTGCACCAAATTATGATTCCGGCCTTGAATAAGCAGACAGCATGCGACTCGATTCGGAGGGGGAAAGTGTTCTGAAGCATGTGTAATTAATTAACAGGTATAAAGACGTTCGCCTTTAAGTATAGCAGCCTTTTTAAACTGGGATAGAATACTGAGTGGTGTGAAAGCGGACAGCCTCATTAAAAGTGATCCATGCGAGCACCTCCACTTCTTTGTGGGCAGCGGACGCCGACATGTGCATCACGTCTTGCTTTTTCAGACACGGCTCCCGCCTTAGATTGCTGTCCAGGAGGAATTTTAATTTGTCCGCATTTGCCATGCGGTAGAAAGTGTGGGATGATATTTATACCTAAGGCCGTGTGTGCGGTGTGTGTGTGTGTGTGTGTGTGTGTGTGTGGTTATCCTTCATCTTTAGAAATGCTTTCTCTTTTTTCCATACACTGCATCCTATACCTTCGGGTCTGTCGGACTTGCGTGATTACGGCGCTTTTGAACTGAGCTGAAAGATGATGAAGGCCATTTTCTAACAGAGGGAGCTGCGGAAGATAACATAGCTTTACCACAAACACATCCAACAACTTTCGATGTCCTTGTATAGTTACTCTGCAGAAAATGAGGTAAACGAGGAAAGAGATTAGAAGAGAAAGAGAGGCAACCGAGTCTTTTCCCAGGTCTCTGGCACTAAGAAGAGGCCAGGCTCCCTAATGGATCTGTGTCAGTCTCTGTCTTTTCAGAATCTCCAGCCATGCACACAGAAAAGCATGGCTCCTGTGGCTAAAAAAAGAGCTTTTCCATTCCCCCCCCCCCGTCCCAGGTCTGGCTGTTCTCATTCTAAAACCTGTTTCACAAAGTACTAAACTGTCCCAAAACAGGCAGTCTGCCTTATAGGAGACTTATTCTGACTTTTTCCCCCCATGAGACCAGTTTCTAAGGTTTCTATTTTTTTTTTTTTTTTTATATATATACATTTTTTTTCTTGAAAACTCTTACCCAACAAAAAACAAACTTGTCAGCAGGATACTTAAACTACTGCAGCGTGTACATACTGTATAAAGCCAGGCCAAGTTGTTCAATTTGCCCAGGGTTTTTATAGCCTGTTATTAACTGCCTAATAAAAAAAATACATGGGGAAAAAAAAGGGTCTTGGAATAGAACAGACCTGACAACAATAAAGAAAAATCATGCCTAGTCCTGCATTATTGATCTTCTGCTCGAATTGTATGAATGCATCAGAATAAGCTGAGTGGAGAAACAAGCAAGGTGATTTTTAGTCAACATTTTCAGATTTTCCAAAAGTACCAATTTTTACCTTTATATTTATTTTGGTGAACTAGAAATATTATCCGTTTACCTTAAGAGGAAGCGATCCAGCTGGATCAATGCGCCTTTGAAGCTCTGATGAAACATGATTGCTTTCATAATAGGAGCATTTGTTAATATCATGGTGTGCAAATACTGACAAATAATTTGCCATTTTTATTATGAAAAATATTTGAAAGCTTGAGCTTAGCAGAGCTTTTTCACCTTATCTTTTCAGGCTTGAAACCCGCGTCCGGTCTGTGTGTTTGCAAGTTCACCCGGTTCTTTGTGGGTTTTTATTCCAGGTACTCTGGTTTCCGTTCACTATGTGAGTGTACCGTATGCTCCAAATCCTGATAAGCATTATGGAAAATGAATGAAGCAGAAAAAAATTGTCTTGTGCCTTTTTTGAAATATGTTCCAATGATTTAAAATGTTCCTACACAAAATGAATAAGAGTTTGATACAGTCTTTTAAATATTTATTTTTGGTATTTGTGAGTCTCACAGTGCCCCCCAGCAATCCTTTCTATACAGTCTGAACACCTCCATCTTATAGTGTTATATTCATTAGGACATGGGGATATGCCGGCTTATTCATACAGTATATTCACAAATATATAGGTTAGGTTTGTGCATTGGCTGTGCTAATGTAGTCTTCGAATGGAAATGCAGATAATGCTGCAAAAAAGACAAGCACTTACCCTTAAGCTTGAAATATAAAATCTGGGGACAGAAAATGCAGACTAAAGAAGCAGAATGCAAAGTACGCACTGGCTCCATTTGTATGTTTTTTCCCCTCTTTTTTTCTGCTCTCCTTCTTTTTCTTTTTCTTTGGATGCTGTAGGTTGCGCGGTGGGGCCTCCTTGGATCGGACATTGCATGGATGAGATGCTTGTTTGGAGGGAATTTGGAGGTTAGATTAACAACTCGTGTGGCTTGTGTTATGGCTGGTCAGTACCTGTATATCACTATATACAGTATATGGTAGAGATGGAGAGGTGAAACAAGTTCAGGATGGATAAAATGAATTAAAGCAAGTGTTTAATCACAGATAGAAGAAATCCTGGCCTGTCATACAGCAGGCGAGCGCGTGCTAAGAAGGGGCCAGAAAGGCTTTTGAAGAGTTGATCAAAGCAGAGAGGCTTTGATGGTGCCGTGTGACCGTACTGACGAGGCTGCAGAGGACCACACTGAAGGACTTCAGTTCTATCCATAATGTAAATCAAGGGCTCTCACACAGTTTGGACCCTCAGCCGCGTCCACAAGTGCCTCGGAACCATGTCCACTCAATTCAGGGGCCTCAGCGAGATTAGAACTAGTATTGTGTATTTTAAACATCTTGTTATGAAACCTTTTCACATCAGTTGCATTGTCAATTAAAGGAAAACATGAAAACAGCTTGAAAACAGCATCAACCTATTGTTTCATGTTACAGTGCTAATTTTTTCCTATTTACTGACAAGGATAGTGGGTCAGTATGAAGTTTCACGAGTACATTGTCATAGCTGGTTACTTTGAGTACGTTGGGCTGGAGTGTGAAAGAGAAGTGTATGAAGTGTTCAGAAGAAGGTTGAGCGCTTTACAGTATTCCCAGTAGTCCAAACACTGACTGAATCAGGATGAATGCTCATGATTGACAAACAGTGCATAGTGCTGTATATTCCTATTTTGGGGAAAACATGTAAAAAAAAAAAAAACTCAGTTCTTTCACACATGGTTGGAATAGTAACACGCAGGAATTTCTGGTAATTCATATAACCTCAGCTTCTCTTCGTTGGTTCAGTATAAGCTTATATTCAGTCTTTGCGAAAAGCCTGGCTATACAGTAATTTGTCATGTTTTTGCGAGTGCCGTGCCAAAGATCTGGACTACAAGCAGACCTCAGACCTGCATCTCCAGTGACCATTTTAAAACGAAAACTTTAAAACACTTTAGATTTATAAACTGCGCAAGGAATTGACTGTATACTCTGTGTGTGCTATTTAAGATTCTTCTATAATAACAATTTCCATTTCATAGTTTTATGCATTCTTTAGCCACTGCACATATTCTTGTTCCTTATATACCATATAAGGTATGTATGTAAAACTATTAATTTGACCTGCACCTGTGTTTTTTTGCGAAACACAATGTATTTTCCCATAGGAAATAATGTTAAATAGATAATCCGTTCCGGTTATCCAAAAATATTACCAATATTACCAAATTTTCAACACTGTAATTATATTTTTGCATATAAAACAATCAAAACATGTAAATGAAGTAAAATATATAGACCTACCCTTTTAATTTATGGTTCCTCTTGCTTTGGAGGAATATACCAAGGCAGATTTCTTGCAAAATTTTAGCTCTTAAGGGGAAAGTAAGTCTGTCTGTCTACAGTGATGCCTAAATCATGAAGATACAGTTGAAGAGCTTCTGTTACTGTTCACATCAAACATCGGAATGGAAAACAGGAACTTTAACCCTTGTATGGTTGTTGGTCTCCAACCAATGGTTTGAGTTTTTTTCAGAAACTGCGGATCTCTTGCGAAAAAGCATCTCAGAACGGGCAACACATCAAACCTTGAGAAGGAAGCACTGGAAGACTATATCAAGCTTCATTCCTGACAGCCAAGAACAAGAATCTGAGGCAGTATTCTGAAATACTCAAGCCAGACCATCTGGTTCTAACATCCATGACCCTTTCCCCTCATTCTGAAGTTCGACGTGAACCTTCCTCAAAGCTTTTGGCCTGTACTGTACAGTATCTGCATCTTGTTGCTACCACATGACACTCCAGTTGGATAACTCCATAAATGTGTACCGGTATCCCTAATAATTGTTTACAGCGGTTGGAAATTTGTAATTCCTGTTCAACATTAGTAATAGTATATGTTCTGATGATAAACCAATCTAACTGGTCAGTAGTAAATTCAGCTCCTTCATGTCATCTCACTGGGGTGAGGTTGGACACGGTGCATCGAGCAGAGCGCACAGGGCCGTGAGGTGGCCTGATGCTGTCTGCTCTCTGACTTTTTCCAGTGTTTAACATTCCCCCCACGTTTTGTCCACATCCCGAGTGAGGACACTCATTCCCGCCCCTGCCGAGATGAAGGTGAACGCTCACCTGCCCCCACGCCACCCCGCAGCCCGCTTTCCTCTTTCACCGTTTGTCCTTCCTCGTCTCTCGGCTCAGCCAAGCGTTGACCTTCCCAGTGGCTTGTCATTACTCCTTTACTCCGGCTTTGTGTTTCATTTTCTATGGAGTCCGTGATGAGATGTCGGAGCACACCGAGAAGCAATCTCGGGGTGTACTCAGGGATGGTTTCAGCCAGATGTGGAAGCTCCAACCCCCCCTGGGCAGGTTTCATTGGTTTAAATATTTAATAGGAGCATGTGGCTCGGTGGCCACCCAGCAGGCCCTAACGTGACACGAACACGCCTGGAAATGCAGCCTGGTGACTCGTGCAGAGCCGCGCTTGCAATTCCTCGAGCAATTTCAAGGTCATACAGGAGCACTGTCTGTCTGATCTCTCTTCATTTTAATATTTGATATTCTTAATTGCTTGCTTGCACTTTACATTTGGCATCACTTCTTTAATTATCCATATTACTTGTATTCAACCGCAGAGGTTATTTCTAAGTACAAATTCTTCATGCACCTCCTAATTGAATGGCCTTTATATATTATAGACTGTCGTCAGACTTACTGTAAGTGACCGTGACTCTGTGATTCTAAGAAAACTCCATGACCAAAGGTACAGCATCCTACATCACTGTGGCGTTTTTTTCTTTTTACAGGACACATCCTGAGAAAGCAGTGCATTTGACAGGCTGACGCTTGTCCGCCAGGTCCTGCAGGTCCGCTCGTCACATCCAGTTTCAGACACGAGCCCTTAGGTAAAAGAGTCTACCAGAAATTCTGTGACCTTATTGTGGCCTCAGGGGGCTTAGTGATGACGACCTCGTGGACCATCTCTGGATGATCTCGACTCGACTGCAGAAAGAAATAAAAACATCGAGTTTTAACAAAGTCATGTATGAACAGAATGTAATTTAGGTGCCGTTCAGATTGGGGTCAGTTTCATTTCAGGTTATCAGATCAGTAGAGGACAGTTGAGACAGGTGACACATTGTACTGACATACAGTGATGTATTTTTTTGTTACATTAATGAATGCAAAATATTTTCCATAGACAGAATTGGGGCGGAAAAAACAAGTTGCACTTATCCAGAGTGACTTGCATTTTATCTCATCTTACATCTGAGCAGTTGAGGGTTAAGGCACTTGCTCGGGGGACCAACAGTGACAACTTATAGTGCTGGGGTTTGAACGTGGGACCTTCTGATCAGCACCTTAACAACAGAGCTGCTGAGGTATGATTGCTAATGTCAGAAAGGAGGAAGGGTCAGTTCTCAGAATGATGATTTGCTCATGTGTGAAAACTGTTTTAAAAACCCTAACATATCACAGATCCTCAAGATTCCCAACATTTCAGCTCCTGGCCTTCATGGTACCATATGACCTGTATTTGTAGCCTTTAACTCCCATTCCAGTGCTTTATTTTGCACATTATTGGCTTTCAAGTTGTGTGTTGCTTCATGCAAGTAAAAAAAAGTACAAAAGTTTGTATCTCTTGACTTTCATGCATGCCACCTGTATGCCTCTGCAGGGATGTGTGCACCTCTTTGCAATTATCCTGAGATAAATAGCCCAGTGTTGACTTGATAGACCCGGCTGATGTTTCCATTAATATTTCAAGCATTAATGGAGATAGACACTACAGTCCATTTGCTTGGACATTTAGTTTTCATTGGATTCAGGTTTGTTAATGGGTCAGGCCTCAACATAATTAGCTGCGGTTTCTCAAGGAAGAAGAAGAAGAAGAAAAAGAAAAAGAACATGAGCTAAACTTATCTGTTTTTAGTTAACTTCCTGTCAGGTATAGGACACTGGCAGGTAGTTGGGAGCAAGGCTACGCTTACATTTAGCAACACTTTATTCCATGGCGGCATTCTTACAGCTTGTTAAAAGGTCTGCTTGTTACCAATCCCAGAATAGTCGACCATATTTTTTTACTTTTTAAATGACATACTGTCCTCCTACAAAAAACGGATGTGTATAGGGAGCCGGGAAAATATAGCAATCCTTCAAATTTGTGTTAAGCTCAATAAACTGTTCTCTTGACGCCGGACCTCAATGAGAAGTAATTTCAGGGTTCTATTTCTGCAACATGTTTAATACTGATTTGGGCAATTATCCAATCCTTAGACCTGGTCTGTCATTTGCAATCAGACAGTACTGCAAACCGTTGCATTCTTTGTCATTTGTTTGACTCTCAGGCCAGACCACTATCGCTGTTGGGTAAGGCTCTATTTAGAGTCCTGCACCCGTGTAAGGTTTTTCTTATTATTGCTTATAATGACCATATAAATTTAGTTTCTCATCCATAATGGTAAGTTTCTCATTCCATAATGGAAATGTCGTTTTGATCCTGTTGACTGTTAACTGGTTTCAAATCTTCAATTATCAAATTTTTGTATGTGTTTCATCACTTGCTAAGAATAGCACACATGTAGCCAGACATTAACATCTGAATTCAACTGCCGTTAATGGGATTATGGAGGATCTGGTGCTCTTTCCTTAGAGGCTCATGCTCCAACAGTCCTTAAGCGACAGAAGATTTACCACGACATATTTTACATTTCCAGTCCTGGTACTTACCAAAAAAATAAGAAAAATTTAAATTCACAAAGCCTCTTCAGATGGTTTGGTTGATCCGCACAGAATCCTGAATGGCTTTCCTCTTAAACAAACCTCCTAATCCATAGGCATTAACCGGGATGAACTAATGGAGCAGACCGAGCAGCTTGAGCGGATCCAGCAGTGTTCTCCATGCTTCTCTGATCACAGACACTCATGAGTAACTTCACATTTACATCTTCAAATCACTCCCATAGAAATCGACCACACACAACAAGACCAAGTTCTGAGCGAACATGCCCAGATTCTTTTATCCGCCTGCAAATTTTCAGCAAGGACAGCGCAAAAAAAAACTGAAATTAATAATAATAATAATAATAATAATTAAAAAAATAGATTGCAATATGAGAGATTTATGTATAGCATGGCAAGACAGAAAGGAATAAACAAGCTGCGCTTTGCATAAGTTATCAAATTGTTAATGGGTTGGAGGGGAAATGCATTTTCTCCAGAACCTGATTCCGTGAGAGGGCCGTCATTTGAGCACGTTGACAAATGAGCAGGACGGTTAATTTGTATAGAGCATCATTTGGTAATTTGCCCCCACGACAATCAGGCAAATGGTGTTATTTCATATTTCTTCCTGGCCTTCGAGTTCCTCTGGCAATTTAATTATCTTTGTTGAATTTGCACTGATGGTTCATTTATTTCAGGAAAAATGAGAGGGCTGAGTGATTAATGTAGATACCAAATATACATGCATGCAAAAACATGTTTGTTTTGTTTTTTGCAATGATTTATCTTTAAGTAGAATTCGGTTATGGTATATTGACTGTATTTGAGGTGATACAATGAGGAGAAATAAATATTCAAAAACTTTGGTACTTCTCGTGCATGTCTACACACACACACACACACACACACACACACACACACACACACACACAACATATTTCTACTTTTAAATATAAACAGCAAAAACAAGTATGTATTTAGACAAATAAACAATATTTATACTGTATATTCATGCCTAGCATATGCCAACGCTACAATTGATCAATATGAGTACTTTGTTTTCATCGCTGTCGTTGTTTGTTTATTACAGCTTTGAAACATCTGCAAGAAGAATACTAATTATCTCTTTGCAGCATTGCGGTTGAATTTTGGGCCGTTCCTCTCAGTAAATCATTTTCAATTACCCAAGGTTACACAGGTCCAAGTGATGAGCTTGCAAATGTAAAATCCTCCTTAATTTTTAATGGGGGTTTGAGTCAGGAGATTGCCTTGGCCATGCAAGGTCTTCTTGAAAATTTTTGGCTGTAGGGACGTAGACTGTAGACTGTAGGCTCATTTGCTTGTTTCCTAATTTTAGTATTAATTTTTAAGATTCAGTTTTCAGTATAGCATTGGACATAGCTCTATTCAGATTTCCTTCGATTATATGTAACGCACAAGTTCATCGTTTGCGGTCCTCTATCACGATGATACACACCTAGCCGAATTATTGTGCCGTGGTTTTCCACTGACTTTTTTTTTTCTTTTTGTATTGTTGACTTTTGTTCCAGTCTTCAGTTCCCAGTATGCACTTCTGAACTAATTGTACTAAGATGCACTTTATGTGTGACTAGTTTGATCTGTTTAAAGTGAGTTGATGCTTGCAGATCGGCGAGTAGCTCCCTGCAAAGTGGCCTGAACTGGATATTCAGCCATTTTAAGTAAGATACCAAACTGGAGGGAGCAAAACTGCTTAGTTTACAGGGAACTTTAAACAGTGTAGGGGACAAGTAAACAAGGTTTCATCACTTCGTCAGATGTGCAAGCAAAATTACCTATCAGACATGGTCTAATATACAGTAGACCAGCATTTCCCAGGACGTTGGCCATAACATCATGGATCTCATGAAGTCCAGATCTCACTCCATGTGATTTTCTTTTTCTCCTGTGGGTCTATAGGAAAAGGAGGAGATATACGGGACAGGCCTCGCACACTGGAGGACTTGGAGGCAGGCATTCAGGAGGTTCTAAGCAATATCCCAAATAACTTCCTTCTTCATTCCATCCCTGGCCATTTGAGGAAACTGGTTGACTATATTGAAATGTAAAGATTTGCTTTCACTTTTCCTATGTAATAAAGTACATGTACAATTTGTTTCAATAAATGTGTATTAGAAATCTGGAGTTTATTACAAATTTTGAATGCCTAGTTAATTTTCACCCAACCTGTAGAGCGTAGCACCAGTGGGACGATTAATTATAATGCATCACAGGCTGCACCCTCGTGCTACGACCACATACTGTGAGGGTTGCCCACTAGAGGGCAGTGTTTTTAGTTTGTAGTTTTTGTTCCTAGACTCAGTTTCCCAGAAGCCTCCTCGGTCAGGTGACGTGGATGCTCACCTGAACTGAGGAGGCTCATTAGCACTGTTATAAATACCTGTTTGTTCTGGGAAACTGGGTCGAGCATTAATTTCTGTTATGTGGGATTTGTTTTGTTCTGTTTTAGTTTAACAGTATGGTTGGCCTTTTGGTTTGAGGAGCGCTTTAAGTTAAGTTTGTTTATATTAAGATGTCCTTGTCTTTGTGTCTCCTAGCAGGATTAGCCTCTAGGAGAATTATCCCTTTGTGTTTACCCTTTTGGTATAAGTAACCCCCATTGCATGTTTAGTTATTAGTCTGTTTAAATACTAATGAGGGTGATACTAACATGTCTAGATCTTAGTCTGTCTAGTCTTCGTGCCTGTCTAGTCTCATTGTCTGATTAGCTCTTAGTCTGTTTAGGTACTAACATCTTTAGCCACTAACCTTTAGAGTTCTTAGTCTGTTTCATACCTAGTCTGCTGTGCACCCTGTCTGTTCATTCCCTTGGGTCTCAGGCTACTGGCCTGTTGAGCCATTAGTCTGATTAGCTATGAGCTAGCTTAGCAGCTAATGTGCAGAACAGGTGGTAGACCTAGCCAAGCGTGTCTTGTGTTTGTTTATCCCTTGCATGCATAGTCCCTAATGTTTAGTCTTGTCCAGTTTGTATCCCATGTCTGTATTGTATCAATGTATGTAATCCCTAGTCTTATGTCTAAGTGTTTGAGTTATGTTTCTTATGCTCCAAGTTTTTAGCCAACTCTTAGTTCATATTTTGTTCATGTTTTGCTTGTTTGTTTTAATATTAAAGACTCTTTTGTTTCACTGCATCCCCTCTGCATTTATGCCTCAACACCAAGCCCACAGTCCAACATCATAGCAGAACGTGACACATACACATACAATTCAATACAATTTTATTTGTATAGCGCTTTTAACAATTGACATTGTCTCAAACCAGCTTTACACAATCAAAAAAAATTATTTAAGTTTGTATGGAATGTGAATGTGTATGAATCAAAATGGTCAGATAGTCCCTGGTGAGCAAGCTGCGGGCGACAGTGGCAAGGAAAAACTCCCTGAGATGGTGATGGGAAGAAACCTTGAGGGGAACCAGACTCAACAGGGAACCCATCCTCATCTGGGTGAAACAGATAGCAGGAAATGATCTGCATTTACACAGTGTTAGGTAGCAGGCAGTTCAGCTATAATAGTTGATGTTAATTGATGTTATAATAGTTGATGTAAAATGGAGTCCAGTAGTTATTGGAGACTCAGATAGACTTGTAGAAAGTTCCAGTACTGAACTATCGAATTGTCAAGTCCTCAGAGAAACAGCTGCTAACACCAGTCAAGGCCAGAACCATCTTCTAAGTAGATAGAATCATCCCCAGACATCAGATGCATCCCAAAGAGACACACGGGGCATCCATGCGACGAGATCTCCAACCAGAAACGGGGCACCAGGATGGATCAGACAGGTCTGGAGGGCAGAGGGAGTCTGGATCACTGGCAGCTCAGGGATGACATGTGTAGCTCGACAGAGAGAGAGAGGGAGAAAGAGTGAAAGGGGGAGACGGGGAGGGAAGAGAAAGAGGGGGAGAAAGAGAAGAGGAGGAGAGATGGCAATTAGGTATGGTCACAGTCACAATGTCTAATGTGAATGTATATTTACTGTAGAGTGCAAGCAGGGACTCCGGCAGGACTAACTATGACAGCATAACTAAAAGGGAGAGCCAGAAGGAAACACAAACATGAGGGCTCCCTGAGATGTAAAGTAAACAATCACCTCATCGTCAACAAACCTGATTGATCAAATGAGAGTGAGGAAGACAGAATCTAAACATACCAGTACACCATAATACTCTACGTCCATGAGTCCCCCAGATCTGCTCCTTTACCTTATGGCAAATCTATTTATAAAAATGCTTGGCTAAATAAATAGGTTTTTAGCCTAGACTTAAACACTGAGACTGTGTCTGAGTCCTGAACACTATTTGGAAGACTATTCCATAACTTTGGGGTTTTGTAAGAAAAAGCTCTGCCCCCAGCTGTAGTTTTCATAATACACGGTACTGACAAGTAGCCTGCATCCTTTGATCGAAGTAGGCGTGGCGGATCGTAAGACACTAGCAGTTCGCTCAGATACTGAGGCGCGAGACCATTTAATGCTTTATATGTCAAGAGTAGTATTTTAAAATCAATGCGAAATTTCACAGGGAGCCAATGTAGTGAAGATAGGATAGGGGTGATGTGCTCATATCTTCTGGTTCTAGTGAGGACTCTCGCTGCTGCATTCTGGACTAGCTGAAGCTTGTTTATGCACCTAACTGAACAACCAGACAGTAAGGCATTACAATAGTCCAACCTAGAAGTGATAAAAGCATGAACTAGTTTTTCTGCATCGTTTAGCGACAATATATTTCTTATCTTGCCAATATTTCTGAGGTGAAAGAATGCTATCCTGGTGATATCTACATGAGCTTCAAATGAAAGTCTGGAATCTATAATCACGCCGAGGTCTTTTACTGTTGCACTTGACGGAACAGAAAGGCCACCTGTGTTATTCAGCAGTACAGCACTCTCTCTCTCTCTCTCTCTCTCTCTTGTGATCTTGTGATCTTGATTAATTGTATACCTTTTGTAATGTAAGGGTTCCAATATATATTCAATATTTTAATTCCATAGTGTGAAATTTCCATAGTAACAGCAACAGGTATATCCAAGATGCTTACGTTACCAGGGTAATGCACGGAGGAGGTGATGTGTGCATTTGTGGCGGTGCTTGTTTTGACGAGGGTTGTTTCCTTAACCGATATTCCCTCAACAGGAAGTGAGGAGATGCTTCAAGTACACTGCGGTACAGTATAAAATTGAATGCAGCTTGTGTTTTAGCTGGTTTTTGTCTTGGATCTGTTTTCTGGATGGGCTTTGATTGCCTAGTAGTCAGGTCAGGGGTTAAGGCATTGGACTATGGTTCATAAGGTCCCAGGTTCAAACCCCATGACCACCAAGTTACCACTGTTGGGCCCTTGAGCAAGGCCCTTTACCCTCAACTGCTCAGATGTATAATGAGATACAGTAAAATGTAAGTCTCCTCGGAATAAAGGTGTCTGCCAAATTCTTTAAATGTAAATGTAGTAGTTCACTGCAAAGTAGAGTGGACTGCACTGGGTATTCAGCAAGGTTGAATATGATTCTGAAGTGTAGGGAGCAAAACTGTTCAGGTCAAAGGGGAACTGAGAAAGGTGCAGGGAACGAATGAACAACAGGTCATCATCTTGCCAAACAAGGACAAGGAAGAGTACCCAACTGGAACATTGAGCATGAAGAATAAAGCATACTTTTTTTGCACCATTTGTTATGCGAAAGGCCTGGGTTCGATTTCCACCCAATGCCCAAACCCCAGCCACTGGATGCAGTGTCAGTCCCAAGCCGAGGAAGGGCATCCGGCATAAAACTTGTAACAAGTTGTATGTGCAGATCAAATGGTCCACTGTGGCGACCCCTTGACGGGAGCAGTCGAAAAAACCATCTACAATATTATGACATAATAATTACATAATAATTACATAATAATAATAATAATAATAATAACACAGCCTCATGTATTACAGTAATTTTAGTTTTAGCATGAACCTTTAAGAAACATAGAAATGAGAAAGAATCACAATATTAAAGAAAACCCTGCACTCGGATCTTGCCAAAGCGCTCAATTTTTGTTTCGTCTGATCGGAGTTTACGTAATTGCAAAAGGGTTTTTCTTTAGTTCTTTTTAACTAGTTTTAGATCCACATCTCTGTGCTTCATTTTTCTCAGAGGAGTTTTGTCAGTTGTCAGAGCAGAGATGATTGAGATGCAGTTTGTGGGTTATTAACTGTAAAACTGCTTTCAGGTCATTCTGCAACTCATTTCAAGTGACTCTTTGCTTTACTTTTACCTTCCTCATCGTTAGTCCGTTTTTTGTTGAATCTGACATCCAAGCATGATTAGTTAGTTGGGCTTCCAAGAACTTTCTGTGTTTGTACTGTGAACCAGTTATACTGACTCTGTAGTCTTTGTCTCTGTAGATTTTTTTGTTCTTGGGTTGTGAAATGAGATCTTGCACCTTTGCGAACTTTAGAAAGCTGTTTCATCGTGGTTGATGCTTATCAAACAATGATGTCATAGAATGACATAACGTGCAACTGGCATAAGAAATTTGGCAAATTGCATTTTATTTTGCAGCGTTTTATCTAGAATTGATTTGTTTTTATTTATTCTATGCATTTACACTATATACAGTACACTAGATGTCCTAATACTTTTTTTCTCCTTAAAGCTGTACTTTTTTTAAATCAATGTTGTTATGAATACATTTTTTGTGTAGGTTTCAAGTAGAAAGACATTACTGTAGATGTGTAATATACTATGGAGGCAGAGGATGTATATTAATTCACTAACAAAATTCTCCAAATATTACTCTTTCCACTTTCCCCTCACTCTTTCACCCATGTCACGTACATGACCATATGTTTCTCACATTCGCTCTCTTATCCATATTTGTATTTTTATGTCTGACATGTATGTGTGTATGATATACAGCGTTCACAGAGGAACTAATGAAGCTCTGGAAGGTGTGTGTAGGGAGGCATCTTGTGGGAGACGGAGCCCTGCGGCTCTGTCTGGGTCACTGATGACCGGGCTGATGCAGTAAGGACAGGAACACTTCTGCATGGCCTGCGCTAATGACTCCAGCCGGCACTGTCACTCAGCCTTGTACAAGGTGGTGACTAAATCTGGAAGCCCAGATTTATGTAGACAGTGTACACCTCTCGATGGGACTTAATTATAAATACTGTCTGAAAGCGGCTATTACTGCGAAGTCCCAAGGCGCTGCTGGTAAAAGTGCAGTAGGTGTAGGGAAAGAGGAAGTTTACTGGATGCTCAGGGAGTCGTGTACTGGTTAGTGGATAACGCTGCAAACTTATAAATAGTGTTTATAGATGTTCTTTTCCCCAGAAAGTTTTGACTTATTGGGTAAAACTTCCTATGGATCCAACGTATAATGTGATATACTGTAGAGTAAATTCTTACATTACAGTACGTCTTATGACTTATATATATAATATCCAGCACACGCTAGTGATGAAGTTCGAATCATTTTAGTGACTCGGTTCTTTGAATCTCGTTCATCAAAATTAACAAATCTTTTCATTTCGTTCTTTTGATCAGAAATAAATTAAAATGTTGCGTTTTCAATAAAAATACCCCCAATATGTCTACATACTGTACACAAATTTTTGTCATAGTTCCAGTTATGAAAATATTACAATGTAACTAAGGACATATTATAATAAACAGAATGAGCAGCTCACCTCTTATACCTTCTCTGAGTCGTTCGATCTTTTGAATCTATTGCACCGCATAGCGTCTATGGGAGTCACGTGTCAAAAGAACGAACGACTCGAGACTTGAAGACTTATTGCTGAGAATCGTTCAATACTGTTTCCTGTATGTAACATACAGAGGTTTTGCGATGCTTTGCGAATGCTCGCCCAATAGAAAATTAACGAATCACTCACTGAGACAACTCGTTCATCTGAGTCATGTTAAAGATTCGTTCAAAAAGAACGAATCGTTCATGAATGACCCATCACTACCACACTATATAGCCTAGCATATAACCTCTCAGAAGTAGTTGTGCCTCTATGGGTAACATTCATTCATTTTCTATACAGCTTATCCTGTACAGGGTCATGCGAAGCCTGGAGCCTATCCCAGGAGACTTCAAGCATGAGGTAGGGTACTCCCTGGGCAGGGTGCCAATTCCTCACAGTGCATTCACACACACACTATGGGCAATTTGGGAATGCCAATTAGCATAACCAGAGTACCCAGAGGAAACCCACCAAGCATGGGGAGAACATGCAAACTCCATGCACCCAGAACCGAGATTGGACTCAAACCATTGTCCCTGGAGGTGCGCGGCTACAGTACCACCATTATCAATTCAAGTCATTTTATTGATGCAAAATGTTACCCATATAATATTTGTACTGTGGCCGCTTATACACAGAACCGAGATTGTACTCAGACCCTTGTCCCTGGAGGTGGGCAACCACAGAGCTACTGTAATATAATGCTACAGTACCAGCATTATATGGGTAACTCACTCACTCATCATCTTTACTGCTTTATTCTGTATTTAGGGTCGCGGGGGGCTTGGAGCCTATTCACCTGCCTATACAGTACAATCTGGACAGGGTGGAAATCCATAGCAGGGCGCACACACTACAGGCAATTTGGGAATGTCGATTAGCCTAAAATGCAGGTCTTTGTACTGTGGGAGGAAACTGGAGTACCTGGAAGAAACCCAGCAAGCACGAGGAGAACATGCAAACTCCATGCACACAGAGACGGGAATCAAGCCGGGCTGGGTATCGAACCTGCACCCTGGAGATGCAAGGCGACAATGCTAACCACTACACCACTACAGTATATCGATAACATTTTACATCAATAAAATGACTTGAATTGATAGTGCCAGAATACATACTGTGCCACGTTATCTTGCGTCTGCTTTCAGCAAAACAGACTTTCAAGTAAGGTTTAAAACATGAAATGTTGAGCTGTTAGAGGTAAAATTACAGGGTGATGCGACCTATCTAGTGTAATACATGTTATATTCATACTTGTGAAAAAAGTTACGTTATTGTTCACATCAACAATCAGAATGGAAAAAGTGTGATCTCATAGACTTTCACACACAACAGTCTCTGGAGTTTTAACAGGATGGTGCAGAAACCAAAAAACATCTAGTGAGCAGATCCAGTTATCTGGCTAGAAACCCATGTTAGATGTAAATTATTTTTATTTTATTAAATTACCAGACCAATTACTCATTTAATCTGACAGGAGGGTCATATTAACTCAAATAACCACTCTTTAGGAACTGTGCTGAGTAGTTTTCATCTTAAAGCACAAAAATACGTGAAGCCTTGATTTGGATGAGCTACAGCATCAGAAGTGCTTCTCCTGTCAACCAAGAACAGGCTACAGTTGGACACTGGCTTATTGAAGGTGGAAGGGTGAAGGTTGGGAAATATCACCTCTTTATGTGAATCATTACAATAATGATGGTGATATGGCAGGGTGACTCAGTGGTTAACGCAGTCGCCTCACACCTCTAGGGCCGGGGATTCGAATCTTGCCTCCGCTCGATGTGCATGAAGTTTGCATGTGGGTTTCCTCCCACAGTCTAAAGACATGCAGTCGGGGCTGATTGGCATTTCCAAATTGCCAGTAGTGTATGACGAGTATGCAAGTGTGTTGGGTTTGGCCCTGCAACGAGTTGGCATCTCATCCGTGCCTTTGTCCTGAGTTCCCTGGGATAGACTCCAAGCACCCTGTAACCCTAGCCAGGATAAGTGGCCTGGATAATGAATGGATGGATGGGTAATCAATGATTATATGTTTTTCTTAACTAAATGGGACCATTTAAAAACGCATTTATTAATAGGTATTGATTATGTGGATCGTCTCTCATGCAGGTCAAATATGAATGAACTGTTACTAAAGAAACTTCTGTGAGAATCCTGTTATGGAAAATTTTATCAACACCTTCAGACTGGAGATATCGGCAGTGCTGTGGTGTAATGCATGTCAATAAGTTATGCTGCAGATATCATTCCTGTTTTATGTTAAGGAACAACCGTAATCAATATATAAAACAAAGCCATACGCTCATGCTTTATATACTTTATATTTATATATACAGGGTGGCCCAAAAGTCTTCAGATCTACAGTACTGTATACTGAAAGTATTTTTCCTTCTACGAAATCTAATATATTGTTCTTTTTATTTTATACCCAAGAGATATACACCAATCAGCCATAACATCAACACCAGTGGCAGGTGAAATGAGCAACATCACCGACTATACACAGCGCTGCCTTAACCTGTCATTAGTTTCTCTTGGGAGATACAGCTTGTGACTTGTTTTCCGGCCGCTCTGAGCCAGAAAACACGACAGTATTTATATTAAAAGATGACCAAATCACTTAAGCTTACTTAACCACAAACACAATAGTCTATCTAATCACTTTTAATAACAACCACACACACAGTGACAGTGATAAATCGCTCGACCGCGTGGGCTACGAGATTATGAAACCAAGATGCGTGAAAGTCTGATTCCGCTCTGTATTACCAACTGAAAACCTGTCTGCAGAAACACTAATAATTACAATATACAGTATAAACATCATGGCGGCACAGTGGTATAGTGGTTAGCACTGTCACCTTACACCTCCAGGGTCCGGGCTCGATTCCTGTCTCTGAGCGCATGGAGTTTGCATGTTCTCCCCATACTTGGTGGGTTTCTTCCAACAGTCTCCTGTGAGAGTATAAACATCAACTCTAAGTAATAGCTTCTTCTTTGGCCTCGGCAGGTCCAATGAATCACACACACGCACACACACACACACACACACACACACACACACACACACACACACACACACACACACACACACCTCAGGTCTTCCTGTCTATCCATCCATCTCTGGTTGACACCGTTATTTATCGCTTCGCCTCTGCCTGTTGACTCTCCTTCCTTCTCATTTAGAGCTTTGAAAATTCTGTAAATTAAAAGAAAAAAAATTCTAATATTTCCTTACCGCAAAACTTTTTCACAACACTAGCCACACAGGCATCACCTGTCACATACAGTATGTCACATGCTAAAACTATTCCTCTGCAGTCTGATAGGATGTTTCATGTGGGTCACTTGTAAGTTGGATTAATCAGCAACCACAAACATGAATATCAAGTTATGCACAGACAAATCACAATACTTTTATTTATTTATTTATTTATTTATTATTTGTTTTATTGGCTCATGCAAGACCCCCGCCCGATCTTCTTTAGCCAAGGTATGTCCATGCATTTAGGCCACCAAAGCGGGAATCAAAGTCGGGAATCAGTAGCGGGAATCAAAGTCGCAGGAATCAAAGGCCAGCTTGTCTGATCCTGCAGAAAAGCCAATGCACCATAAATTGCTGAAAAAAAGTCAATGCTGGCCATGATAGAAAGGCACCAGAAGACCTCAGCCCACCATGCACAAGGCCCAGTAGGCAACTCCCCAGATCCCAATCCAAACAAATACCCATGGAATGCGCAGGACAAACATACCGATTGATATAAGCCCCACTCCTCCATCCACAGCACCCAACAGATCCACTGCTAGACACCACATCACACCCCAAGAGATCTTGTGGAATCATGCCCCGAGAGTCCAGAGCTGCCGTGGTGGCACAAGAGGAACTCGGAACCTTGCTACAGGCTTACCGCTGTGGCTGATCAGTATACTCTTCATGCATTTTCCGTTGGACTCATAATTGGCCCTGAACAGTCATTGCACTAATGCTGAATGTTCACCATTCTTGTATGGTAAGTCAGAAGCTGTAAATTTTCATTTTAAATCATTTGCTGTAATTGATACTTTTAAATCTTTTTATCCTGACTTTTGGGCCAGCTATTTCTAGCTATTATTGAACATTTGTAAGACATTTTAGAGACATGTTAACCTATTTAAAAGGTTGTATTTATTTTTGGCCTCACTGAATCATTAGAAGGGCAGTCCTCGAATAAAAGCCAGGGGATCACATGGACAACGGATCCTGTCCTAGATAACCCAAACCGTATCAAGTGCACAGCAAAAGTGCTGATAGAATATTGGAGCTGCACCAGCAAGTCGAGATACAGTAATGCCCTCGCAACTTTCTAAAGTCTAAAATTTGCTCTAAACCTGGGAAGCGACTCTTGAAAGAAAAAACAAAAATCACATTGTAATCGATGTCACAGAAATTCTGGAAGATGCAGAATTTGGCTGCATTAGGAAAGAGTTAAAACTGCGACTATGAGCACATTAAACACTAAGATGTGTTGAGGAGCACTTTATTTGAAATGTACCTACACTGGACCTTCATAACACATTCATAAGCATTGCATGAATCTTTTAGGATGCAATACTGTGGGATTTCTGTCAGGCATACTATAGGACTGTATGTCAAAATATGTAGGATGGCACTTTATATATTATGAAGTATATAAAGGGCTTTGGTCTTTACACACAAAAAAAATCGGTTCATGCAAGGGCTGAACTGTTTGAGTGTTCTGTTTATGATTTTAAGCCTTATCTTGAAAATTATTCATCTTATCTAACAGCATTTTACATTTTGGGTTGTTGGGACATCATATGACCTTATTAGGAATACTGTACTGTATACACTGAACAGCCATAACATTAAAATGCAAAACATTAAGCCCAGGATTGTGTCGCCATGGCAGCTCTGACCCCTCAGGTCTGGTGGTGTGCTGTGTGTGGTGGTGTTTGGCATCAGGACATTAGTAGCGGGTCCTTTGGGTGCTGTGTGTTGTGGGGTGGGGTCTCCATGGGTCGGATCAAATGTTTGTCTGGCACATTCCACGGATGCTTGATGGGACTGAGATCTGGGGAATTTGGAGTCCAGATCAACAACCTTGAATGTTTTGCCTGCTGAGCCCAATACACAACCAGCTGTGATGGTGCACTGTTGCATTTCTTGGCCAGCATTAACTTTTTCAGCAATTTGTACAAATACATTGGACTTTGTGTGGAATTAGACTGGACAGGTCAGCCTTTGGTCCAAGCAGACGTATGTGATCATGTTGGGTATCCATGATCCTCTCACCAGTCTACTGGTATACAATTGATAATCAGTATTATGCAGTTTACCTGGCAGTGGTGTTAGTGTTTTATCTAAAAATGTATTTACTGTATCTGCATTTTATTTCAACGTTACATTTTGAAATTATGTCAGCATGTCAGCAAAATGTTTTTACATACCCTGAAGTGGTAATCTAATTTGTATTTCTATGACTCGGTTGAAACACTATTTACACCTTTTACAGCTTTCACACTGTCATGGACATGCTGTCGAAGAGAACCCGCAAGATAATTAACTACAACTCAACTGATTTTTGGGGGGGTCGTAAAAGAAATGTGTCTCTGAAATTTGAAATAAATTTTGCCGTTAAATTTTTTTTTATTGAACATTTCATACTGTAGGTAGAATTGATGTTTGATTTATTATTTTAATAAATCAAATTAGATTTTCAGATTGAACTGTTTAAAGGCTACAGATGATTTGCTCATTTATTTATCAATTTTCTTTTTATTAAAGCTGCTTTGTGAAAATGACCATTATTAAAATTTATAAAAATGAATTGAATTAAATAAACTGTTGACGGCTACAAGTAAAAGGATATATAAATAAAAAAATATGTACAGTATGAATGTTTTTTTTATTGTATGGAATAAGGAATGTTTCACTATAGCCTAAATTTGTAGACTTTAAAATTTATAAGTAAGTTGAACTAGATGAAATTTTATTTTATTTTTCAAATGTTCTGTACAGTAGGTTAAAATTGGGTGTTTATATACAGTACTGGTTAAAATTTTCAAACACTCCAAATATGATTGGCTCTTTAGATGAAATGTAAGCAAAGGTTTAGTCAAAACAAGGTAAAACAACAACAGCAGCAAAAATACATTTGAAATTAAATGTAATGTTTTTTTATTATAATACAACTCCATTTTTAAAACCTTGCATGCCTTTTATTTTTGCCAAAAATTTATGCCTTGTACTACAGTTTAAACTTGATGAAATTTATCCATAAAACTGGGTTTTTATAGTTTATGATATTTACTGACAGAATTTGTAATATACTTATGAATTTAAAAAATATGTTACAATTATAATGCTTATTAATGTGCTAGAAAATGTGCTTCATGTATGTAGCCTCTAAAATAAAGTGTTATTTTTGGGGCAAATTCAATGTAACAAATCACACCACTGTTGAAGGTGTTATAAGTGATTTTATGTGTAAATGCATTTTTGTAATAAAATCCTTTTCATACGGCAGCTGAAGTCAAGAAGACCTTTTCTTAGGGGTGCCCTGGGCTCTTGAGGTAAATGAAAGAAAAATTACAAATTTGTGCCATCAACATCAATGAGATATCACTCTGTGTATGACATCCAATGCTCTTATGAATTTTTACATTCAGTGCTATTATGAAGAATTTTATTTCATTTTTTTGGTACAAACCTCTTGTCAGTACTTTTAATCTGTACATTTTTAAATTCTTGTAATAATAATATAATAGTATATTCTATTATTGTCTAGAAATGGTGAAGCGTGCACAATACAGTATTAGCACATGACTAAAGAAGAACTTTGACTAGGACATACCGGTTCAGCAGCACAGGGCATCAAATCATGCAGGTGTCTGTGACTTTGACCATGGCACATTGTTGCTAGTGTACTGTACCAGACGGACTCCTTTTGAGTCTTTCAGAAAAGGCTGATCTCCTGGGATTTTTAAGTGCAGCAGTCTTCACAGAGCAGTGTGAAAAATAAACATAACATTCAGAAAGCAGCAGGTCTGTAATTGGAAATTCCTCTTTGATGAAAAAGGGCATGAATATACAGTATGTGCGGCAACTCGAGCACCCTTTACAATTGTGGCGAGCGACTCAGAGCGAACTATGTGTCAGTCCTTGAAGCAGATGGGCTACAATAGCAGACGACCACATTGGGGTAGAGTCTGTTTGGCTAAGAACAAACCAGCCTTCTGGTGCCAAGACTCATGCCACGGTCAAGGTCACTAAGATCCCCTTTTTCCACCTCTCCACCCCCCCTTCAGTCTGGTTTTATGTGACCACCGACTAAAGCATTTGTCGTTATTTTATATGTTGCTCACCTACTACATGAATATACAGGGATTCCTAATAAAGCGGACAGTGAATTCACCATAAGGAAATCATTGCTCAATGTCTAAACAGGAGAAAATAGACTTTTCTCTTGCACAAAGGGAATCCCCGGGCTTTGCTTCTTACTTCCACGGTGTACTTAACCTGAAACGCGCCGCTTTCACAACTGTCGCACAATTTGCTTATGAATGGATAACGCGCTGAGAAGCTACCGCTCTGTTTTCCCACAGTCATTGTTGTAGACTGTAGCGAATTCAAAATGCGAGTTGAGTGTATGGCATAACATCAATTTCCCACCATTGAATCGGAGCGCAAACCCGATAATTGCACCGGTGTTCCAGGCCTCAGCTTTTAGTGGAATATTTTAATAAGCACAGTTTTGCATCACACTGTTTCGCATTTAATTAGCGGCCCCGGTCTCCCATCTGTCACTCCCCGCAACTCAATTTAACTCTGTGTTCTAGCGAGCCCGCCAGCATTAGCATAATGGCTGAACTCTTGCACTTTAATTACACCACAAATGCCAAATATATACAATTATTATTTTTTTATGGCACAGATTGATATGTCAAAGTTCAATGATAAAAAAAAATAAAAATAGAGGTATTCCACCCATGGGCGTAAATTTCATTTAACAGTAGGGGGGGACAATAAATATAAAATTTCTCATGAGCAATTTTTGAAGAGGACACATATAATACATTGAAATTGTACTTATAAAGATATGTCCCCACAGTGAAAAACTTTACTTCTATCATTATTATTGTAGTATGGAGACTGCGCCATTATGGTTATTTTCAAAGTTTTTCTCAGGTTCAATGACAAAGTAGATTTTTCAAAAACTATTTATTGCATTGTTTATGTTGTTTACAGTCAAGCCATCAACATACAATAAAATTTAAACATGAGATATAAACTAAAAACTGTGCTCCCTGTGCTGGTGCTGGCAATATCATCTATTTGTTCTGCTGTCTCCGGCTCCCTCCCTGGTTCTGAATCTGCCCCTTCCTCTACTCTCACTGTCTCAGAACAGACTGACTCCTGAAGCGGAAAAAATGCAGGAAAAGATGTTTTCCATACTCATAATAACTAACTTGTTCACATTACACTTGTTAAATTGAAATATCATACTGTAAATTGGTGAGCCTATTACTTTCTACTGAACAGCCACAACTCCGAAAACATTAAAGAAATTGTTCACCCCCCCAAAAAAAATATTTAAAATCTGTCATTATCCCTTCAATAAAAGCACCACACTTACCCGACACTGTACATCTGATTGACCCTGGTCTACCTGTCCCTCAATAATTTCTGTCTCCTTTGCCTGTGATTGATACTGTATTGTGACATTAGTATTTTCATAAGCACCCATTCTTAAAGCCAAATTGCCTTAATACGTGAACTTGTACTTACTTGGTGTTTAGGTCACTGAAAAATGATCTTATGTCCATTTATCTATGACACTGCAAGGCAAGTTTATTTATACTGTAGCACATTTCATACACAATGGTCATTCAAATTGCTTTACATAAAGAAAGTAAAACTATCAAAAAACAGAATCAATAAAAATAAGGAATTAAAAAAGGTTTAAAATTGTTATTAAAATTAATTAAGACACTTAGAACAGAATGGATATTGATTATACAAAAATATACAATTCGGACTAGGCACAGTGCTCATTTAGTAAATGCACAGCTAAATAATATGCTAATTGTGGCCGTTAATGTTGAGTAAACATTATCCAAGTCGTCATAAATAAAACACTGCATGGGAAACGGTGTAAACAAGCTATGGTAAACAAGATAACGTTAACTAGATAAGTAATAATTTAATCGCTAATATAGCAGATTCATGGAAAATTACATCGGTAATCAGCATTTTTGCTGCAACTAATTTACAGTATGAATGAGTCTGCATCAACTACATTAAAGAGAATTGCTATATAAGTGAATAAAATACCCTACTTACTGGAGTTCAACATTAATTGAGCCGCAGCCCCAAACCTGACCTGAACTGGGAAAGCAGGAGGCAGTGGGACAAACCACTGTGAGGAAGGGGAGGGGGAAGGAGAGGGGGAACTCAACTCTTTCTAAATGCAGTTTTTGCAGGTTTTTTGTTTTCTACTTACACAATTATCTTAGGCATACATACATATATTTTTCACAATAGAGAATGCGTTGTTGTTTTTTTTTGGGGGGGGGGACAACCCGCGAATTGGGGGGGACATGTCCCCTCCGTCCCCCCCGGGATTTACGCCCCTGATTCCACCTAAATATAAGGTGCAGCACTGGTTGGAGGTCTTTGTGTGTGTGAATGCGTGTGTTTAACTGAAATGTTGTTATATAAAAGTAGGATTTGGAACGGTGTAGAGTTTATGAGAAAGCAAAAGGAAGAGTGGAACACTATCCGGGAGGATAAGTGCTCTGCAATACCTGACGAATGCATAAAAACATGCAAGACTCGAGACGCGCATGCACATGGGCGTGACTAATACTCATGGGAAGGCCTCAAGTACACGCAGGTGGATCTAAGCCTTTCTACCTTATTAAAAGTCTCTCTCCTTGTTCATATTCTTCAGTGAATATGAATAAAAAAGCGAGTTTCTGGAGTTTCTGATAAATAAACAGTGCACGATGGATTATGTTGGGGTTTTTTTTCCCCTTCATGTTTAGGATCTGGAATGATGGATCTCGGTTTGTGATTTCTCCTGTTCTTACCCAGGAGTCCAAATTGTTTTGCAGATTACAGGAGCGTAGCCTTAGGAGCCCTTTTATTAATATTTATGTGCACATTAATCTGTGGCAGCAGCTGTTTGACCTCCTCTCGATGAATCATACATAATAGATGCCGGATTGGAAGATGCCACCAAACGGAGGTAGAGGCCAGTGTTGGTTCTGGCCCGGATCGGTGCAGTGATGCTGGGTGATTTATTTATTTACTTATCTTTCTGTCTATCCATCTTTTTATTTCTTTAAAATAGTAATAAGATGTTTATCAAAGCCACAAGCTTAGACATTTCAGCCCAGTGTGACTGATTTATTCATGTCTGCTATACTTGTCTTAAGCTGAATAAATGAGAGCGAGCCAAGAAGATTAAAGCGATTGTGGCTTAAATCTACAGATGCCTCTCCTTGTTCACAGCTGCGGACAGAAAATCATCTTAAAAGCCAGAAGGGAGCGCATTGGGGGCGCATCTGTCAATGCGCTAAATTGATTTGGTACTTGTTCAGTCAAGACCCAGTTCTTTTTTTTTCTTCTTCTTCATCTTCTTTCTCCATGTCTTTCTGTCTCTCGAACATACCACCCGTTCGGGCTCGCCGTTTCATCTCATCCCGTTCAGCAAGAGCTAGTCGACCACTGTCGTGTAAATAGGAATTAACAGATCAGCCAGATTGTTTTAGTGAGCCTTGGAGGCACTCGGTGCAGTTTCGGAGTCTCATAATTATTATTTGTTCTCAGGGGAGGAAGTGTTTAAAAAGCCTTCACGTAGCGTGGCACAATCAGTTAATTGTTCTGCTTAGGTTTGATTCCTCTCTCTCTCTCTCTCTCTCTCTCTCACTCTCTCTGTGTGAAGATGAGACTTGGAGGTTGGGGACTGTGCCATACTGAGTGATGAATTTCAGTGGGAATGGGTTGAGGAAATATACTACATAATAAAACCCACAATGCAATCTGAACAGTTATATTTTTGGCTTATTTCTGCATTTTGGCTGGACGCCAGACATCAGTAGCAAAACGACATGGAGCAACATGTTCCTTAACCAATTACAGTGCAATCTACCATCAAGTAATCATGCGATCTTAATTATGTTGCCGTAAAATATCTTTATAACCGTTCTGTTGAAAATACGAGGCTGATTATAAGAGGAAATTACATTTTATCATATAAAACCAGATTTCTGTTTCCCCTCCTGCAACATATCTCCAGTTCCCTTTCAAAGGCCTCGATGCTGCATGAAAACGCTATGGGAACATCTTGTCATGTTGCCGGTTGTGAAAAATGTGTGTATCAAAAACACCAAATTTTGGCCTACTGTATATAACCTCGGTCAGGTGACGTCATCTGATGAGATGCACCTGCAGGTTATAAATAGGAGTGATCCGGAAACATTCCTCAGATTCTTTGTCTTCACTTTGACCTCGTTGTGTTGAGCGTGTCTGTGTTTAACTCACCAATATCAGAGTTTTGAAATGAGATGTCCCTTCGTGTGTGATAATCCATATCGGAGGGCGATCTCTACACTTTACTGCTTCGATTAAAGTGCTCGCGCGCGCCCCGAATTCCTTGAAAAGCTTTGGGCCACGGCGCACCTTTCGGCCTTAAAGCTCCTTTCTTTCGCGTTCTCATTGGATCGGGAAATTTCGTTCTCAAACGCGCCCTGCGCTTCTTCAATGGGTAAGGAATAAACATCCTCTCTTGTTTCCGCAGAGATGGAAATAGCCTCCATACTAAGCACTGGGAAAACATTAAACGACAATTTCTGTCGGGTGGCCGGGGGGCGGAGTTTCACGACGCTTTCTCTCCCCCCTCTTAGCTTTCTCCATATGAGTTAACCCTTTCATGGAGTAAGCTGTATTATCCTGTGTGTTCCTGACATCGACTTATTTATTCTCTTAAACATAATTGATGTGGAAGCGCGGAGTTATATGATGACGCCCAGATAGAAGAGACACTTTATCACACATCATCCTTCCTGAAAAGCTAATACTTCCTTCAAGCTGTGTAGACTTTCATCTTCCCTGGAGGGAAAAGCTTTTCAGGCAGCAGGTCAGGTTGCTTCCAGGCTACCACGCTGACCGGCTGAGAGACTTGAGCACTGATGGGGCTCTTCAGATATGGCGTATTGGAATTACGCCAGGCCACAGACTTGTCTCTGCGTGCAACAAAAGCAGACGGCTCCTGCTATCGGCCGTTTTATGGCTGCGATGGTTTTTTCACGCGGAGGCACCTGTGGTTGAATCTCAGACGCATCAAGGATAAGAATCGTGCATTCCTCGTGGATGCCCCTATCTTGCCTTCCGGCCTGTTTGGCGATATCGTTAACTCGGTCGCCACTAGGTTCATTAGGCGAAGTTATATATAACAAGCCTTCCCCGCCGTGCTCAAGAGTCGGGACTGTTGGCCACCCAGTCTCGACCGGGTCTGACTCTGGCGAGGCGTGAAACACAAGGAGTGTATTTTTGAGCCTGCCACCCCCTGGGGTGCGACGCGCCTCACTATCCGCCTCAAAAAGGTCAGACTGGCATATTGTCTTCTTCACAAAGAAGCCCTGAGGTTCATGTGCTCAGGACCATGGGGGTGGCCCCCCAATGGCCAATGGGAAGATGTACGCAGAATTCCTTTCAAGAATTAAGTGTTCTCCCTGACCCCCCCAGGCGGTCAGTGTTCTTGCTCTGCCACCGCTGGTGTTTCGGGTGACACCAGTCTCCAATAAAGTGTTAGTTCTTCAGTTTTTTGTGCCATGTTTCAGGATGCTGAACATCTAACATCCCCCCCGTTTAACCAAGCCGCCGAAACTTTGCCCCTTTCTGAGAAACTGACAGAGTGGAAGCTACTGCCAAGTATATCTCCTTGGGTACTAAGCACTGTAGAAAAACTACAGGATTCAGTTCTCACATCACCCTCCGCGCTTCAAAATGGTGTGGTCTCCACTTCTATGAAACCGGAAAGTGCGCATCTCCTGACAGAAGTTGCTGGGGAATGGGGCCATGGAACATGTTCCCCTACCAGACAGTGAGTCAGGCTACTACAGTCGGTATTCCTTGGTTCCCAGAGGAACGGGGGGCTGTGTCCAAATTTTTAGATTTCGCGGGCTATACCGCTATCTAAAATACAGTAAATAATACAGTTTCAAAATGTTGACTGTCAAAGTGATTGCTCTCAAATCCTACCAAGCGATTGATTTGTGACAATCTATTGCAGGACGCTTACTTTCATATAGAATTATTGTCACAACACAGGGAAAGACCGGAGGCTCTCTTCGGGGGCGAAGCTTACCAGTATCGGGTCCTTCCATTTGGTTTAACTTCCTCACCCGCACATATATAAAATGCATGGATGTATTGAATTACATAGACGACTGGCTGGCCCAGTCTCAGTAGCTAGCACTTCGACATCAGCATGTCGGCCTAGCTTATCTTTGGTTCTAGGATTGAGACCCAAAAGTAAACAAATCCATTCTACAAGGAAATCAAGCTAGACCAGAAAGTGATCATCAATTTCAGAAATCTTAGCTCTCATGGCAGTTGTATCCACGGTGACACCTTTGGGCCTTCTGCACATGAGAACATTTCTAGTTGTGGCCAAGACAGGGGATTTCACTCGAGGGCCAATCCCCAATAAAGGTTACATACTAGTGCTCCGTACCCTTCCTATGTGGTTCAAGACCCTGGTTTCTGACTCTGGGTCCCACTCTAAGTTCGTCTTGTTGTCACAGATGCTAATGGCAGACGCTTCCATCACGGGCTGGGGTGCGGTCTTAGATGACCGTCCAGCCCAAAGGAGCTGGAGAGGACTTCTTCTCGTGCGGCACATCAATTGCCTTGAAATGATGGCTCTATTTCTGGCCCTAAAGCACTTCCTCCAGCAGTTGAGAGGCTACCATGTCCCAGTGCGGAAGGACTACACTATGGTAGTCTCATATATTATCGCCAGGGTGGACTGTGCTCGCGCCGCTGTACAGCTAGCGCATCAGGTTCCTCTCCCTCAGGGCGATTTACATTTCAGGGCATATGAATGAGGAGCAATTGTACTGTCCAGTCAAGCTCTGACACACGGGGATTGGAAACCCCACCCCGAAGTAGTCAGTCAATCTGGGAGGGATTTCAGCTAGCAGAGGTGGACCTCTTTGCCTCATAAGATCAGCAAATGTCCCCTTTGCTGCTCTCTGACTCTTCCAGCCCCCATGGGTCTGGACACCTTGGCCCGTACGTGGCCCAGGTTACGTCTCTATTCATTTTCCTGATAGCTCTGCTCCCGGGAGTCTAGGTCAAGCTGGTCTTCCAGCTGGGGTAATTAAGACTATTCTAGAGGGCTCCCTCCCCTAGAAGAGCTTATGCCCTCAGAAGGAATGCATGTGAAAAGTAGTGCATTACGAAGCAGTTAGACCCAGTCCACTGCCGAATTGTTTCAGTGCTGGAGTTTCTGCAAGAAAAGTTGTCCTCGGGCTTGTGCCCTAGTACTCTCAGGACGTATGTAACTGCTATTTAGCCTGCCACGTCAGGGAGTTCCATTTCAACATGCACCCTATTGTTTTGAAGCCTCTGTCCTCCGCCTTTTACAGCTTCGGAGCAGGAAAGACTGTGCTAAGCAGGTAGACCCAGTTCACTGCCGAATTGCTTCAGTGCTGGAGTTTCTGCAAGAAAAGTTGTCCTCGGGCTTGTGCCCTAGTACTCTCAGGACGTACGTAACTGCTATTTCAGCCTGCCACGTCCTGATCGATGGGGTTATTGTGGGAAAATACCCTTTTAGTTACCCGTTCCATTCATGGAGCTAAATGGTTGAGGCCACCCACTAGAGCCACAGTCCTTTTTTTTGGGTTTTAGCTATCATGTTCAAAGATCCAACTGACACCCCTTTGAACCACTAGAGTCAGCACCTCAGGTTTTCTGACCCTTAAGATGGTTTTTCTAATGGCCGTTACCTCTCTAAGAGGATTGGAGATCTGTCAGTCTCCCCATCCTGCCTCTGACTTTGCCTCTGGGCTAGTCAGGGCCATTTTGCATCCTCACTTCCGAAAGTTCCATTTTCAACTTGCCCTATTGTTTGGACCGCCACTACACTGGGTGAGAGATGCTACTGCCCTCTCCTATGAGGCGCGTGGGCTCACTTCGCCTCTAGGAATCAGGGCTCATTCAACCAGGGGGATTGTCTCATTTTGCACTAACAAGAGGTATTCCCCTGCAGCAATTGTGTGACGCGGAGGGTTGGTCCTCTCCGCACAAATTTGTTACATTTATTGTCTGGATGTTTATGCTACTCCGGGCTCACGGGTCCCCGAGGTAGCTGCCCAGGCATAGTTCTGAGACCTTCTTGGCCTTGTGCGCACACGCTACACAACCTTGGGGTCCAGACACTTGCAGTGCGGCGACGTTGTTATTCTCGTTCCCATAGCGTTTTCACGCAGCATCGAGTGTAGCCTTTGAAAGGGAACGTCTCGGGTTACTTTGCTGTAACTCTGTTCCCTGAAAAGGCGGGAACGAGATGCTGCATCCCACTGCCTACATGACCGGACGTCCGTTCAGACAAATCAATCTGAGGAATGTTTCCGGATCACTCCTATTTATAACCTGCAGGTGCATCTCATCAGATGACGTCACCTGACCGAGGTTATATAGGCGAAAATTTGGCGTGTTTGATACACACATGCTTCACAACTGACAACATGACAAGATGTTCCCATAGCGTTTTCACGCAGCATCTCGTTCCCGCCTTTTCAGGGAACAGGGTTACAGCAAAGTAACCCGAGACGTTTTCTTCATGCTCTCACATCAGTATTCCTGCAGAGGATCAGACCAAGGCTTATTGTCGACTTCAAAGAATCACAATAAATACTGAATATAAACATTATAATGATTGAATATTTAATTGATCCTTACAATATTTCCTTTCGTTAAAACTATTTGGTTTCCAAATGGTGTGCTTCATATCGTGTCATGTGACCTGGGTTCGTTATAACAGTTGATTAAGCAACATGGGTGACGCACAACTGAAAGGAAAGTGACGCAAGCAAACAGTAACAGATTTTGCAAAGAAGAGAAATACAGTGGCACTGAGAACTTATGAGTCAGAGTTCACATTGGACAGCAGTTTGAATGATGCAATCGCTATTTTTACATACTGTACGTTGCATAACATTGCATTAATTAATCTTCTGCTACACTCCTGGTCTCAAAACAGGAATTTAATATTTATATGTCTGCATCGTATTTATGTCTTATTTTATATGTAAGTAAAAATCTAAAATTTAGTTGCTGGATAAAATTTTTTACAAAAATGGTGGATAATGCACGATTCTGATCCATCTGATCCATCCATCCATTCTGATCCATTCATCATTATAGTGTCATCTGATTACATGCTACAGTAGAAAAAATTAAATACGATCACATAGAGACCTAGAAATGGTTCAGTTTCTTAAATATAAAATTTTCAAGATATTTAATTAATTTTTTTAATATTTAAAAATTACTATGCATTCTATTTATTTCCAATTTTGAATGAAAATCTCAGACTTTTAGACCCCACTGTATATGCATATATGTATACATATTCAGTACAAACTGTATATATCAAACCGATCTGCCAAAACATTAAAACACAAAATACTGTGTATAGGTTCCCCTCTAGTGTGTGCTGTGATGACTGGCAATGGGACAATATTGGGAGAGATTGCTCCATGGAGCAGATTAAAGGAGTTCCTGGGGGGCCTGCGTTTCAAACGTGAACAATGTGGCCTCGTTCAAGACATTACCAAGTTTACAGTATACATCGACATTTACAGAGGATAAAAGCACAGTACGGGGATTTGAATGGTGCAAGCATTTTAAAGAAGACTGTATGTCCGCAAATAATGATCAATGAATGATGAGCTCACTGCAGTAATTTCTGCAAACATCATGCTCAATTGGAATGCCTGATTCTTGAAAATCAACAGATAACTTGTCACTAACTTGCAGAAGAGACACATCTCTGTCTGTGGCACAACTGTACACACAATCATTCACCAAGTCATGCTCCAAGTCATTTCCACATGCTTGGGCCATTTAAGGAGTTCCTGGGAGGCCAGCGTTTCAGACGAGGAAGACAATCTGATCATGGCTCCGGCATATTGGGAAACCTTTTTTACCTTGATTGAGCAGGGGATTATATAGAGAAATTAACTAATTGTATTCTGTTATTCTGAACAAACAAAAGAACACCTCACTTTGCATGTAAATCACAAGGTATATTATATCTATTTTATGTTTTCATTATTAATGTTAATATATTTTATGGTACACTACCGGTCAGGGTCATATACAATATTACATAAATTACAGTAAACGGACACATTCAGTCTCATTAACCATATTAACAATACGTAAAGCTAAATGCTGCCTTCTTGTGCAAAGTAACACAACATTTCTTATAATTCTCTCTTTTTCTCTTTGTACTGTACATTATAGATCAAAATCTGTCTGTATAATCCAGTCTTTATTTTATAAGGTGTATTAAGAGTGCTTAAAGGTGAGATAAGATACTCAAGGGCAAGCCTTAGATAGATAATGTAAATCGGATTATTTAAAAAGCAGAGTTGCAAAACTTTTTTTTTGGTATTTTATATATAAAAACAAATCAGTATCATGTCACAATAACTAAGCATACCGGATCATGCTGCTGGCAGGATTATCTGTGTTATTTATCCGAACCACTGGTCATCATTTTACATTACCAAGCCTGTATGCTACTGAGCTGGTGTTTAAATACCTTTTTTTCCATGTCAGTAACTTCACACTTAGGCAGTATTAAATCTCTTGTATTGTTGTAGATTACCGTAGCAGTTTTAGAAGGTTGTCAAACTTGTCAGAGCGATGTGTGTGCAAGCAAGAGGGAGCTGGCAAATCACTGACATGTCTTATTAGTTTAATATGGATGGATGATTTAAAACCGTTCCTTGCCTTGTCTGTTTAAAAAAAAAAAAAAGAGGAATAAAATTCTGTCTCTAGCTAATATGAGGTAGGAACCTTGGAAACTGAATCCTAAACTGTTCTGTGCTGGTGTATTTGACATTACAACCTCAAATTCAACAAGATATTAGATATTCCCATTGGCTTCTGAGTTTTCTTTTCTTTTTTTTTTTTAAATCCTCGACTACTCCTGTTTTCTTTTTCAACTCGCTCATTAGAACGTTGCTAAATGATTGTGCATTGTATTTGTGCAGCTGGAGGAAAAGAAAAGAATTTTGCAAAGAGACAAAGCCGACAAAGCCGATAGATGTCGTATATCATTGATGGAATTCTGCTACTGACAGATTCAAATGAAAGAGGGAGGGAAAAAAGAAATGCTGCGAATGCAACAAAAATGCCAGGAACAAGTAGGCAGCTGTTCAGATTGACTGGGATGATCCGAAATGATGTCTTGCTTAGCAGGCTCATATTATTCATATGGATTGCTTTGATTAATTTAAAGAGCATGCTTGTCCAGATATTGACAAATGTGATCATCATCTCTAATGTAATCAGACTTTCTTGTTGTCGGCTCTGACTTCTGGAGAGAGAAAACGTTCGCACTTATACAGTATGCAATGCTCAGCACTCAGACGGAGATGGTGTTCAGGCTTCAGGGTTATTTCAAATTGCTGGTAATATCAAGTTTAATTGCTGTCTGCTACAATGATTTCAGACAGCACAATTGTTGTAGTAGACCTCAATTTGGTCATTTGCTAATTCCCACCCACCAGCAAACGTACTGTACTGTACAAGGGCTGTACAGAAAGTTAATGCAAAAGTGGGCACAGCTTTCTACTTAACATGGTCTAGATCATAAGCCATACATTTGCGCCATCTTGGAACCCGGTTCTCGAATCCTTTTTGAAAATCCCCTTTGTCACATGGTAAGACAGCAGAGCTTAACGTAGCACGTTTTTTGTGACTGCCAGGTCTGGTGTATGTCCACAGCATGTTTTCTTAAACCAATTCGTGGTCATTCATGGCTTCTCTATTCAGTCGTAAGCACCATGTCACATGACGATAAGGAGTTTTAATCATTACGATTATATCACTGGTAAGTGAACCTGACATTTCCTTCATGGTAAAATGAAGAACCATCCACAAGTTAATGAACAGTAGAATCAATGATATACAGTACAAAGTCAAAGGTTTGGACACACTTTCGAAGTCAATGATTTTTGTTTTGTGATTGTGGAGATTTCAAAAGTATTAAATAACGTGTATGGTCAGCTGTTCTGGAACAGTTCTTGGAAGAACAGTATTGTCAAGTACCATCCAGCAAATTAGTCAAACTGGCTCTCATGAAGATCATGCCAGGAAAACAAGACCAAAACGTACCTCTGCTGCAGCCTCCAAATCACCAATGAACAGCACCTCAGATTAAGGCCTTTATAAAGGCTTTAAAGTACATACTGTAAGTAGCAGACACACCTCAATATCAGCTGTTCAGAAGGAGATTATTGCATATTCTGGACACCTTCAGCATTGCTTTACAGTGCAGAAGTAACAAACGTCAGACTATTAGATTAACAGGTGTCCAAACTTTGGACTGTATATTTTAAATGTATTTACTGCACTGTATAATACCATCTACAGCACTTTCTTCATTACCACAGGCCTCTCCGTTGGGATCCTTAGACTCTCACAGCACACCATAGAGCTATGTTTAAATAATCACCATTATCCATTCCATAAATTTACTAAAGCATTGTCTTTTCTGTGCTTTTATGTACATATTGCCGGGGTGTTTCTTCTTAGCTATGCCTTTAGTGCTCCTTCGCTGTGATGATAGCACATGGTTTCTGAGCCATGGAAAGCCCCAATTTTTAACCTGTAGCAAAAATGATGAAAGTGGGAACTTCAATCCAGTTATTTTATTAGGTTTATACTATATTTTTTACCATTAGCCCTTTACATATAAATGTTTCATATACTGTATACGTTCATGCATAACCTCAGAAATATACTGTATAGTACTGTGCAAAGGTCTTGAGTCACCCCTCATTTCTTAATAATTTGCTTCCATAGAGACGAACATTCTTGTATTTTTAATGTAGTCTTGGGGAATAGTTCTCCATGCTGCCTGAATGACTTTTCTTGGCTCCCATTTTTGGCAAGTTTTTACCTCTCATTTTTCAGTCCAGTTCCTGTACCTGACCAGATTCAGAGGAATGTTTTGGTTTGTTAAGCACAGTGACCTATGAATCATTAGAACATTAAAAAAAACATTTAACTGACATGAAACAATGAGAAACAAGTGCAGATGATAACAGATCAGGCCAGTGATTAGTATACTGGCGATGCTGAGTGTTTGGAACAGATGAGAGGGGAAATGAGGTTGCTGCTGAGGTTGTTATACAGTATATGTAAACAACTCATTTTTAATCTGTATCTTTAGGCACTTTGCAGCCTGTTGAATTAAAACATTTGTTCCAATTTCTTTAATTCTATTTACATAATTGAATTTAATATGAAGTAATGAGGGGGGTCTCAAGACTTTTGCGCAGTAATCTTTATTGAAGCTACATATTTCTACACATGCATGTCATTATTAGCATGTAGTTATTAGTATGTGGGATACATGATGTTAATGATGGTTGAGAAGCAAGTTTACAGTAGAGTTTAATGTACTACTGTATACTACAGTCTGAAACCATATCATCAGAGCCTCTGTATTCCCATATTGAATTGGACAATGGGAAACTGACAAAAACCAAGATCCTGATTCAGTAACGTCACAGACAGCATTATGGCTGTGTTTTCAGTCTTTGATTTCATGACAATCAGAATGCCAGAGCCTTAGTACTGTGGTGCCTTCATAAAGCTTTACAAGAGGCAGTGAGATTTCTTTGCTTTATTTTACCGTTCTTACAGTTCTTTTTCCAGATGTCCCACTGGAGCATGAGGCTGCTGTAAATGAGACAATGTGAAAAATGACAGCGTGGAACACATCATTCTTGTCTTTAATCAGAACAAGATGACAGATTGAGCCCATGATCCACGTGTGGTCCATCATTATATTCCTGGTTGGGCTGGAGTGAGTAAAACAATATAAACTCTTAAAACAGTCACGATCATGACTGACATTTTGTCTCAGTTTTGGAGTTGTGATGAGAAAACACATGATAAACAGTAAAACTTATTTATTTATGGTCAGAGAGATAACATATTGGCTCACTGTTAATGTGCGTGTACTGCGGATAAAGTAACTGGCTGCTAATCCTAAATACCAAATATTTATTATTATTATTATTTAAATCTTAAATTCGAAATATTTACACATATTTACACTTATCTAAACATAAGTTGTTGCATTCATATGTATTTTTTCCCAAAGATAACAGAGTAATGGTTTAGAATTTTATATATATATATATATATATATATATATATATATATATATATATATATGTATTTATTTATTTATTTATTTATTAGGGCCGGGACTCGATTAAAAAAATAATCTAATTAATTAGAGGCTTTGTAATTAATTAATCGCATTTTAATCGCATATAAATATTTGACCTGAGAACAGTGAGAAATAATTTTTTTCATATGGATTTTTAGTATACCATTGGATAATGACTGAATACATAAGATTAAGCAACAAAATATTGTTTATTTTTGTTCAACCAAGTCCAACAGACCAGTGCAATATTGCTATTAAGTGTAGCAATAGAATATTTAGAAATATAGTAGACTACGTTTCAGAAATTCAGGTACCCTATAGGTAGGTAAACCTTCTGTAAACAGTTTTTTTAAGTAAAACACAATACTTTCAAGTACATTTAGAACATTGGAAACCCTGACTATTAAACCTTGACGCTTCCATCCATTCATTTTTAATAACAAAATTTCCCATCCAGGGCCAACCAAAGCGGTCTCATCAGCTTCTTTGTCCATGTTCACTGTGGTTTGTTTTTGTCTGAACGATAGTTGGTGCTCTAGTATAATCGGTCCGCCGAAACTCATCCAGTGAGAAACGTTCGGCGGTGCAAAAATAAGTGCAATTAAAATGCGTAAAAAAAAATGTATGTGTTATTTTTGTGTAATTAATTAATCTAAATTAATGCGTTAAAGTCCCGGCCCTAATATATATATATATAAAACATTTGAATGGTGATATATAAAACTTTTGAATGGTGATATATATATATATCACCATTCAAAAGTTTTATATATATATATTAGGGCCGGGACTTTAACGCGTTAATTTAGATTAATTAATTACACAAAAATAACACACAATTTTTTTAACGTGTTTTATATATATATATATATCACCATTCAAAAGTTTTAGATCACTTGCAAATTTCTTTGTTTTTGTTTAGTGATTATTTTCTACATTCTACAACAATACTGGGGATTTCAAAACTATAAAATAACACATATGGAATTAGGTAATTACATAACAACAAGAAAAACAACAGTTAGTTGTTATTTTAAGACACAGAGGTCAGCCTTTCTGTAATAGTTCTTGCAAGAACAGTATTGTCAAGTGCATTTGCAAAATCCATTAAGCACCATAATGAAACTGGCTCTCATGAAGGCCGTCCCAGGAGGACGAGACCAAAACCTACCTCTGCTGCAGACGAGGTTATCAGCCTGAAAAATGACCAATTAACAGCACCTCAGATTAGAGGCGTTATGAAGTCTTTACAGAGCAGAAGTAGCAGAAACATCTCAATATCAACTGTTCAAAGGAGATTAATGCATTTTTTGGACGCCTTCAGCATTCCTTTACAATGTAGAAAGAAATAAAAATCAGGAACAATCATGGAGTTAGAAAGTGTTCTAAAACTTTTGAACGGTAATATATAGAGCACAAAGTATTCTGACACTGGTTTCCGATCCTCCAATATACTGTATGAAACGTAAAAGATATCATTGAAAGGATGCGTTCTGAACAATGTACAGACAAAACCTTTCTTTTATTTATATAGATTTTCTACATTATGGCATTAGATAAGTACGTTACAACAACAGCAGTCAGTTGTTATTTTAAGACATAAAGGTCAGCTGTTCTGGAACAGTTTGTGCAAGAACAGTATTGTCGAGTACACCCATCAAGCACCATGATGAAACTGGCTCTCATGAAGACCTTGCCAGGAAAGCAAGACCGAAACTTACAGTACCTCTGGGTTGAAGTTCTAGGAGAAGTTCATTTAGAGTTCCCAGCCTCAGAAATCACCAATTAACAAACAGCAACTTGGATTAGAGGCGTTATGAAGGATTTACAGAGCAGAAGTACTGTAGCAGATCTCAATATCAACTGTTCAAAGGAGATTATTGCATAATTTGGACGCCTTCAGCATTGTTTTTACAGTGTAGAAAGAAATAAAAATCAGGAACGATCATGGAATTAGAAGGTGTGTCCAAATGTACAGTACGGTATATACTGTATATTTAATTTCTGTAAGAAATCAACAGGTTTATCTCGCCATGTAACTAGTCTCTGGTTTGTTAAGTATCCTTCAGCTAAATAATTTCAGTAATTGCAGGTGACTGGATAAACCTGGAAAGAGAATTAGCAGGAAACGACGGGTCTGTACCCTGATCTGATCCTGAGCATAAGCCATAAATTCGTGATTGCTTTCTCTGACGACTGAATACAAGCCGTTGCCTGTTACCTCTCAGAGCAGATGGATTGTGTGTGTATGAACTCTGACACATGGTAAGTGCTCCTGTCCAACCCGAGTCACAACACCCAAAATGCTGTGTGAGATGAACCACTCAAACCAACTGTTCGTGCTGCGGAGAATCACACTCCTGAACGTGCTAATTACTCTCCCAGATTATAGAAGCTTACATGAACAGAGAAAATGCAGGGATTTAAAAGCACTACATTGGTTTGCTTATATTTTAAATAAAAGCATTAAATTGTAGCTGTTGCTGTTCCTCTTTTTCACGTTTGTTTGAAGTGCACCTTTAAATTGATTTAACAGGGCATTAACAGATGGAATTTTTTAGGCATTTTTTTTTTACCATATACTGTGTGCAACGTTCTTGGTTAAATATCCATAATAGCGCAAAGTACAAAATGATACAAAAAATGGTACAGTGTTTATTATTCTTTGTACATTCTTTGTGAGACGAAATGTCTAGGAAAATATAGAAGATATGATAAAAACCACAAAAACAAGATCAGCAATAATAAACCACCAAGACTTTCTTATTGCCTGCATTTTCTTTTTTTCCATCAGATTTATTATTGTCTCGTCCAAGGCTTTAGTGCAAACCATTTTCTTTTTCCAGTGTAATAGTTTGGCTTTTCACAAATATTTGAGATCTTTATTATATTACCAGAAAGTTACTGGATTTGATAGCGTTGTTAAAACTCATGGCAGTGTTCGTATTTAAAAGGAAATTACTGTGTTGCAGAAACCGCGGCCTCACGAGGAGCTCGGCACTGCAGTAATTTAATGCTGAGGTCAGAACAGAGTCACTCATCAAAACGAGTATTTGAGATGAACATTGGCATGCCAGTGATATAATAAATAAAGACTTGAGTGAGGAAGATATCCATTAATGTAGGGATGATTCGCTTTGATGGTTGTGCTGCCTTTAATGTTTTACTTCTAAACTTGCGATACACTGAATATTCATCTATATCGCTTTATCCTGTAAACAGGGTCACAGTGGCCTATCTCAGGAGGCTAAGGGCATGAGCCGGGATACACAATGAATGGAATGGCAATTAATCACACGATACGGGCAATTTGGGAACGATTAGCCTAATCTGCATGTCTTTGAAAACCCACCAAGCACTGGGAGAACATGCAAACTCCATGCACACAGACCTGAGGCGGAAATCGAACCCTGGAGGTGTGAGGCGACAGTGCTAACCACTAAACCACCGTGCTGAATTTTGGAAAAATTCAATTGAAACCAAAAAGTAATTCAATGAATTCTAGCTTTGAATTATGGTAACAGTTCGCATGGGTCTTTCTAAATTTGACTATGCCGTGGTTAGACTATCAGAATGCAAAGGGCCCTCGCTGAAATTAAACTCTGCTCAGCTGATAATAGGCCAAAAAACTCAGAGCAAAATCGTTATGTGTGTGCAAGGCTGTCGGCTGTAATGTCAACTTTTTAATTTGCCATTTCGAGCAGTTTAATAAAAAAAATAAAGCTAATGTTTTATCCCCCAGTTTTGACATTTTAAATATCAATGTGGTTCAGAAGTTTATTAATAAAATGAATTCATCTTTTCTAAAAAGGTACAATAGTGATTTTTTTTTTTACTTATAAATAGGAAACTACAGTATATAGATTATGTCGCATACTGTATGTCTCCATACATAGAGGAAATAAACACTGTGTAGATATATCCTGCCTAATTGCACAGAAAAGGCAATACACTCATAAAAAGTCATGGCTTGCCACAATTGATGGAAAGGCACCTGAACACCACATACACCAACGCCTGCCGGACACGGGGCCAAGGACGAAGACATGGTCTCTAAACTAGTCATATCCCAATCCTAATCCCAATCCTACATAGCCTTTAAAAATGCTTATTTACAAAAGAAGAACAAAATCAAATTATTCTCATGGCTGGATCAGGAAGCTTGACAACGATCTAAAGGAACACGTTCAAGTGCAATTACAGTACAAGCATAACACCAAATGTGTTACCTTCATATTAACGGGAGTTCATCATTAGTGTGAGAGAGAACTCTGTATGTGTTTACAAAGACGTGGCAATCTTGGAAAGGAGACTTTTGATTATGCAGAATAACAGAATGTAGTTATTAGAATAAAAACTACCTTGATTTAGTGAATGTATTAGATTTATTAGATTTATTAAAAATCTGTTTTACACCTTCATTCACAAGAGTTTGACTTGAATGCCTCTATGCTTTTCACACGTCAGAATCACACATAATTTAGACACGTCTAAGTTCTTCTGCAAACCAAACTCAAATGTCTGTAGTTATATCCTATATCTGAATATCTGTATGCATGATTTCAGTTATTAACTCCTCATTGCGAGTACGTAACCCTACTACAGTATGAATATGTTTTCATGTCAAATTTACTCATCTCCAAATCATCAGGGTCATCATTTCTAGAGTTAGTGTAGCACTAAAGCCATGTTGTGGAAGACATATGATTTTAATGCATGGTATAATATACTGTTATTGCACTAAATTACCACATATGGGAGTTAACAATCTCAAATGCACACGGCAGCTGCACTACCGAGCCCGGCTTTCATCTGGTGTTAAGTTAGCCCTCTTTTTTTTTTTTTTTCTAAACAACTGAGAACTGATAATAACCTCAGCACAACTGATCTCACGCATGTGTAAAGCTTTTAGCAGCAGTGATGTAACTGGATGTAGAGGCTTCTTCTGGTAATCCCTGTAGATTTGGATTATCAGCTGTCCTGAGGCAAGTGCAGTGCAATGTAGGGGGGAAGAAATACTAAAATACTAAATTCTTATCGTTATACAGTTTGGAAAGCTAAATAATATATAATCTGGGATATGTGGATGACACTCAATTCTGCCAATAAAACTTGCCGTATTACTGTCATCTCTGTTTCAAGTGTGTGTGTGTATGTGTGTGTGTGTGTTTCAACACAGCTGGGTAATTTTTCTCCGTAAGCAAAGTGATTTTTCAACTCAATTGCATATTCATAGATCCTCGACGAGAGAGGACTGTGTAATCCTTAATGCATATATTACAGAATGGAATTTACTGAAGTGGTCAGATTTTTATGCATTAGAATAATGAAAATCAGAGCTCATTATCTGCAGTGATCATCCTGGTGCTTATGTCTCCCCCTGTGCTGGGCATCAGCGGAGAGATATTGCTAAATTATGCAGCCTGGACAGACATGAGAAATCCATCATCTCTTAGCAAATTTCTTTTGTAGGTAGCACGTAGTGACTGCTGACACAAAGTAATCTCCGAGGAGTGCATACTGTAGTGTGTATGCGCATACACAGACACACACACACACAAGCAGCTGCTCTTTATTAATGGATGACTGGATACACTGCAGACACTCTTAGTTATAATATCATTATTTACTTCTGAAATATCAACATAGACTATGTGGCCAAAAGTTTGTGGACACCTGACCATCATATACAGATTAGCCATAGCATTATGAAAACTGACATGCGAACTGAACAACTCTGATCACCGACTACTGTACTGTATATACCAGGAAACTGGTGACAGGATCATGGACACCCAAGGCTCACTCAAGGGCCGGCCCATCTGGTCCAATCCCACAGAAAGGCCTATGCAGCACAAATTGATGAAAAAAGTAAATGCTAGACACAATAGAAAGGTATCGGAACATCCAGTCAACCAGAACTTCTCTATGCACTGGGTCCAGCAGTCAAAGAGTCCAAGGTCCAAGTCCGATCCACTGTGAGTTCCCAGCCCACAACCCACAGCACCCAAAGGATCCACAGCTAACGTCCTGGTCCCAGATCCCAAGAGCACCTTTGGACATCCCTTACCTAACTGAAAGACTGAACCGCACCCCAGGCATCCTCACCACTCAACATCTGGGTGTGACCTCAATAATTCTCTTGTAGTTGAATGAACAAAGATCCTTAAAGCCATGTCTTATCTAGTGGAAAGCCTTTGATGAAGAGTGGACACTATTGTAATGGCGAAAGGAGGAAAGTACTTGAAATGGCATGTTCAAAAACCAGGCGTAAATGATACGGTCAGGTGTCCAGAAACTGTTGGCGATATAGTGTACTTGGAATTCTTACTAATAAACAGAAATTTTACTTTAGGATATGCACCAATTTACTTGTAAGGGTTCTCCAAGAAGTCCTAATTAAGAAAAAAAAAACTTTTTTTTTTCACTTATTTTTCTAGTCAACCTAATAAAGGGGTCTAAAGGGATTCTAGGCTCTTAGAGGTTCTGGATTGAGATGTGTCATTGGAAAAAAGAATAAGGGTGCTAGATACAGTATTTCAATAATACATTTAAATCTTCCTCCAAAAAGAAATCTAAGATCATCTTATATTTTCTACAGTAGTTTTATTTATTTCCTAAATGGTTAACAAAGACAATATAAGGCTTCTATTTGGAACCACTCTGTTGTAAAATTAGCATAGAACATATGTAGAACATTTAAGGATTTATGATGCCTGAAAAAAAAAACTCAGTGATCCCGGTTGACCCTGTTTTCTGAGCATTTGGCTAAAATGTGACAGGGCTTTTTGTAATGGAAGCCGTAAAACTTGTTTCGCCTATTAACAAGGAATTTCAAGCAAGGGTTCCCTAAGGGTTCTTCCTAAACCTTTTTAATGAAGAACTCTTCAGACTTTCTCCAGAAGGACCAGTGAAAAACCATTACAATTTCTACAGTAAATTGCTCAAGTAAAATGAAAGCTGACTATGAAACTACTAATCATATAAGCTATTTAGAAAGATAAGCACAATACATAACCCAAAGCCTGGAGAACCCTTAATGGTCATTCTGAAATTCTCAGTAGAAATTATATTATGTGCCCCGTTATGGATTTGTTGGTAAATGAAATCTTTCTTTAGTCAGGGTGGCACAATGGGGTAGAAGTGCAGTATCACAATTGCAACCTCTCAGGGGTTCGATTCGATCCTGAGCTCATGTTACTGTCTGTGTGGTGTTTCTCATGTTCAACCTGTGTCAGTCTAGGTATCCTTTGGGTTCTCTGTTTTTCTCCCACCTTCTAAAAACATGCCAGTATTAACATACCAGTATAACAGTGAGGCCTCGATCACACCTGGCATTAACATGCCTTCTGGCCATAAGTGGTTAGCACTACAACTGGGGTCAATTCTGTTCCAAAGTGATCCAATCACTTTCCATTCTGGGGTGTCTGGGAAATACGTGGCCACATCACATTTATAAAGCAACCACGAACGTGTCTCGACACATCCCGTACAGCAACGAAGGACCAATTTGCCCTAGGCGGAAAATATCTCCCATAATCTCATCTCACATTCAATTTATACATTTTGTTAGCAGACCACCTAAGTCAAGTGTCGTATGCTAAATAGGATTCACATGACCTTTCAGTGTGAAACAAATGCAGTGGAAGGCTGCGGCGATGAACATGCACGACACCCCACCTTCAGTGTAAATGATGTATGAAATCCCATAGCTAGTAGTCACAGGGGATCCATTCGTAATGGCAGGTGTGAACAGATACACGTTTCGACTGTCCATTTGTATATGGATCACTCAAGATGCTGTGAACAGGGTGTGAACAGGGCATAATGTTAATTGGATCTAAGTGTGAATGAGAGTATATATTCATAGATTAATGACTATCTTCAGTAGAACGGAACGCTGGAATCCCTGTGCTCCCATAACTCTATAATCATTACATGGTGAAAGCAGTAACTAAGTAATATGCTTTAGAATAACTGAATGAATAATGCCAAAATAATTTACGGGATGTACCTGGTACCTTTTGAATGGTGAAATATTCTGTTGTGGGGTTTCTACATACAGTACAGAAAATATGTAAACTTTAAACTGTTTATTTTATTTCTCTAAACTATTTTAAATCAAGAAAGTACAAAGATTTTTTATTAATATTAAATATTAACGATCTTGCAGCACAGTGGCTTAGTGGTTAGCGCTGTCGCCTTGCACCTCCAGGGTCCGGGTTCGATTCCTGCCCGGCTTCGATTCCGGCCCCTGTGTGCATGGAGGTACACCAGGTACTCACATTAGGCTAATTGGTGTTACCAAATTGCCCGTAGTGTGTGTATGCATGTGTTCCCTGTGAAGGATTGACACCCTACAGTATATACAGTATATATATACAGTATATATACAGTGTATACAGTATATATATATATATATGATGAATGAATAAATGATCTTGCAATATTTTTAGTTCTCTTTTTAAATGTAACATTTTGTAAATAAAGATAAGATACTGACTACATTAACCGCTTCTGTAAAAGGTCTGATTTCTCTCCTTTAAAAGCACATGTTTAAACAAAACCTTAATGGATTTGATCTAAAATGGATCGTAATGTTTTGTGGAGTCCATGCCGGCTCGAGTTTGCCATGTCATGAAAACGAAAACAGAGAATGTACAGAATACTAAGAAACTCATTTAAATATTTCAAAGATTCTACTGTTCACCCAAATTCCTATCAGTGTTTTGATTTGTAATGGAAATGGTTGCATGAAGAAAGTTTTTTAAATAATTTACAACAAATAAAGAAGCAGTTTCTCTAGTGCTGTCAGATTTTTGGACCTCACTGTACAGCGTATTAGGATTTAAATCTTGGAAAAGCCTCGTGTTAAATCAATATCTCTGCCATAAATCACACTGAGTATAAATCCATGATCATACTGCATGAATTTGATTGTCAGATTATGACAATACCCGTGATCAGGCCATCCATCACAGTAAACGACAACATCCGCGCCACTGTTTGTGTTGCAATCTCGCTTTTAGCAAGCACTGCATCTGCCACACTTTACTTATTCTCTTCTCTTGCCTTTTTCAATCTGAAGCCCTTAAGCCATCCCGAACCTCTATCCTTCGGAGGCTTACTGTTTGGGTTTGCTCATGAATACTGATACTCGCCAGGCATTTCAGGCTAGAGACCACCTAAATAGAATTTCAATTACACTCTCGCATTCCTTTAAGAGGGTTTGCTCATAGATCACGGTGTTCCGGGACAGGAATAACAATGACATTTGGCTTGTCACTAATTGTTTTAGGGTTGTGAGTGTTTTCAATGCTACTCGTATTTGTATTGTTATTCTTATTCTTTATTTTGTGTGAAAGAGCTACCTTTAAACTATAGTGTTAAACACACATAAGTCAAAGAAATTGAGTTGTTAACAAATACAGTATGGCAACAGAATATATAATACAATGTCAACCCTCTACTGAGAAAAAAAAGTTCAATGTACAGACACGAAGATGACTCATCTGCACCTCAACACTACTGTATATATAATGAGATTCATTGCAAAATGAAATAAATCTGTTCTGACAGTTCTGGGCTAATATTTGGAATATTTTTCCAAAATATTCAAAATATTACAAAATAATGGAACTGGAGTCACAAGAGTGGTAAAAAGCACAAATGCTAATTATGTCAAAAAGTAGGATTTTACAAAACGCTATATATCCCACCTCTCATTGTTTTGTGAAAATTGATGAATAGCCTGTGTTTTTTGCCGATGTAAATTTGCAATTTTATCAACAATATGTTATATTATTTAAAAAAAAATACAAATCAATCAATCAATAATTTACTTAACTGAAATAACCAACACATTGCAGTGAATTATTCAGCACCTTTACCACTTTGGAAGTTGATGACAGCACCTTATTACAGTATATTAGACCATGATTGCTGGGGAGAGTGCTATGACGGGACCAGATTACTGTATAAATGTCCTTCTACAGTATCTATACCACTTAATCCTGTACACTGGGTCACAGGGGGGCCTGGAGCCAACCCCAGGAAACAAAATGGGGTACACCCTGGACAGGGTGCCAATCCATCACAGGGCATCACAGAGACACACTTATACACAGTATTTGTGTATGCCAATTAGCCTAACCTGCATGTCTTTGGTCTGCAGGAGGAAACCCACCAATCACAGAGAGAACAGGCAAACTGTTCTGCAATGCACACAGAGGCAGGAATCAAACCCAGACCCTGGAGGTCCAGGGTGACAGTCATAACCACTAAGCCAATTTTAAGATAATTGGTATAGATTATCCTCCCTTTTTTAACTTATATTTTCTTCTAATTCATATCCATAATTATTCATGTTTTTAAAGCTGATTTGCATTATTGCCCACTGTTAAAAGTGTTATATAAATAAAAGTGAAATTTAATTGAATTTAACTTATGGGTAGTGTTCCGTTACTGATCCTTCAGACTGAAGAAGCTACTTGGAAGAGTAGTGAAGCGTTTCAAATCCACGAAAAGAAGTCCAGTCAACATGACTCACCTTCCAGACAACTTCACGATTTAAGACACTTCAAAGACACTAGACAGCTTTGTCTCAGGAAAATAACTTGCCATAATGTCTGACAATGGTGTTTATCTAATTTTTGCAATAAATGTAGAGTCAGTTTGTCAATGCAAACTATAAAAACTGACTGTCCTGGTGTCTGCAATGACATAATCACTGTATAGTGTCTTATAAGCGTTCTTTCTATAGCTTAGTCAATTATGATCTCGTTATCCAGCTTAACAGACAAACAGCTTAGCAAGGTTGGCAAGCATGTTTTTACTGTAGCTGTGCAACTCTTTTTAGGGGAAAATAGCTAATGCATGCTCAAAAACAATAGCACTAATGAACTATTTAACATATTTGGGAACAAAAGAAAAAATTATATTAAGAAAGCTGACGAAATAAAGCTAGGGGTGTGAAGAGTTAGGAAATAGTCCTGAAGGAAAGGGTCACAGATGAAAAAGCTCTTTTGGAACAACAGGGAAAAAAAGAAAGTAAGAAAAGGAAAGAAACTTCATAAGCAGGGCACATGAAAAGCCATATCGGGTTCAGGATCATTGCTGATGTCTGCTGAAAAAGTCATTGCTGATGTCTGCTGATTAAAAAAAAAGTCACTTAAGAGGTTTAAAAAAGATTTTTAAATGGGTTCTTAGCTTACATCCGGAAACTAATCTCACATATATACACACAAATTCAGACAAACATAAGGGATGCATTTGGATTTTGTTCAATTTAAAAAGAATGAAGTTGTAAGAAAAAGTTAAATTGCCAGCTCTGTGTGTAATTCACAATCAGTTCAGTCGGATTGAATGACTCCATATGGGTTACTACCATGCTGTGTTTTATGATACACAATTTAAAATGAAACATCATTTTCAGCAAATTTATCATAATTTAAGAATAAAAAAAAAACTGTGGTATATAGAAACATGAATGGTGTGGCGTTACATAGATCATCCATCTGTTGTCAATGAAGTCTGTCCTGTGCACAGACATGGGTGGATGGAGACTATCCCAAGGAACTTGGTGCACAATACAGGGCACAACTTGAATATGGTGCCAGTCCATCCTAGGCCACAAACACCCACTCACATACTAAAAGCAATTTGGAAATGCCAGTCAACTTATTGTGCATGCTTTTGGACTGTGGGTATGAAACCTGGAGTACTGTTGGAGGAAACCCAGCAAGCATTTGGCCAGACGTGAAACAGACTGGTGCCACGAGTCAAACCCCAATTATAAAGGTTTGAGGCAACAGAGCTAACCACTCACATACTGTACCACCATTATATAGACCCGTTAACATAAATTGCGGTTGGGGTAGCTCAGTGGTTAAGATGTTAAACTACTGATAAAAAGGTCCAGGTTCAAACCCCAGCACCACCATGTTGCCAGTATTGGGCACTTAAACAAGGCCCTTAACTGCTCATACAGTATGTGTCAAGCAATAAAATATAAGTTGTAGCATATACAGTATTTGAAGTTAGGGAAAGACTTTATGCTTGCTCTGTATGTTTATCTAATAAGATATGAATTACATAAAACCATGTTCTTTGAGTCAATTTCTATCAAGGACAAGATTTACAACTTTATCACTCAACTCGACTCTAATCATTATTATTATTATACTCTATTATTACTTGGTCATGGCTGAGATTCATGCAGATTAAATGATACAGTAAGGTCAATGAGTTCAGGCTTATTCTGACCGAGTCAAAGATTTTTAGTTTATTTAAAAAGAATCTAACCAGGGACGTATCTGCTTATTATAAATAAATAAATAAATAAAAATAGCAACAATCTTTTGCGATTTGACAATAGCTTCTTGTTGTCTGCCTTAGACGGCGACATGATTAGTCTTCACACTTGGAAAATGTGTGTATGAGGGAGTGATGTGCGTGTGCGTCTGACTGTGAAAGCAAAGCAACAAGATCATTGAAGTGCAAGTCCAATCTAATGATGATCTAGATGCGCAATATGTTCATATGTCGTTGCATCAGTCTGAGAACTGGGTCAGAGCAGAGACTAAGGGGAAGCATGGGGGCTTTCATTCGGGGCGTGTTCTTGTGATCTTGAAGCACCTTCGTCTCGTAAAGGAGATGAGAACCGAGAAAGAGACTTTTACGAGACGTTTTTAAGATTTCGTAATAGATTCCTTCTATCACATTGTAAAACTGCAAACGGCTTTTTCAAATAATATTGAATCCATACAAAAAAAAAAAAAAAAACGATAACTATTAAAATGCATACTCATGCAGCAATGCTTATCTGTGCTAAGCCAAAATCCTGGGTTATCTAATGGAAATTATATATATATAATTTTCTTTAAGAAGCTCAACATAAGGATCTCCTTCAAACCACTGGCTCATAATTTTATCTTGTTATCCTTGTGATGCTTTCCACTGACATAATTATTAATGTAGTCCGTTAATGCTAATCTACACCTAAATCTAACGCTATAACTATCATCAGTATCCAAAACAAACCATTTGTCTCTGAAACATGTTTGAAACACTAGCTAGATTCTAACCGCTAGCTAGCAAGTTTAATTAGCGTAATTATGGAGAGTGGAACAGACATTATCAATTTTGTTAGCTAAGGTGATTAGCCAGCTGAACAAACTACAGCTGTACAGTATGAACATGGAAGGCAGGTACAGTTAGCTTGCAAGTTATTAGCAGTGGTGTCATTTGTTCTTTCTACAGAAAGAAAGTAGCCCAAAAATATCATTACCAGTCGAACAATGACATCATAAACTTATTTTTATACCTTTAAGTTGTCAAGATAGATATCAAAAGGGTTTCCATTAAGAATGATTTTCTGAAGACACTTAGAATATATTTTTTCTTTTATAATTAGATTTTATTATATCGATTCTTATCCATCTCCATCCAACTAGGAAGCTAGTCCAACAGTCACTACCATTGTATTAAGTCCCATTTTTACGATCGTAATAGGACTTCTAGTCAACATTTATACACGCATTCACACACTTGGGAACTTGGGAACGCTAACTAGTTCAACTAATCCACATGTCTCTTGGACTATAGGAGGAAGCCCACCAATCACAGGAAGAACATGGAAAACCTTATGCACAAATACCCTGGAAATCAAACCCTTGACCTTGAAGGTGCAAGGCGGCGGTGCTAACTAATACACCACCATGCCATTAATTGAGTATTATACAAAGGATTAAACAAGGTTGTAACATCACAGTTGACATTTTTACATATCAACAAGGCAGTGTTTGGGAAATAGGTGGATGGAATAACTCACATTTTTAAATATAGCCAAGAAAATAGTTTAGAACTTGCAAAGGGAACTGTTAATTTATCATAATACAGTACATAGCCCGGGATAGGTTCCAGGGCACAAGACAAGGGTAAACCCTGGTTGGGTGCCAACCCATTGCAGGACACATGGCACACAAAATTCTACACTACATGCAATTTGGAATCACAAACAAACCGGGCGCTGGAGAAGAAACTTAGAACAAGAGGAAGGTTTCAACCAGACAACCCTGAAGGTGTGAGACCACTAAACCACCAGTATCTGGAAGAAACGCATGGGGCATCCAAGCATGGGGCGAACATGCACACAACTTCACACACACAGACCTGACATGAGATTCGAACCCCCAACCAAGGAAAGAACGTACCTCAACGTACCTTATTTGTACCTCAAGGAGAACAGCTAAATGTCCCAAGGTTAAAATAGTGCGAACCAGACATTTGGTTCTTGCTAAGACATAAACACACCTATACACTTATAGGCCAACCAGTTCCACATCTGCTTTGGAAAGGATTAAAGCTGGAGCTTGACTCTGAATATCTCTGCTTTTTCCTTGGGGCAGTCAGCCCAGCGTGGGTACGCAGCGTGAGCGGGCTGCCGAGTGAGGAATCCACCTCGCATAGCCGCATCAATTACCTCATTCTGACATACAACTGGATGACACTTATCAGCTCACCAACCAGTTCCACGCTTACTTACTTGTCTGGCATGATTACCCAACATTCCCCCTGACACGTAAGGTATTCATGGTAAGGCTGAGCTTTTTAAATCAATTAATAATTCATTTTAAAAGTACAATTCTAATTGCGTCATGCCATATTATGTCATTGAGACAAGCTCTATGGTGCTGATCTTACACAGCCATTCACTTTAGCAGTTTTCCCTGAGTGGAGCTCTAGGATGTTCTTGCCCTCTTAATCAGTTTTTGTAGCTAACGGCCTGTGAAGCATAATGTAGAAAATTTCCAGCGTGAAAGCTGCCGTCAGCGGTATATCGAGGAGCTCAGCACGCTATAAATAGGGGACTCGATGGCTAAAAATCACGAGAGGACTTATGTATGCCCAACGTGCTTCCGTAGCAGGTTTGAAGGAATGTTACCGAAGCCAAAACCGAATCAATACTATCGAGTCAGCATTCATGACATCGATTATTTAACAATAGCTCTGAGCTGATTACTCGCAGGGCATGCAAGTGTATCGCTTTCTAAACAGATTTAGCAGTGTGTAAAATTAATGAGCCTCTCGCCTTACTCTGGTCTCCAGGCAAACGGATTGATGCAACACTTGAAATGTCATAAACTGCATCTTTGCATGAAGCTTGCAATAAAACAATAAACTAGAAAACAGTCGAGAGCATCGCAGCCTGTTTGGGAGTGTCGAAAGTGTTTTTCCTAACCATGGGGTATACTAAGATATCATCTGACCTTTGCAGAAACACACCGGGCTGTTGTAATAAACCGATAGAACACACCGCAGCACTGTTGTCTGCATTGGGCTCGGTGGGTTTTTTAACAAACAGAGCATGAGACGAGTAAACGTCTGAGTCAGACCAATAGAGCAGCTCCTGTTTACCAAATAGACCTCTCCGACTCGGAGCACTGCAGCACACAGACTCTTAAACGCTCCGAGAAATTATGCTGAAATTATTTTAGATATAAATGCTTCTGCGGAATCCCGAAATCTTATTTAGAGATTTTGATTTTATTAGACGCCAGACATTTAAATGCATCACATCCATTTGATATCATGTTATAATATAACGTTTAACAAAGCAAACGATAATGGAGCATAAAGGCGTCCCAAAATGCAATGAGATTTAATTAAATTGGCTAAAGAGAACTGTAAGTTCAGCCTAAGTGAATTCCTGCCATAATAAACCTCCCAGTGTGTAATTTATACCTCTGGTTTTTTAAATACATCTTTATCATGTGCCTCACAGTCGGTGGCTTATAAAGCCTGAACGCGTTTGCTGATTTATAAAGACAATTAAAAGTACTCGTATGGATAAAAGTGTAACACTGATCAGATAGTGGATGGCACCAGCAACTGTAAACGTAACTCGATTGCAACTCTTTTTCTCATAGAGTGATTGGTAATGTACACATTTACGGTATAGCGGAGGGCGTATTACTAAGGGGTATATTTATACTCTAGCTGGCACATGCGCACAAATGCACACATGCGAATGCGACTCCATTACACCTAAACGAACATCTGCACACTTGATACACCTGTTATAAAATGCATCTTGTGCCTCAGACTTAAATAATAGCAAACAGTGGCAGCACTGAGACAAAAATCTTTTTCACATAGGTATTTAGTACAGCAGTTAATGACATTATCCTTTTTTTAGCCGGAGTGACATCCTCAGCTGAGCAGGGAGGCAGAGCGACATCCAGCGTGGTGCCGGGTGACACAATGACATCTAAGGAGGGGCAGAGAGACAGAGCAACACCCTCCAAAGAATGGGAAGTCAAAATAATATCTACTAAAGCCCCAGGAGAGACACAGCAGTATCCGAGGTGGGTCAGAAGAAGGCACGGCGCCCATGGTGATGCAGTGAGCGGAAATGGCTTCCTTTCCAAAGTCAAGGGATGGATTGGGCACTACTGGTGAGGTCGAAATTTCTTTGCAGGAGCTCACCTATGTTGGTCTAGGTGGTCCTTGTTGTGGTAGAACAATGTCTCGTTCCCCAGGATCAGCTTATTCTGGAACCACATGCACAGAACCTGTTCTGCTGCATGTACAGTATATTGAGCTCTTACTTCCTGCCGCGGAATTTGAAATGAAGCAGTCGCAAATTGAAGTCCACACACAATAAACATGAAAACAATTGCGAAGAACAACCATGGGAACAAGACAGGAACAAAGTATAGACTCAAGCGATTAGTAGCAACAAAAGCAGGAGGCAGAGACACAAGAAACCTGAATGGAAAGACTCTGGTGCACATGATCAGGGGACACGCTGGGGCTGATGGGAAAAGTAGCTGGGCACCTCTTTGGCCTTTATATTTTGATATGATGGGGACATAGTGGTTAGCACTGTGGACTCTTACCTCCAGGTATAACCTTCGATTGCCACCTCTGGTCTGCATATTTGGAGTTGCTCCCCATATTTGTTGGGTTTTTTGGGGTGTACTTCGTTTTCCTCCCACAGTCCAAAGATTTGTAGACCAGGCTAATTGGCATTTCCAAATTGACCATAGTGTGTGAGTGTGTGCCTGCTTGTACTCTGCAATGGACTGGACCCCAATCCTGGATATACAGTGCAGTACCTCACTTCATGCACCTTCTCTCCTAAGATTGGGATTCTGCACCTCTCAACAGGATAAGCAGTATAGAGAATGAATAAGTATTTTTTTTTGCCATGCAAAAGGATAAAAGTATTTATAAACTCTATGTCATCATCAATCAATTACAACTCACGCTTAAATGTATGCTTCCTCCATATGCACATTTCCGCACATGCCTAATGGACATTTAAAAATCCACTGTACAGTAACTACGTTATATTTTCCAAGCTGCCCTTTTAGTCATATCACATGGAGTAATGAATACAGGATGGATTAACATCGTTTTTCCTGATGTACATTAATGTTCGTTTCTAAACTCCAGGGAGCGTGGTGGATACAGCTGGTATTTTGCAATAATATTAATAATATCTTATTTAAGGATTATAATATTGTACTGTTTTCTTGACTGTTTCTACAAAGGTTAATCTTAATAAATGATATAAATTTTGACAATCCTTAAGACCAGCACAGGTAGTCATGATATCTTATCAGTTGGAATGAATTGCATGTGGTTCGAGCTGAGATCTATTTTACAGGTAAAATCAAGTAAAGAATCAAGATTAAGAAAGTTAAATTCATTTATACAAAAAAAAAAAAAAAACATTCCTCCCCAAATTACCCAAAATATAAGAAAATTATATCTAAAGACTATCACCTAGACTCCAATTCAACTTTTCCAGCACCTTTACTTTTGTTTTTAAGCCTTTACGTAACAGGTTTTTAAAAAAAAAATTCCTGTTGCACTGACAATCCAAGAAACGTAATTTACAGTCAGCATTATAAGGAATCTTGGGTTGGAATTGGCAGAACACCTATCTATACTGTATAAATATGCTGGCTCAGAGATATTAAATGTCATCACACTCCATTTTAAGCCACAATAGAAGTACGACTACTTGGTGACAGGCAAGAGCCAACATTTAATCAGGTAGAAATACAGAGCGAGAGAGTGAGAGGTCATAATAGCATGGGGGGGTATCCATTCTATAGTACGTGTACTGTTGTACCAAAGTATGTACCATGGGAGAACCTTGTACTACTGTATATCCGCACTACTGTATAAGTACCATGGTACTATCAAAAATAGGTACAAAAAGACGTGGCCTGAATCTGGTGTGTTTCCCCAGAAGATTTTATTCAACTAATCAATTGATTAACAGTATTTTTGTTAACTAAATTGGGTGTGGAGAGCAGGACAAATACTGAAATATGCAGGCCGTTGGCAATCCCTCATGCTGCCTGAGCTGAATCATACTGTAGATTGAATTTCATGGTAGTAAGCTTGATTTCGAACTCTAACCAATATTAGCTAAAATAGAAAAAAAAAACATATTACTTTTTAATCGCGAAGAAATATATTGGATGAAATACTATTTTGTTTGAAATCCAAAAATGTGCCAAATTCAGCCACCACATTGGCGGCAGGACCTCACAAGGTACATTTTTCGTCTTTAAGTTTTATTTTTCTGTTCTTTTCAGGTTCTTATTTACATTGACTGCCTTCGGCAGGTGTACATTATTTATCCAGAGTGACTTACATTTTATTTTAGCAGTTAAGGGATTAAAGGGCCCTTATGTCCCCTGTGTGTTGCTGAATCCCCTTCACTTTTACTGTAGGTTATGTGTTCTGTAATGTGTTTCTGCTCAGTATGGTGGTACAGAGTGATTATTTGAGTTGCACCGTGGACTTCCTGTAAGCTCAACAAATTCCGGTCATTCTCTATGTCTAGATACACACAGTACAAACCAAAAAGATTTTATTGTACAGGGAGGGTTAAAAAGAACTAGGCATTGTTTCTAATACAAATTTATTGAAACAAATTACAGTATATATGCACTTTATTACATAGGAAGTTCTATAGCTATTAAATCTTCTTTGTCTTTCGGCTGTTCCAATATTGCCTTCTTAATATTCACCGACCCTGTAGTTCATATTACTGTAGATAGAGTGTCATATTGGTGTCTGTAACACTAAGGGATAGGAATGGTTTAAGATTTTATTTTATTTTATAAGCACCTTAAGGTTGCAAATTTATAGAAATTATGGTTAATAAAACAAAACATAATATAGAATAAGAATATGAGAATACTACAAATGCGGACAATTACAGTAATTGTATAACTGTATCGCATTGTTTGTTTTCCCACTTAAATAATAATTAATGCATTTGAACCATATTATTAAAAAATGTCACCTGAAGAGAAGCAAATGACTGAAAATGTTTCTAAAATTGAGGTTAATAAATAGAAAAGGATAATGCAGTTCGACAATTCAAACTAACACTTTGTATGTGTTAAGGACAGTTAAAAAATTGATTCTGAGCCAATACTAGAGCTGAATAGCATTAAATTACATGTCAAGGTCATGGCATCATGGCAGTTGGTGTTGAATATTAAACCTCATATGCCAAAACGTTAATTCAATATTCTTTCGAGGTGCCAATAGCAACAGTTTGACCTTCCGTATTGCTGACAATCTTTGTCCTGTGAACTGAGTCCTAATTTCAGTTTCATAGCTGAAAGTAGTGCTCTGGAACTCTGGGGCTGACGTTAATGAAGAGGAGATAACCCAATGTCACAAACCCAGTGGCACAGAATTAATGCTTTCAGTGTTGCTGTTATCTAGCACACTCACAGACAGGAGGAGACATTTTTAATAAGCACTTTTCGCTTTTGTCCAAGGAACCTGTCCGATCGACCCATTTACTCTCGGATGCCCCACGAAAAACTGGCGATGCAGCAGCGTGATGGAGATAAAGGTGAAAATATCATCGGAAAACAACTCTTTGAAGGGTGCTACACCTCCGGCTGGGGGAAAATATCAATTTGATGCGTATAATGCTCGTCCTCGCCCTCCGCTGCGCCACTGCTTCTCTGCCATGTTCTCTTATCTGCATTGCACTGCTTGTGGGTCACCGGGCATCAAAGGATAATCTGTTCTCCTGAGAATCAGTCATGGAGGCTCTGATGTGCTTATAGACAAGACAGGAGTTCCTGAAGAAAAAAAACAACAAGAAAGAAAGAGAGAGAGAGAGAGAGAGAGACATTTTCTCAATAACTAAAGACTTACTGTACCAACACACACACACTATCTCTCTCTCTCTCTCTCTCTCTCTCTCTCTCGGCTAAAATGCAGTCTGTTCATCTTTTCCAGTATTTCCAGTTTCTGGCTGGTAATTGTACTGTAAGTTGACACTTTCACAAATCTGTGCAGGTCGTAAAGAAAACAAATCCGTTTCGTATCCTAACAGTTTTAATTGGCAGCTAGGAAACGTGTACACTATCGACTACAAGGTGAGACTAGTTCATGGAACAGGAGCGTTTTGTTGTGCGAAAAAACTCTTCCTCATGGGATACCTTGTTAAATAACACACTCCACAAACACTGTATTTCAGCCGTGTTTTTTTGCCATATTAGACTTGGGCTAATCGTTTGAGCGTCTGTACACAAAATGTTATTACAGTTAATATAATGTATTGCTGCACTATTACAAATGTTATCACTTCAGGGGCCTCGCTGTGGCGGAGGTGCAGTGGTGGAAAGAGTAGGAAATTATAATTCACTTGAGTAAAAGTAGTGCTCGAGTTACCCCACTAAGAGTCTGGAGGAAAACTACTTGAGTAACTACGTTACAGATAAATTTTTACACTTATGTAATTGATGCAAGTAATCCAAAAATATTCTAAATGCATTTTGTGCATGTGTTAAATAACCAAGTGAGCTACAGTATGCTGAACCAAATACAGCCTCTATTTTTACAGTAACAGAATATAAAGAAACGTAACATTAGCTGACGAGGTACTGTAACTGCAGCGCATGTATCAGCAGCTAGCTAGGTTTGTAGCTAGCTACACTAAGTATCTCATGTTAGTTGGTGATTGTATGGCGTGTTATTGGACTACAGTCCAGAAGGTCCAAGGTTCAAACCCCAACACAACCAGGTTGCCACTGTTGAGTCCTTAAACAAGGCCCTTATCCCTTAACAACTACTCATATGTATAGTATAATGCAATAAAAATGTAAGTTGCTCTGGATAACGGCGTCTGCCAAATCCTTAAATGTAGTTGCAAGAAACATCCATCCTTCTTGCTAGTAAAGAAGCCTCTTTGGACCACATAGACTGTAGTAGCAATAATATTTAGATTTAAGTTTTCAATGGTAACACGTTTTTTCTGGTCAAGTCTTAGATTTAAGTCCTTATGTATTATATTTATTCCATTCCCATTGGAAATTTTACCCAACGTATACAGTATGTACCATGGTGGTCTGATGATACTTGTGCCATGGTAATATAGTACCAAACTATTTTTGACAGTACCATAGCGTATTTGTTGATATTGTACATGCACCACCCTACTGTACAGTATATGGCGCTTCCATGGTACATACTTTGATACAACAATACATGTGCTAGAATATGGTATACGATTCTACCCTGTACAGTATTATGTTATGGTACTATGGAACACATACTGTACTGTACCAGGATACTGTTAAAAATATGTTTTCCATTTTTGTGTACCATAATGATAATATTTATATAGTACGCTACCATTGTATGGGTGTAACGTTAATTAAATACCATAGTGTATGATGTAATTACTCAACGTTATATGGTTTAGGCTGAACAGCACAATACCAGGAGTACATGTATGCACAAACATACCATATTAGATACCTGTTAAATTTTGGTAGCCACTGTGGTACCTAATAAGTACCATGGAATTCAGCAAAGTCATGTGGTACACACTATGGTACAGTACAAAATAGTACCCACTGAAGCTTAATACTATTTTACATTTCTTTTAATATTTTAGTAAAATGTCTTATTGGCGGCGGCGCGGTGGTGTAGTGGTTAGCACTGTCGCCTTGCACCTCCAGGGTCTGGGTTCGATTCCCCGGCCAGGCTCAATTCCCGTCTCTGTGTGCATGGAGTTTGCATGTTCTCCCCGTGCTTGGTGGGTTTCCTCCGGGTACTCCGGTTTCCTCCCACAGTCCAAACATATGCAGGTTAGGCTAATTGGCGTTCCCAAATTGCCCGTAGTGTGTGATTGTGTGGATGTGTGTGTGCCCTGCGATGGATTGGCACCCTGTCCAGGGAGTACCCCGCCTAGTGCCCGAAGTCTCCTGGGATAGGCTCCAGGTCCCCCGCGACCCTGAACACAGGATTAAGCGGTATAGAAAATGAATGAATGAATGGATGTCTTATTGGATGGTATTTCTGTAGTTCTGTGTTGTTGTCATTAGTGGCACAGATCATTGTCTGTGTATTCTACATGGTGCAGTCTTCATTATAAGCCTATTGTGTCACTGCTCTTTCAGTACAGGATGCTTGAATTTACTTTTTGATTAACAGTCAGATGATGTAGTTGTGGAACTAGCAAAAGTAGATAGAAGGATTGGGTCTGTTTTTACTGCTGAACTCTTAATGCAGTATATCATTATATAAAAAACAACTAAAATAGAATTTAAATAGAAAGTGAATGAAATATGATTTTTGGACTGAAATTGCTACATACAGTTTTGTACCCACATATCCATTAGGAAACATTTGGTAAATCTCATACTTACTGTAAATGCCCACAAACACAAGTACAGGCCAATTTATTCATTGTAACAAAAAAGAGTGAGAGATGTATTTATAGCATTTTGAAAAAAAAAAAAAATAATAATATTTTGCCGATCATGCTTTTTAACACCATTGTGAATCAAAGCTGCACAGTCCAAAGCCATGTAGATTAGGCTAATTGGTGTTCCCAGATTGCCAGTAGTGTGTGAATGATTGTGAGCGTGTGTGTACTGTATGCTTGAACCCTGTGATGGATTGGCAAGCTGTGCCTCATGCCCTAAGTCTCCTGGGATGGACTCCAGGCCATCTATGTATACAGGACAAAGTGGTATAAACGATGTGAGAGTGAGTGAACTAAGCAAAGTCGTTTTAGTTTTCAACTGTAGACAAGGTCATGCAAAGTGAGAAGTCTAGAAATATCACATGACTGAAGCACTCAGGAAGCTGATGGCTCCAAAAGACTTAGCAAAATGCATTAAGGTGACTCCATTCCTCTCTATACGATATATAAAAACTGTTACAACACATCTGCAGATTCTCCACAGGAGTCGAAAACCTCATAAAGTCAGAGTCTCTCACCCATTACATGAAGCTGCTCTGGCTGCAGTACATTTGGACAGAGACGCCTTTAATGCATTCTCAACATACTGTTATATCACCTGCTGAGCTTTATATTCCTCTGGAATGAAGGCAAGTTCCAGGTCAAAGAGCTTCACGCTCATAAATATCTATTCGCTCTCATGGTAATACCAGCGCGCCATCTGAGTCTAACAAAGTCTCGTTATCCGACTCGGAACAGAACGCGTACCATATAAAGGTTATTAAATTATTATGAAATTATTCGAATGATCTCGAAGGGCAAACATGGCATCGTCAGTGCTCACAAACACAGCTCTATTTTATATACAATCAGAATCAATATTTCTCAGCAGCAGTATTATTTCTCATCAGCAGTAATTCTATTAGGTCAGCGGCGTATTTGTTCTCATGTGTCGCCTCTCCAATCTCTGGACCCTATTTCTATTATCTGTGTTTCTCTGGAGGGGTCTCTTTTTCTGGCAAAACAAAATGAATGCAATCTGTCATTATCAAGAGAGGCGAACACTTTTTTTTTTTTTTCCAACAGGGCTGCAGAGAAATGTGTCTGCATGACACAGGTATATTGAGTAGAATTTTTCCACCAAATAGAGCATGGCAGTCTATAAGAAGAGGTTCACTCGGCGGATTTTCGTCCTAATGCAATCACATAGTAGGAAGCCGAGCCGGTTATTACTTCTCTACTCTTGCTCTTTGCTCACTTGTGTATGTACGCAAAGTAAAGGAAACTTTGATTCAGAGCAACAGTTTATGCCTTTCAAAAGTTAGGACCTACTTAGTAGTCAGAACTGATCGTGAGAACCGAGTGCCACACTTTTTAAACAATGTGCAGCTTAGTGCTTTTTGGTAATTTACAGTAGAGATGATAAGCTTGAAGCTTGGAAATACTCATAGGCAAATTATCAAACAGTTTCAACAATTATTTAACAAGAAGTTTAACAACTTAAAGTTGCCTTGTATACAACCTGCATTAGCTATAATAGCTATAAAAGCATTCTCCATTCTTTCAATTATGTACAGTATTAATGTACGTAGGTGGCATGTGGTGTGGTGATTAGCACTGTCGCCTTGCACAGGGTCCGGGTTTGATTCCCGTCTGTGTTTGCATGTTCTCGCTGTGCATGATGGGTTTACTAACTGGCGTTCCCAAATTGCCCATAGAGTGTGAATGAATGTGCGAGTGACTGTGTGTGCCCTGCGATCAATTGGTACTCTTTCCAGGGTGTACCCCGCCTTGTGACCTAAGTTTCCTTGCCCTCCGCGACCCTGAATATAGGATAAAGTAGTATAAATGGTGAGTGAGTGAGTGTATTAAATGGAGTGGAAAGGTGACATAGTGGTTAGCACTGTCGCCTTTGCACCCCCAGGGTCCAGGTTCGATTCACGCCTCGGGATTGTGTGCATGGAGCTTGCATGTTCTCTCTGTGCATGCTGGGTTTCCCCCAGGTACACCGTTTTTCTCCCACAGTCCGAAGACATGCAGATCAGGCTAATTGGTGTTCCCAGATTGTGTGTGATGTGCCCTGCGATGAGCAATGGATTGACACCCTGTCCGTGTTTTACCCAAAAGTCTCCTGGGATAGGCTCCAGCCCCTCTGCAAAGGATAAAGCGGTATAGATGATGAGTGAGAGAATGAATAATATTTATATGACACATTTACTCAAACCTGCAGCAGTAATAAAAGTGTAAAATAATAAAAATAATAAAATTTATAACTCTAAATCTTGATTAATGTAATTCCCTTTTTTTCAGCAGTATCCCAGTTAAAAAACTTATGGGAAACCACTCTGTTCTCTATAGGGTACCAATAACCTTTATGGGTTTCCCGTTTTATTTATTTATGTTTTTTCCGGCAACTTCAAGTGTTCACCTAGATTTGTTCCAGCTTACCTTGTAGACCTCCTCGATCTCTATACCCCTGAATGTACACTTCCTCTGGTACTGTATTCCTGGTACAGTAACTCTACGTTTATAGTAGGCATGAAATTTAATGTCTTAGCACCTAAAATCTTTGGCATTTCCTGCTGTAAGCTGAGCTGAAAACCTTTTTTTTTTGTTGTTCTTTTTTTTTTTTCAAAACCTTCTCCAGGCGTTCAACTTTATTTTTAGTTTTCATTTTTTGTGTGTGTAATGTTAGTCCCTGGTTATTTGTATCCCTGGTCAACCTTGGTTTTGTGAAAATAATAATAATAATAATAATAATAATAATAATAATATATAGGAGTGATAGTATAAGTAGTAGGAGTATTACTATATGTGTAGTATTGTTAGCAACATTAATATTGACATTATCATCATCATCATCATCATCGTATTATTATTATTTTTTTTTATTATTCTTCTTATTATTATTATTATCATTATTTTAGTCATTGTAGTAGTTGTAGGAAGACAACTACTAAGCGAGTAAGCGAGGAGAGCACCTGCCTGCCAAAACCCACAATCAAAACCAGTAACAGAAGCACTTCCAGCAAGAAAACACATCTGATAACATTATGTCATCTTAAACTACACTTTACCTCATTAGTAATTCCGAATTACATCCAGAGGCAAGTCATTCGGAATTGCCTCTGAACCACCCGTGTTGGGTTTCAAACTTTCGTTACTGCTAGTTAACGTGGGAGCGAGCTTCCGCCAACGCGCTGCAGCTGACTGATATCCAGTGCTGTGGGGTTTTGGCAGGCAGATGTTTGTTGCAAAATCTCCCAAGTAAAATGTGTACCAGGATAAGTTGTGATGGTTCATGATATTCAGTTTTATTCCAACAACACAGACAGCAGAATTTTTTTTTTTTTTTTGCAAGGATGATGTTGTATAAAAGTGGATGATGTGAAGTGATGAAGGTTGTGGTTGAAGTACTGGCAAGAATTTAAAACTACAGTACTTTCTCCCCAGGTAGTAGTCGCAGTACAAGTTGTAGTACATTATAGGTGCAGTAGTAGGATAAGTTGTGGTAGTAGTTTTAATACATAACAAGTATTAGTGTACAGTAAAGTCAGCAGGCATCAGTGTAAGGTGAGACAGAGAGAGAGAGAGAGAGAGAGAGAGAGAGAAATGTAAAGACCTTGTTCAGGAGTGTTTGTAGTAGTAGCAGTAGAAGTAATGCATAACAAGTAGTAGTACTGTACCTGTACATAGTTAAAAACCCAGAGATGATTTATGAGTTCATATGAGATCCAGATAACCACTCTGACTGTTAACTCATCAGTGGGAAAAGTGCTGTGCAGTAGTAGTAGTAGTAGTAATACAGTAACTCTCCTACATGAGAACATTCGAATATACGAACGTATATGATCTCAGAAGTTAGATACAGTAACATGTCTGTCGTGTCAGATGTCTGGAAGCAAGCGTAAAAGCAGCGGCAATGAAGCTAGTACTGCTAAGAATCACCAAGCAATAATGACAGAGCCAAAAGTGAAATAAATTGAGAGAATAGAGCGAAGTGAAAAGATTCCAGACATTGCTTGTTCTTTTAACATGAATCGTTCAACCATCTGCACGACTCTAAAGAACAAGGACAAGATCATGGACCATGTGGAGTCTACTGTGTCGATGATGTCAACAATAATATCGGAGAAGCTTGGAAAAGTGATAGAACAGATGAAGAAGCTTCTCAGTGTATGGATGCAGAATCAGCATTAGCATGTGTATAGCCAATTGTGTTAGTATATTAGTACGTTTTGGACTTACAAACGAATTGGACTTACAAATGAGCTCTCTGAGCTATGTACTGTAATAGTGAGAACAGTAAAATAGTAGTAGTAGTAGTAGCAACAGTACCACAAGTATAATAGTAATACTCATTTTGCTCTTTTTTTTTAGCTATCCTGACACGGTGCACTGGTGTTGATTTTCAGCAATAAAAACACACACATTTCTACTTCCATGTACCTCAGTTAGTTTATCAGCTGGAGCTCAGTGGAACAACAGAGGTCAAGAAATTGAGTGTTTGCTAAAACATTTGGGGCGGCATGGTGGCTTAGTGGTTAGCACTGTCGCCTCACACCTCCAGGGTCCGGGTTTGACTCCTGCCTTGGGTCTGTGTGCATGGAATTTGCATGTTCTCCCCATGTTTGATGGGTTTCCTTCAGGTATTCTGGTTTCCTTCCGCAGGGCAAAAACATGCGGATTAGGCTAATTGCCCTGTTATGGATGGGAACCCTGTATAAGGTGTACTGCACCCAAAGTCACCTGTAGGCTCCAGGCCCCAACAACCCTGTATGCAGGACAAAGCCCTATAAGAGTGATGAGTAAAACATTTGGCAACTAGTGTATGTAAATAGTGTAGATTTTAAAATAATTTAAGAAACGTAACTAGATCACCACTCTTTAACTTTTAGAGTGGTTCCTTAAATTACTTAGATTCCAGCATGTGCACCTTTCCAGGTAAAAGCTATGGAGAAGCAGTACAAAAGATGTACAACCGTACCAAAAGATAGATACATAATAAGAAGGGAAAATCCTCAATGTTAAATCAATACCCAGAGTTTTGTTTTAACAATTTCAGTGTACATTTGTGAATATTTGGTCATGTCTAAATACTAAGGTGCTTAGTCAATACTGAGAATTTTTTTTCAGAGGGTGTGTACTACAGTAGGTGTTATAAAAAAATGTGAGACTAGTTTTGTAACACGCCTACAGATGGCAGCACAAGGCTTTCATGCACAGTCACTGTGAGCTTCATAAGTCAGTGTGCCAAAAGACATCATCCTGTGTTCATCTGGAGCTGTGCAACTGGTGCTATTCTGACCATACTATTTCATCATGGACGACAAGTTAGAACAAAGAGTGGATGTAAAATTCTGCGTGAAAATGGGCAAATCTGCCACAGTGATGTTTGACACGATTCTGCAAGTTAACACCGATGCTGAAATGAGGTGTTGGAGGTGTTCTGAGTGGGATGAGTGGAATAGCATCACTGGAGGACAATGAGAGCTCTCTGAGGCCTTCGACAAGCCCAACTTCCGAAAATGACGAAACCATTTGACAACTTGTGCATGATTATCATCGTAGAACAATCCACAACTTTGCTGTCATTGTCAATTTGTCATATGGAACAGTCCAGGCAATTCTCACCTGTGATTTTAACAAAATCTTGAACAAAGATTTGAAAGTCTGTCGAGATCTCTGTCACCGTGCCGAGGATGACCCGTTCTTCATGTCGAGGATCATTACCGGTGATGAAACTTGGGTGTACGGGTACGACCCTGAGACGAAGCAACAGTGGAAGAGCCTAGTACAACCGGAAAAGGCGAAACAGGTCTGCAGCTCGACCGAGAGCTGGCTCAATGTCACTGTGCTTCAAAAATTTGTTCCCAGGGGCCAGACCATCAATAGTGAATTCTGCTGCCAGGTTTTAAGGCGATCTCGAAACTTTTTGATACCCAAGTACTGTGAATAAACCTCATACAAACACAGGAATTTTGTAAAGCAAATTACATTAATCATGAATAAATAAATACATAAACACTGTAAACATAAAGCAGCAGTACGATACTGTATGTCCATTAGTGTGTTTTTAAACATAAAGTTTCAGTGTAAGTTTTGTGTGTGTGTGTGTAAGAGTTGGGCGCGTGTTGCCTTTTTAGTGTCTCGCGCCGAAAGCGCGCGTGCGCTGCGTAGTAATTACCGACAGCTCTCGCTTGCACGCGCGCACTTAACAGCACGAGACACACTCGACGTGTGTACTTCCTGTTGTTTTTACCTTTACTACACGACCACACACACACACACACACACCGTGGATGTGATGTGAAAGCCGGAATACGGCACTGATGATTTTTATTCATCTATTTTTTTTTTTATTTAAGAACCTGTGTGATGAATAACCGACGCGTTTCTATCCGAGGTGCGCGAGCCATCCTCACGCGGCGAGAATAAAAGCGAAGGGGGTTGGAGGAGGGGGTGTGCGCGTGTGTGTAAGGAATAGCACGGGCACTGCGGCTCGGCTCGCGCTCGGACTCAAAGTTGCGCGAGGTGGGAGAGAGATGACAGCGCGCGCCTGAGACACGACATCTGGAACAGGTAGGACGGTGTGTGTGAAGGAGAGAGAGTGAAGACCTTGTTCAGGATGCTGTGTTTGTAGTAGAAAGCATCGCTGCATCGGACATGGTAACACACACACACACACTAAACCCACACACACTAACCCCGACGCTGCAGTGCGCGCGCTTGTTCGTGTGTGTGTGTGGAGAATCGCATCAGTGTGTGTGTGTGGAGAATCGACTTTGAAACTCGTTTACCCGATGTTGTTTTGGACATTTAGAGATTCTCATACACACGCGCAAACACACACGTGCGCAAACTCGGACGCTGCACCATGTGTGTGTGTGTGTGTGTGTGTTTACGTACTGTAAGGTCATCACAGTGCTCGACTTCTGCCAGGATGCAATTTTTTATGCAAATCAAATAAATGCAAGAACACACACACACACACACACACACACACTAACTTGGATGCTGAGGTGTGTGTGTAGGGCAATTACATCAATACACGACTTTGAAACACCATTTTTGGTACCAGTTTTATTGTTATAGAATATGCAACTAAGACAAGGTAAACAGTGTGTGTGTGTGTCATCACAGTCCTCTTTTTGTCCAGAATTTTTTGTGCAATGCATATATAAATCTAAGTACACACACACACACACACACACACACACACACACACATCTCAGCATTCAGGTTAGTGTGTTTGCGTGTCTACTTGAATTTATGTACATTGCATAAAAAATCTGAGAAAAAGCAATGAGATTGATGATGGATTTACCAACCTGTGTGCTGAGATTGTGTGTGTGTGTGTGTGTGTGTGTGTGTGATTTTGAAACTCGTTAGCATTTTGTGTGTCAGATTTATTGTTTAAAGGTCCTAAGTGATTTCTAAATTCTGTAGCACACACCACTAAGACAATGTAAACTGAGTGTGTGTGCGTGTGCGCGAGGTCATCTCACTGCTCGTCTTTTACCAGGATTTTTTTGTGCAATGCATATAAATGCAATTACTGTATACACACACTAACTTAGATGCTGAGATGTGTGTGTGTGTGGGTTGCAGTCAAATCAGTGCTTGATTTTTTGACTCGTATTGCCTCCAGTTTTCACTGACAGAATGCACTCACTCAGATCCTGCTAACTGTGAGTGTGTGTGTGTTTGGAGGAGAACCGAATCAGTGCTCACCTTTCCTGTAGGTTTGCAGAGATTAAGATCATTCATGAAGCTCACATCTACCTGCAGCATCGCTACTTTTATGGTGGAATAAGTACAGGAGATGCATAGACGTCTAGTAGGATGTTAAACACAATGTTAAACACAACTTAAATACATTTCCTCAGTGATTAAGGTGATGGACTGCCTGCTGATCGTAAGGTTCCAGGTTCAAACCTCAACACCACTCAACTGCTCATAATGAGATAAACAGAAGTCGCTCTGGATCGGGGCGTCACAAATGCCATGATTACATCCATTTATCTTCTATATCGCATATTCTGTACAGGGTTGCTGCATGTCTATGGCCTGTGTGAGGAAACAGGAAACCCGCAGAGCACAGGGGAGAACGTGAAAACTCAACACACACAGACCTGAGGCGGGAATTGAACCCATTGACCTTGATGGTGCAAGGCCACAGAGGCCTGTAACCACTACACCACTGTGCTGCCATCATAAATAGCATTAGATATAAAATTACATTCCTATTCTTTGCATTCTCACACATCATCATCTACCGCAACATGTTACACTGTGCAAACTGAGCCACATGGATAAGTGGAGCACGTGGACTTGTGAAAACAGCCTGCTCATTTACACTCTGCACTTGAAGTAAGAAGAAAGTCGATCTTGGTGGCCGGACATCTCAGTAAAAGCTTTACTAATGGCTCTACTCGGCCTGACTGACCTGGTCATCCATCATCTGCATTTAGTCATCCATCATGCCGGATGCCTCTTTCGGGAAACCGTAGTCCTCTGCCAGTTGTCCTTTGCACTGTGAGGAAAGTCTGAAATGCTTTGCTGAGCCCGGACACAGTGATGCTCTCGCAGATGTATTTATTTCTTTATTCCGTTATTTATTGATGGTACATTTAGTGTGTTATCTCACCGGTGGAGTTTTTTAAAGTAAAAATGTTTCTGCGCGCAGTGTCAGGAAGTGCTGCTTATTGGGCCGAGAAATTCGTGTCACTGCTGTAGCTTTTAGATACATATACTGTAACTAAGGACATTAAAAAGAAATACTCATCACCGATTGGTGCTTTTTTTATTCATAGAGTGAGATCTTAGCAAAGAATCTTCAGCAGCTTACACTTACTGTTACACGTGACATGTACAGTATTACAGTATATAGGAGTGCAGCAAGACCAAGGGCACGTTCTCGCTTGGCTCATACAGCTACTAAAGTCTTCACTTCGGATCGATTCTAGGCTCGATCTTTTTGCTGGGAAAGATGGGAGGGGTTGGGATGAGTTCCTATCAAACTGCAGCTTCCTTCTCTGCGCAAAAATTCAATACAGTATGCTGTCATTTATTATTATTATTATTATTATAATTAACATTTATTTAACTGGTCTGTATTTTAATCAAATGAAAAATATATTTCAAATAATTGTTTTTTTGCTCATTCTTCTATTTAATAATCTGTAGATCAAGTGGTACAAGGGATCTGGCTCGCTGTCTGGGTGTAAGGGATGGCGTTCTCTCCATTTTCTATCCCTTATTAATCACAGTGACACTAGCCAGCCATGAGCAAACGTGATCTCATACAGTACATGCAGAAGAAGGCGGATAGCACTTCTGCCCTACGCTTTCCTCTGACACACAATTGCTGGGTGGAAATAACTAGGGGAATTCTGGGTGGTGGTGGTGGTGGTAGCGGGGCTAATGTGGCGATCTGAAATTTAAAACAGGAATTGAAGATACCAATTATTTTTATACAGTATTAAAGTATTCTGAGTATTATGATTGAGCGAAATTTAAGTTGGCTTTTTAATTAAATCGCATAGATTTGTCGTCATTGAATTGAGGTAAAAACTGGCAAAAAAAATTAACCTCCTCAACAATGAAATTGTTGAGCAGTATATATATTTCATGACGATATCGAGTGCTTTCCTGTTTAACACGCGCGCATCGACGATGTGCTGCTTTTCACGCATGCTGCTTTGTGTCACACGTTTTTGCTAGTTTGAGTGACACTATCACGCTGCGTGATAGGGTTCTCGACTCATGTAAAGTTCTGTCTGCGATGTGCGACGTCTTCCATGGTGTTGCAGGTGCCCGTGGAAAGAAGAGATAAGAGGGAAGAGACGGAGGTGGAGTGAAGGAGGTTTGGGTAATGATTATGAAATGACTGACAGGAAACATTAAACATAAGCAAGCACCCGGGACCAGAAGACAGACAGGCTTTCTCTACACTGTGTAAGACACTGCATTGGTGCTGGTTTAAACCTTTAAAAAAAAAAAAAAAAAAAAAAAAAAAAAAATATATATATATATATATATATATATATATATATATATATATATATATATCATACTCTACATGTTTGTACAAGTAAGTAATTATTTTAACAACTATTACACCTTTGAAATGTCAGCATAACTTTAATATACCAGTAGCTTAACGTTTATAATCTTCGAAAGTTGCTTTAAATATCTCCGGAAAGTCATGTAACTGCTCAGGCCGTGTGGTATTAAATATTCGTGGCCATAATCCCGTTCAACTTTTGAGCCAGTGAGCTTTTCCTCTCCGCTGCGCTGCGTGTCATCAGCACGAACCATATGCAAGCTGTCATCACAGGCTCACCTGGGAAGCTCCCATTACCACCCTATTAACACGACAGCTTACAGCAAATTACCACGCGAACAGGCGACATGTGCACAGACTTCTGCAGAGGAACAAGAATGTGATAGTATGGTAAGCGCGTAGTCCTCACATCACAGATACGGACAGCTTTTCCCAAAGCTCTGCACATTAAAGGATTAACTGATATAGACTTTAGGCAACGGCCTTAACGCAGCCGGCGCATACAAAGCAGAGGATCAGGGTACGGCGCTAAAAACAGCGTCATATGTATTTGTTGCAAGATGTTTTTGTAGTTATACTGTGGGATGTCCTCCAGGGTCCGGGTTCCATTCCTGGCCAAGCTCGATTCCCGTGCATGGTGTTTGCATGTTCGCCTTGTGCTTGGTGGGTTTCCTCCGGGTACTCCGGTTTCCTCCCACAGTCCAAAGATATGCAGGTTAGGCTAATTGGTGTTCTCGAATTGCTTGTAGTGTGTGAATGAGTGTGTGTATGTGTCTGTGCCCTGCGATGGATTGGCACCTTGTCCAGGGTGTAACCGCCTCGAGCCCTAAGCCTCCTGGGATAGACTCCAGGTTCCTGCGACCCTGAATACAGGATAAAGCGGTATAGAAGATGAGTGAGAGTGAGTGAGTGAGTACTGTGGGATGTGAATTAGACTTTCGTAGATCCATGTTAAACCTGTGCTAAAAAAACAAAACAAACACAAAAACCATTTTTTATTGAATAGATAGATACAGTATATAGATAACTTAAAAAAACTTTTAACAGGTGCTACATTTGACAACAGTATTGTTCTGTACTTCTAACATATTAAACTGTAGATTAAACTTAGTTGAGCAGCTTTGTGTTGGAAGTCATCAGTGGTGGAAAGTAATTAATTACATTTACTCGCATTACTGTAATTGAGTAGATTTTTTGTGTACTTCTACTTTTTAAAGGAATTTTTAAAATCTGTAATTTTACTTTTACTTAAGTATGTTTTGTTTAAAGTATTGTACTTCACTACGTTTTAAATCATATTCGCTACTGAGTAATGAAAATAAAAAATAATACAAATAACATAATGGGGAAGGAAAAAAATTGCACCCTGGAAACCACTGCATTGATTGATTGATGGAGAACAAACGTGCTAAATTCACAAGAACGCTGGAGACGGACAAAACAGATGCCAGTGATGCAGACACAGCTGAAAGTGAAATGGCAACAAATTCTTATGAAGCAAATCCCTGGTCATATTTAAGCGACTTTGATTTCAAGCAGAACAAAGGGAGCAGATTTATTATGCAAGTGTGTTCCATCCCCCATCCCACCCCCGCTGTTAAAAAAAAAAAAAGTAACTCAGTAACTTTTACTCTGCGTAAATTTTTAATGAGCTACTTTTTACTTTTACAATTATTAAATTTTTACAAGGGTAACTTTACTTGTACTTCAGTAAAAGTTCACTAAAGTAACAGTACTTTTGCTTAAGTACAAAACTTTATTACTCTTTCCACCTCTGGAAGTCGTTCACTGAACTTTCTCTTCTGTGTGGAAACTACTGGTCATGGTTGGCCATGACGAAGTTCAGCTCCAACAGCTCCTGAACAACTTGTCCAACCGTTTGACCAACAGCCAACCCTGACCTTTCTTGTACAGATAGTCAGCTGGATATTTGTATGATTTCACCATCTCGACATTCAGATCCTCAATGGATCCTTCAATCCTCAGTGTAGCAGGGGAGACCCGAACAAACGAAAGTCACCTGGTCTTGGTGACGTTCAGGTGTAACTGGTTTAGACTGCACCAGGCCACAAAGTCCTTAACCAGGCTTCTGTACTCGCCCTCCTGTCCGTCGCTAAAACATCCCACAAGGCCAGTGTCATCAGAGAACCTCTGCATGTGGCATGACTCCGGGTTGTATGTAAAGTCAGAGGTGTATGGACTGACTTTATGCAAAGGCAGAGGTGTATCGAATGAATATTGTTAGTAGTCAAAGTTAATTAATAAATCAGAGAGATTCTTTAAAGAACAAAATGAATTATGAATCAGGCATACATTATTATTTCAGTTAAACACTTGCTGCTTGACAGCCAGTAGCTGGGAGCTCATTTGCCGTTTTTAGAATAACCCTAATAGGCAATTAACGGAAAATTATACAGAAATGATTGAACGAGCATGGACCCAATTGCACCATTTGCAGAGTTCAATAGTAAAGTTCCTTAAACAAATGCACGGAGCAAATCCCCATTAATTCACACACACTGAAATTTTTAATTAGTTTACTTAACTTTTTCAACATTGACTTTTTTTTTTTTGGGGTCAAAAATTACGATAAATTTGAGTGTTGTTAGCTAAAGATCAGCAGAAAGGCTGACTGTTATAATGCTTGTTAAAAATGTTTGTAATTTTAATGCCCTGTGATTATGCTAGATGTCTTAAAGAAGGCAGATTCAGAAATACACGAAAATATCTATTATACAGTAGAATATATGATAATTTCGTAAAGCATTGAAAACACAGAGCCATCAAGACAATTTAAACAAAATGATTAAGTCCAAATTACAAATAGTCCAAATGACAAATTATACTGTATGTTCCAACCCAAACTCCTTTTGTAAAGTGCAAAATTTCAAAATAAACTTGCTAGTGAAATGCGGCTCTGTTTAAGGGACTTCTATGATGTTGTATATTAAATTCTGCTCTTTGAGATTTGACATTTTCATGGACTTTTGGAGTATTGATGTTCAGGGGACGCCCTTGAAATTCACAGACCTGGCGTTTCATTCAGGGTGTTTTCCCACCTCATGATGTAGATCTCATCTGATCAGCAGATCACTTTCCTCAGCTTAGCTTTTCTAAGCATAGCTAGTTACAGCAGCTACTCATATTCTTGAGGTACTGTAAATGAGTGCGCTGTTTGCCGATAGTAGTTTCGCGACCTCCTCAGAAGCCTCATTAAATTTCAGATTTATTAGTAGGCCTCATCCTTACAGGCGCGAGGAGCTTTGCCTTTAAGGAACGAAGTCTAAATTAATAAAAGTGCACAATCAATTATCAAGCTCTTGTAGCCCACAGGTTCAAAATGACTACAGGAAAGGACATTGATTTTCTCCTTTTTAAGATGAATAATTGAAAGGTTGAATATTTCATAGCAAGAGTCTTTTATCAGTTTTATTTTTTCCCATGTTTTTTTCCACCTTTGGTTAAATATACAAAGTAAAGTATAATACCATTGAAATATATTGACATAATATTTAGAGCAGGTTTATGAGCAATAATTAAGGCCAACTTAGTTGTCACATGACCAGTAACTATTTTGGAAATTTTACTTTAGTTGGTTGAGAGTGACAGTACTGTGCAAAAGACTTGAGCACATTTTTTCATATTAAGTTAAATAAAATAAAATGAATGTAGATTAAATTAAATTAATAGAGCAAATAGTTTACTGTGGCAGTTTCCAAAGTTTAAAAAAGAACCAGTTTTTAAAAAGACACAATTTTGTTTATGTAAGAAACTCATCAGCAACCTCATTTCCCCTCTCATCTATTTCAGCCGCTCAGCATTCAGCATCACCAATATATTAATCACTAGAGTGATCATCTGTCACCATCTGCACCTGTTTCTCACTGGTTCATTCCATAACTTAGACAGATTTTTTTAATACTTAAATAATTCTTAGGTCACTGTGTGACTTACTGTATCAAGCAAAAAACATTCCTTTTGAAACTGTACAGGGACTAGACTTAAAATGAAAGGCAAAAAAGTCTCTCAGGACGCCTGGAGAGCTATTCCTCAAGACTACATTAAAAAGTCTGGCTCTTTGAAAGGAAAATATGAAGAAATGAATGGGGGCTCAAGACTTTTGCACAGTACTGTACCTCTTATTCAAAGTCTTTGCAGCCAAAGTTTTAAAAATGCAAGCAAGGGGTACAGTACATTGACCCTGCGCTCAGCAATCACAATACTAGTGACTGTTTTCTTACACATTACACTCACAAATCCCTTTGAGCACAATTCACACCGTCTTGCGCTCATCTTAATGGAAATGCTCAATGATAATAAAATTTTTTGCTTTTACAAAAGCAAGACTTTTGTTAAGAAAACAAATTATTGTCTCAACCACCAGTCCTCCATTCTCAGCAACATCGTATGAGTTTTTCTTGCTATATTATGATTTTACTTTCAGTTTCTAAAAGAATGCTGACTCGGCTGAGTTAATTATTTGTTAATTAAAGTAGACGTTTTAGCATCGTTGTGCATTTTGTTTGTATACAGTGCATCCTTAAAGTCTGTTATTCCTCATTGAAACTTTTAAACAAACTGCTGTTGATTGATTACAGGTAGTCAAGTAACTTGGCCGACGTTTGCTTCAGCTTGTTTTGAAATTCAAAATGAAGGCAAATGCAGTATCTCCTTTCAGGGTTTTCCTTAGAGGCACGCCCTTTAACCACTCCTTGCTTTGGCTGGAAAGTCTGAATCATTGTGTAATGCCATAGAAAATATTCTGAATGAACAGAGCAGTACAGAACCCCTGATTATTTGGATGGACTGAGGATGGTTAGTCCTACTTAATAGATTTAACCAATTATACTGTACATATGTCCATCAATCATCTATATGATATATCTTAAACTGGAGGTTATCCAATGGGACCTAAGGTACAAGCACAGATCCAGCCATACACTGCAGGCAATTCTGCAATGCCAGTCAGCTGATAACGAATGGCTTTGAACTGTGGGAGGAAACCAAAGTACGTGGAGGAAACTCACTGAGCAACAGAAGAACATGTAGACAATTTCATAGCTTCATGGACTATTCAAACCCCTAACCCTGCTGGTGGTTGACAGTGCTAACTAGGGCTGCACGATATTAGGAAAATATGCGATATGTAATATTGTTGTTGAATATTGCGATAACGATATTTCTTGCGATATAACATTTCCCTAGAGAAATGCATTTTTAATTATTATTATTATTGGCTATTTTTAAAAAATCATTTATATATGTAATGATCATACTAAAATAAACAGGTAATAGATATTCGTCTGATCTAATTCAGGCTAAAAAGAAACTATATGTCAAGGAAGTTGCAAATATTTAGACTTCAAAACACTATGAATGACTTAAACCCCTCAGCAGATATTCTGACTTCTGGTTTGCTGTTACTATAAACCTGCCAACACAATATGAATTACTTTCAAACATTACTTTTTATTTACGTGTAACCATACACTCATCGATTTCATTTATCGCAACTATTTGCGATACAGATATTGCGTATACCATTATAGCGATAATGATTTTTCTATATATCGTGCAGCCCTAGTGCTAACCACTGAGTCACCGTGCCACCAATTTACCATCCATTGTTTTTAAACTGTTTTTACCTGCTGTTTTGAAGCACTTAAAACTGAAAGCAGGGGTGAGGGTTCTTCCAGTGTCTGGCTTTTACAAACCAAGAAAATATATTTCAAACAAAAAGGCAGCCATTGAAGAAAAAGTTCTGTCATTCGACCTTCACCTATTTAGATAAATTCCAAATATATCTAAATATAATCCATACATACTGTATATTCCATAAAAATCCTGTAGGGCATCGGTGGTAGTGGTAGATTTCTAACATGCCATGCAGAATGCCAAGGATTGTTTCCTACCCGATGCCCAAACCCCAGCTGCTGGATGCAGTGCCGGGTCCCAAGGCCAGATAAAACACTAGGGTTGCGTCAGAAACGGCATCTGGTGTAAAACCTGTGCCAAGTTGTGTGTGGATCGGATGGTCTGCTGTATCGACCCCTTAATTGGAGCAGCCAAAAGACCAACAGCAACGTTCCATGTAATCCCTGAAAACATTCGACCACTTGTTGAAATATGGTGCTAACGAGGATCTCAGGGGCATGTAGGCACAGACAGTTCGAAAAACTACAATAACAATAGCAGAGCTTTTCTAGTGTGGACCAGCCAAGTCCCCACAACGTCAAAACATTACACACAAGCAAAAAAAAAAAAAAAGAACTCAAAATTTCTACCCTTTTTAAATTACTAAGGGTGCTGCAATGTTGTTCTGGATTGTTCCGGTTCACTTTAACCTCAACCTGTAAATGAAAAAAGTAGGGACTTTTTCTTTTTTTTTCTCCTTCTCTTAATGCCCTGCAGAGTTCCACAGGATGTTAACAGCTTCTTGTGGCTGTCTAGTCATCAACGGCTTGAGGAAAGTGCTGAAGGCTCGACAAAGCTCAGCCTATGAAGCGCAGCTCATTTCCAAAGCAATTTACCAAGCCAGTGCCTTGCTTCATAGTCTGTGAACAGAGTGTACTCATGTATGCTCATGTCTATTTAAACCTGTTACTTGTTTATGTATTTTTTTTTTCTTCCCTCTGCGTTTGTGCACACACCCATTCAAGCGCACCTCTGTCGCATTTTCTATGGATTCCTTTAGCGGATGAGCACTCCGTCAACTGCCGGGCTATCGAAAGTAAAGTGGCTGGCATCAAAAAGAAGAGGAAAAAAAAAAGATGGAGAGAGCGAGAGAGACAGACTAACACGCTTCCATATGCGAGCCCAGATGGACACACTCAAGGTGCTCGGCTGTTTGGGGAAATGGATGGGTAGTGTTGAATCACCAGTAAGTAAAAGTGCATTTGCTGGCGCAGGAGTGCTCATCTGGACGCTCAGGACTTATTTTGCACAGAGAGAGCAAAGGAAGCGGGGGTTGCATGGGGTGGGGGGAATCAGGCAAACAGGAAAAAAGAAAGATTTAGTCAAGAACCTGACTCATCGTTCTAGGTTTTTTTTTTTTTTTTTTTTCCATTTGCACAACATTTTTGCCCAGAAATTGCAACTCTTGCTTCACAGGATATTCTCTATTTAATATGGAATTTGAAAAAAGCAAGACAAAAAAAAACAGTGATTATCTGCATTAAATATAGTAAAGAGACAAGTTTTAATTAAAACCCCAGTTTTTCCACTGGGGGGTCAGATGGCCAGCTGGTGTTTTGGGGCGAGGCTGAGGTTTCTTGGCACGGTTCTGCCACTAAAATATTGAATAGCTATAAAACAGAAGGGATGAGAAAATTCATGGCTGCAACAATTTTTTTTCTCCCTGAACGCTTCAGGGTCATAACAAAAAAAAAAAGGCAGCCCAGATTTCTTTTATTATGCACAACAAATGATATAAACCAACAACGCCCTGGGTTCCTCAACTGTTACACAAACATGATTTCATCTTTTCATTCTGTCTTTTCTTCTTAAATAACACACGCGTTTCAATTTAGCAGTGGTTGCTTTGTACTTTTAATTGCTTCGCATATTAAATTGCTTCGAGGTTACGTAATAAGCGTCAGCAGATAAGGGATAAAAGCACAGAAGTACTGTACCTAGGATTGCAATCCAGACTTTATGAATATGCAAATTAGGAAAGTCCCGAGCCTTAAATCAAGCCGTTTTCTTGTATTAGCAAATTAGCATTATAATCAGACGAGAATTTTTTTTCCGCGCTGGAAAATAATATCGTATTTCATAGGGACAGGACTCGCCAGCAAACGCTCGATACCATATTATCATGATCCCTAGGTGCGGATTTGATTTCTATTTCGATTCTGTATGTATCATGATTTTATAAATATTCTTTTTCAATTAGCTTTTTTTATGGTGATAATTTTAAAACCTTGAACCATTTAAAAAAATGTAGAAGTAACTTTTTTAATATAACGGCTTCATAAATTAACTGAACATGGTTAATTAAATGTAGCTTATTGTTTATATCGCTAGTACGACATCACCTGTAGGATTAACGAGGAATGGATTGCCACCTAAAAAAATCAAATAGACATATACAGTATATATGAGTTAAAAATCTATTTTGGAGTCAGTTTGACAAATTGCTGATATATAAGAGCAATAAAATGAATGTGTCCTTTAGTGTTTTGGATTATTTTCCAGTAGCTGCATGCCACAGTTTGTTTTATTCCTTATGTATTTACCACTAAATGTAATAAATATTAGAGAGTGTATTTCATTGATTGTATTTAATTGAAAATTGATTCAGTTACATATCACAATTTTTTTGTTCATTCATTTATTTATTGCCATTTGTATCGCCATTATTTATTTTTAATTTACAGGATTGTATTAGATGTTAAAATGTTTGACATTCCTTTTCTAATCCATTAGTTTATAATCCTAGGCAAACAATTTGTCAAGTTTGTTTAGAATTGTAAAATATAATCATGATACTCATAGAATCTTAATACAAATCAAATCGGCACCAAGGTGTCGCGATAATATCGTATCGGTCGGTCCCTGGTGATCTATGCTGAATAATAGAGATGGGAAAAAACAGATTCAGTGACATACAATATCACGTTTCTTTTGTGTGGCAATTCATGTATCACCACACTGAGTCCAAAATTGAAATATATTTGCATTTAAAGTGGTAAAATAGTGCTGTTCTTTTATAATCCTACAGGTGGCACACTCTAAACTATTCACGTAGCACAGCGTCCTGTGTGGTAATTATTAGCAAATTTTGTTAAGAATTACAACAAAATCTGATTGAAAGAAAAAAAACAATTTAATATCAAATCGGGATATTTATAAAATCGTGATACTAACAGAATCGCTGTACAGATCGAATCGGTGTGTAGGTATCGCGATGATATGATATCGGTCGGACCTTGGTGGTTCCCATCCCTACTGAATAATGCAACATAATGTGCACGCAGAACACTGCACGTGTATCAGTGATAAGAATTCAGTACACATGTTCAGGTTCATCTGAATGAGTCATGATAATATCGAAAAAAAAATAATAAACACGCCCTTTTGTTTACTTTGTAAGTTCATTAATTGTTTGAGCTGCTGCAAGTCTTCAGGCAATCAGTCCTTCTTCTTCTTCTCCAGCCTATTTCCTATAATATAGGACTGAGCTTTATTTCTTATTCAAGTGCACATGCCTGACTCTCGCTCGCAGCATTTTCACGACGTAAGATTGAACATGGGTACAACAGCATGGAAGGACGATTTTTTATTTTTATTTTTTTTTAGATATCTAGGTGTCTGACAGGGGTTGCTAGAGATCTGATGAATCAGGTGAAAGAATAATAATTAAATAATAAGACCACTTTGCTGCACTTTTCTCTGTTCGTGTCTGTCCACGGGGCAGCTACAGGGCTCAGTCGAATAGTAGTGATTACACAGCGGAATTTCAGCACGAGTGAATCGAACCCGTGTCACACAGCTAATGTCCCGTTTAAGAGCGTTCCTCTGGGTTATGCCGTAATGGGATCGGTATTCCCTGTGCTGCTTAAGCACATTATCGCTAATAATGGATACTGGATCGTGTTTGTTAGTAGTAGATTTCCTTCATGTGTAGAATACAAAAATATAGCCTATATATAGTGGTGATATATGGAGAATCTCAATCAGGTCATTTAAAAAAAATAAAGAAACAATGATTTAGGGGTGGACAAATTATTAGGTACCTGTACAGTAATACCGACTAAGTGTACGTGGTTTTCTATCAATAAACATATTGCAGTTTTCCTGTCTAATACAGTACAAAAACATTTTTGTAACTTCAATTAAAAATTCCTTGATGTGTAGAGTATGTAACAATTTTAGAGTTGTTGTTGTTGTTGTGGCGGCATGGTGGTGTAGTGGTTAGCACTGTCGCCTTGCACCTCCAGAGTCCGGGTTTGATGCCCGGCCAGACTCGATTCCCGTCTCTGTGTGCATGGAGTTTGCATGTTCTCCCCGTGCTTGGTGGGTTTCCTCCGGGTACTCCGGTTTCCTCCCACAGTCCAAAGATATGCAGATTAGGCTAACTGGCGTTCCCAAATTGACCATAGTATGTGAATGAATGTGTGTGTGTGTGTGCTCTGCGATGGATTGCCATGCTGTCCAGGGTGTACCCTGCCTCGTGCCCTGGGTCTCCTGGGATAGGCTCCAGATCCCCGCGACCCTAAATACAGGATAAAGCGGTATAGAAGATGAATGAATGAATGAATGTTGTAGTTTGTTTGTTTTTGCATTACTATGTTTTAATAAACAATTACATATATGGGGTTAATATTATAGAGTGACATACTGTATTGTTTTTTTGTTTGTTTGTTTTTGGCACAACCTAAGCAATATGATGAATTGAGTTTTATGTAATTGTAAATTTATGTAATCAGCTATACAAACACGGGGAAAAAAATAGCACAGATCACATGTTTTCAGTTGTTTTCAGAAAATAATGATTAACATATGCATATTTTGTGAGTTTTACATTTTTGTGACGTCGTTTCCATATTCCGTTAGCGCTAAAATTTAGTAACCTAGATAAAATTTAGCTACAATTTAGCGCTTTAAAAGTAACTTTGGTTCTACATGTACTGTACAAGTCTCAGAAAATACCAAATGAAGACACAGTTCGATGCCTGAAGGTCTCCTCCATCAACACACACTAGCAGGACTTCTAATAAGCAGTTTGATTTTAAGGCTAAAATAAAACACGGACTGTTAAATAACTTTTATATTTATTATATATATTCAAAACTTCACAATGTTACAGGACATTCTCTAGGTTACTTATCAGAATGTTTTTTGCACTAATAAATATTTTCGGAATTTTCTGATTCTCTCTCCAATTACTAGGGCACTCTCTCATCAAGACAACCACCAACCATTCAGGGTGAAATCTTTAACGTGTGTTTCTTTATTAAAATTTATTGGGATTTTCCCCCGATTTTCTCCCTAATTTGGTCATATCCAATTCCTCCCCGTCACTAGGGGGCTCCCACATTAAGGCTACTATTAGCACTTAGTAGGGACGGCCGAAGACTATCACGTGTTTCCTCCGAACCACGTGACGCCAGCCGACCGCATCTTTTTGAACTGCTCGCTCACGCACCGTTGGGGCCGGCGTAACACACTTGGAGGACAGCGCTATCCGCTCCTTTTGCTTGCGTGACACGCCCCTGATTGGCTGTAGAGACGTGACTAATGTGGGAGATCCAAATACCTCTCATCCCTCCCCTCTGAGAGAGCTTGGCCAATCAGCTCTCTCTAGACCTCAGGCTGCGAGATGTTACAGCATCACCCGGGAATCGAACTTGCGATCTCCGAATAATAGGGCGAGAACTTTACCACTGCACCACTCGGAGGCCCTCTAACGTGTCTCTTTCGAAAAAAAAACCCATCTGCATCTTTTCTATCTTTATCTCGCACCACAGTACCACAGTCGGAGGATGGCGCTATCCACTTCTTCCCCTTGCGTGAGCTCACACATGGCCATGATTGATCATGAGCAATGAATAAAAAACATAGAAGATATGTAATTATGAAATCTGCTCATTCCTGGTGCCCACACCGACCGATCCACTCACGAGTGATGCATGAAGTCTTGAGGTCTCGCACTCTGTTGTAATGACAATCCCGTCTTTATAAACTCATGTGTCCATGTTTTAACATGAGAAGTCATTTTAATTTTTGCAGGGCTGTTCTGTACAAAAGCGCTCTTGAATAGATTAATTAAGAAGCTTAACTTAAGTCAGGCGGCGCGGTGGTGTAGTGGTTAGCACTGTCGCCTTGCACCTCCAGGGTCCAGGGTTCGATTCCCCGGCCAGGCTCGATTCCCGTCTCTGTGTGCATGGAGTCACAGTCTTATGCAGGTTAGGCTAATTGGCATTCCTAAATTGCCCTTAGTGTGTGATTGGGTGTGTGAGTGTGTGTATGTGTGTGTGCCCTGTGATGGATTGGCACCCTGTCCAGGGTGTACCCCGCCTAGTGCCCGAAGTCTCCTGGGATAGGCTCCAGGTCCCCTGCGACCCTGAACACAGGATTAAGCGGTATAGAAAATGAATGAATGAATGAATGAACTTAAGTCAAAACACCACTTTACCAAGTGTGCAGAATAAAAGGACACAGTGACAAGAGTAAAACTCCCTTTATTTCTTTGTATAATCCCCTGCTACACTAGTGCATTTACCCCAGCGTTTCACTAGTGCTTGGATACCACCAGAGTAGAAAGTTTTCTCAGTACCCCGGGGCCATGATCAGACTGCCTACTTTGTGTCTGGCCTTCCAGAAACACCTTTAATGGCTCAAACATGTGGAAATAGCTTGGAGCCAGGTCAGGACTGTATGGCGGATGTGGCGATAACACCCAGCTGAGTTCCTGTAATGTGCAAGTGGTGTTGGTGAACGATTGGATGTATAGTTCACACAGACAGATGCGTCTCCTCCACAAGTTAGCGACATGTTATCTGTCGGTTTCCAAGGATCAGGTGTTTCAATTGCCACCTCGGCTTGTTAAGATCTTCCGATACCTCAGAAAAGTGTATTGTGACAACTTTAATGATGATAACAATATATTATCGCTGTGGCTCTTAACCTTACTGTCAAAACACAATTTGATGCTAATAAGCTGTAGATAAAACTATTAAAAACTATGAACGGGTTCAGTGAAGAGACAGCTGTGTTATGAAGCTGTGTTTGTATACCAAAGACAACACAGAGAATAAAACATCTCTTCCTTCTGGCAGTCGTTTCCATATATTTATATAAAGATCATAATTTGCAAGTGATTAATCTGTCAATAGGTCATGGCAGCGATCCTGGACGAACATTTCAAATCACTATTGATTGCAGTCAGTCACGGCGGACCTGGCGTAATCATACGACGGTTGAACTTGAATGAAATCAGGAGTGTGCAATATTCGCTTAATACAGCTGAGCTAATGGAGAAAGAAACTCATGCTTATTGTGGTCAAGTGCTACATTTCAATAGGCAGTTTCTGGGTGTAATTTCAGAGACATTAACATGGTTGACTCTTTCATTACTAGAGAGGAATCTGATCGCTCCAGCAGGATCTCCTCGACTGCCTCTCCTGGGCCGTTACTCACAGAACGTTATGGGACTGAGTGAGGGAAATTTCTCGCTCACATTCTTTTTCTCTTCCACTGGATATGAAATATGATGTTGAGAAATGTAATTATTTCAGTAATTCACCGTTAAAAGGATCAATTGAGAATTGATTCCACCTGCACTGTGGTGGAGCCATGCGGCGTCTTGGTGATGTGTTAAAAAGATTTGCAGGGTTTTTTTTCTCCAAATTATTGCAGGCTGAATTCTGTCTAAATCACTTGGTAAGTGTCAGATGAACAGTTTTACAATTACACAAATGTGGTTTACAGTATTAGGCTATAAACGATTTTAGTCATAAACAGAAAAGAGTTTATTTGACTTATTTTCACTGTTTTTCTCCACTCACGTCTCAGCGCTTTATCTTAAAGCTCCACCACCACTCTTCACCTCATATCATAGATTTTTTTTGAAAAGCTCGTTTTTATAGTTAATATAAACTATAAAACCGAAAATCTCACTTTGTAATTCAATTACAAACAGTTCCCACTTTCACGATATTTGCTATGAATCAAGATCAGTATTGTTGTGGCTTGCCAGGGTGTGTCTTGAGGTGACTTGAAGTGATGCTTGCCTGCATGAGCTACAAATGTTTTGAACAGACCTACTGTACAACTTTTTTTTAACGACTTGCAGATCTGCTGTACATCCGCCAAGTGATGATTTTGAGATAAAAAAAAAAATATACGGTATATATCGGCACTCCAAATACAAAAAAAAATTCCAATGGTAACTGTCACATCTAGAGCTGCGAGTCATAGTTTATCTGTTGGCTTAAATTTTCTGCAATTGTATAATTTGATTAATTCAATAGCACTAATATTTATTTCTGATTGGTTTTAATCAGCTATATTTATCACTATAATAATCACTGATACGCTATTCTACTCCATTCCAGTAGGTGGTGGTAGAGCACTGACTGCCCATAAACTCAAAAGAAGATGAAACGGTCATCTCGCAGAATGCAATCGCTTTACGGATTATGCCAACGGTTTGTATTTTTATTTCTAAGGAATTAATCAATTTTACACTGTTTTAAAGTTAACCTTAGGTAACTGTTTTAGGTAACCTACCTTGTAGGTTTATTCTTCTAATTTAGATGTAGTTAGTTCCGACTAAGACTATTACAGACTCCCTCTGAGACACATCACGGCATTAGACTGCCTCTTTTCAAACTTCCACTCACACATCTGGTGAAGGCGTAACACACACAGAGGAAAGCGCTATCCGCCACTTCCGCATGCATATGTTCACCTATGCCCATGATTGGCTAGTGTGTGAGATTTTGTAGAGTGGGTATGCCCAGAGTGTGTTCATGTTACTACACTTCGGTGGCAGGTTAAATGTTTCTAAAAGAAATGTAACTTTTAAGTTAAAAACTCAATCACTTTCACTTACTGTATATATCGATTAATCCTGAAGGTGCAAGGCAACAGTGCAAACCACTTAGCCACCTTGCTGCTAAGTTCAAAGCTAATATTAACAAAAATACAGGGGTTGCACAATGAAACTGAAAAGCCTGGTTTGAGACCACAATAATTAATTAGTATGGTGTAGCGCCTCCTTTTTGCGACCAATACAGTATCAATTCGTCTTGGGAATGACAGTTTCAAGTCCTGCACAGTGGCCAGAGGGATTTTACTTTTTATTCTTACAGAATAGTGACCAAGTCACTACGTGATGCTGGTGGAGTAAAATTTTTTCGCTCCTCCAAAAAACCCCAAAGTGGATCAATAATATTTGAATCTGGTGATGTTCAAATTTATTTCATGTTCATCAAACCACTCTGTCATCAGTCTTGCTGTGTGTATCAGTGCATTATCATCCTGATACACGGCACCACCTTCAGGATACAATGTTTGAACCATTGGGTGCACACGGTCCTCCAGAATGGTTCGGTAGTCCTTGGCAGTGACATGCCTACCTAGCACAAGTATTGGGCCTAGTGAATGCCATGATATTGCAGCCCAAACCATCACTGATCCACCACCATGCTTCACTCTGGGCATGCACCAGTCTGGGTGGTACGCTTCTTTGTCCACAGCGCAAGATTTTCGGCCCCATTGAAACCGACGTTTTGCACGAGTGACCAAAGGTTTGTCTATCGCAGCCCTGCCATGTACATTTATGTGATGTATAAATGTGTACATTTATGTGATGTGTTTGTAATTTAAATATACAAAATGTAATGTTTGAACACTTATGTCAGGATCGAAGCGTTGCACTGGTGACCTGATTGTTTATCGGTTCGGATCCTTCACTGTCAGGAGCGCTGAGTACTTAAGTACTCCTGAAACAGTATTTACTTAATACACTCCCAGTCTCACAAATGTCTCTCTCTCTCTCTCTCTCTCTCTCTCTCTCTCTCTCTCTGTGTGTGACCTGTGGGGGAAACAGTTCTAATTACTGCAGCGGACCCGTTCCTCTCGGCGCTCTCGCTGCTCTTGGTGCTGTCCATTAGCATGCCGAGGAGGTCTGGGGCCTGATAGAAATGCTGATTTATAGACAGAGAACGACATTAATCCCAGATCGCGCGGTAAATTGAGCCCGCGCTGGGGATAAAAACCCATCCCTCTTTGCTTCAATCCCTAATGTTTAATATGCGCATTATCACTCGTGCACGCTAGCTTCGTATTCCCCGTGAGTAAAAAAAAAAAAAAACGCTGCCCGAGCAGGCGATATATTGGCTGCTCGCCGGACGACACAGTGTGTGATATGATTTTTGGGTTTTATTTCTTCTTTAAAAAAAAAATAAATTAGCAACGGGAATGAAGCGCAGAAATCAACAAGGCAGCTCATCAATATTTAGTATGTACACTGCATCGCTGGTTTATTAGCTACACCTACATGGCAGATAATAAACCAGCATCCGAGTGGATATTGTTGTTTTTGTGTTTTTTCTTTTCTTTCCACTATACATCAAGCTGCCAGTTTAATAAGCAACTGGATAGGTGGCGGTTAATAAGCAACAAACAGAAAGCGATTATTTGCTCTAGTAGCAGGTTTCAAACCGTCGCGCCATACATTGGTGTGCATTTCATGGCTGCACATTCCTGTTTTTTTTTTTTGTCTCCCCTTAAAAGGTCCAGTTTTCCGAGCAGAAACAAAATAATGTGCAATCTGCTGCAATCTGTTGCTTTTATTTGTCCTCGCCTTGCTTTAGCTCTTCACAGAAAGCCGGCGCCGATGCCTGACAGCTTTAAGTAGATTACTCACAGGCCTGTTTTAATGAGCAAGGCAAAGACAAGCCCACTCTCAGAGAGGGATAATAAGCCTTCACTGCATACGCACGCTCGGCAAATCAGCCGGCACGCACGCCGATGAAAGTGCCACCTGTTGCTCACGCGCACGCTTGGCGCGTAGACGGGCAAACAGGCAGAATAATACCACGCCACAGTACGTGCTGCGGTTGATGTGGAAATTGTTAATCTGGTTAATCTGTCATCAAACTTCTTTAATTAACCTGATCAGTCAAACGTCGGCGCAGACCGTTTACTGAAGTAATGGCTCCGATTCTTACGCAAAGTTAGCCATGAACAATACTTTTGTCATTTTCTGGTTTTAGGTCTAATTAAAAAGTTAATTAAAGTGAAATTAGAAGTACGTACAGTAAATAGCGCACGCCGTGCAATTTAATTCACTGCACATGATTGAACATTGTGACGTCCTCTCACAGTCATAACGCGCTCCAGCGCAAAAATGCTCGTTTTTCACCATCATGACTAGTCAATCAAAAAAAAAAAACAAGACTGACTGACAAGATTTTTGTGTTAATACAGACGCTGTTCTGAAAATACTGTGGTAACCAGAACTTCTTCAATTCGTCCCGTCATAGATGCGGCCAGTCTTACTTACTGTTGATTATGGCTCTTGAGGTTAGCGCATACGGCTCGCTAGTGGGTCCGTATTTCCTCTGTGACGCAGAACTCATATGAATTGTTCTGAGATCAGTTTAGGGTTTAATCTAATAGTAAGCCCCGGTTCTAGAAATGTGCTCAGAACTGTTTTTAGTTACGCATCATTGTTTTGAATTTTCGTTTCTAAAAATGTCGTCCAATCACGTCCTCACATTTAGGAAGTTTGAAGAATTAAAACATTTTAACAAAATAATTTGAACAACAACCCCCCCCCAAAAAATGTTTTCCAAATTAGTAACAAATGCAAAATTTATAATAAAAACTGATACAGATACGTTGACTTCAGAACCAGTCCAATTCACTTTAACGCAAAGAAAGTTACATTAGGTGGCGCGGTGGTGTAGTGGTCAGCTCTGTTACATCACACCTCCAGGGCTGGAGATTCAAATCTCGTCTCCGGTCGTGTGTGTGTGTGTGTGTGTGTGTGTGTGTGTGGAGTTTGCATGTTCTCTCCATGCTTTGTGGGTTTCCTCCCACAGTTCAAAGACGTGGCGTCTAGGTTGATTGCTGTTTCCAAATTACCTGTAGTGTGTGATTTGAGTGCTTGTGTATTTGTGCCCTGTGATTGGTTGGTACTTCATCCAGGTGTACCCTGTTTTTACCCTGCTTTGTGCTCAGGACCCCTCTGATATATGATACACATCATAAGCGGTACAAGTGATGAATGGATAGATGGATGGATGGTTGGAAAACTACATTACACATTATATATGAGTTTTATAAATGAGTAAAAAATTTTTTTTGCTCCAACATGAAATAACTTTTCTAACTCTCACTGTTAGAAAAGAAATTTTTACATGCAAAGCAGATTTACTACAGTACATAAATAATTCCTATCACTTGACTATGTCTGTAAAAATAATGTTAAATCCAAAAACCCAAATCCAAAACTTTATCGATTAGGCTCATGTCAGTTTCAACTATGATGTGCAGCCATTGAAAACTCCATCATTTTCAAGGTCCAAATACTTAGATGTAAGTATTTTTGACGTCTTACTGTAGACAGTTTGCTGCTTTTGTTCCTTATGCTGTGCAGTTTTTGTAGGCAGACAGCAAGTCAAGGTCTATATATATATATTTATTTATTTATTTTATTATTATTTATTTATTATTATTATTATTATTTTTTTTTTTTTTTACAGTCTGGGGGGTATTCTTCGTACGTCGCTTGAAACATCCGGGATGAATTGACACATCTAAGATGAGATCATCGTGCTAATTAAGACCTGGCTAAGTCGGTTCTTCGAGCACACCTGTTGTTGATGATTAGTATGGCCGGATTGAGTTGTCTAGGATTATTGCGCGTTCGTGCGTTGGTTTAAAAGGCGATATGCATCGACAGTAGAAACACTGATCACAAGCCCTTTGATTGGTTGACGAAATGACAAAAAGAACAAGCTAATTTTTTTTGTAACACCTGCGCTGAAATGCTCCCCCCCCCCCACGTGTTATGCGCTGAAATGCTTCCCTGCCATGGATCCCCCCCTCCCACCACACACACATAATCACTATCAAATATTATATTAGAACATAATATGCACATATGTTTTACAAATTACATGAGACAATAAAATAAGAAATATGAAAAAAATATGTTGTATATGGAAAAATTTAAGTATGAATATTTTTTTAAAAAACATGTATACTTTTATATTGTTTACGTTATAATAAAATTAGTTTTGTCCAATTTTTCATTATAAAAAAATTATTTTTATTATACATATCTCTCTCTCTCTCTCTATATATATATATATATATATATATATATATATATATCATATATCTATATTTGCATATTTATAACGAACCCCTGAAAAATGAATGTGTTACAAAATAAACATTATACAAGAATTTGAATTAATGGTCTTGAGGGCTGTCTCGTGCCTAGAGTTTATTATAATAATAGAAAACCTATGAATTTATGTTCTAATATAATATTTGATATCAATTATATATATATATTATGGCAAGACGTATATATGCATGCAAGATACTTTTCTTTCCCCACGTGAGTCAGTCCACGTCAGCGCTCTTTAACCAATCAGATGTGACCTCACCATTTCAACCAATCATAACCCGGCAGGAGCGCAGCCTTAATCCTGTTTACATGAAATAAACCTGCTACCGAGCAGGTTCAAGCTTACGGACATGTTGCTATGACAACAAGTGCGAGATGAGCATCGGAGAACGAAACAATCCAAGATCAGGACAAATCCACAACAATCAAATCCAGCTAACTGAGTTAGCGACGTACGAAGAACACCCCCCTGGTCTATTGTCAGGCTTGTACTAAAAAAGCAAATACAGTAAATACCACAAGCTAATTAGACTCCCAATTAACTGTGTATGAGTGGAACAATGTCAGTAGGCCAAAATAATAAGCACAGCTAACTGGACTGGGTTAAATTTAAAAATGGAAAATTTAAGTAAATAAACAAGCCTTAGTCTTGAAGAATAGTTCTGTCAACATCCTGAACAATTTATTTTCCCCTCTTATTTTCAGTCCAGTCTCAGTTTCAGAGGAATGTTTTTGTTTGTTTGTTTGTTTGTTAAGCCACAGGTGCAGATGATGACAGATGATTAGTATATTGGTGATGCTGAATTCTGAGTGACTGGAACAGATGAGAGGGGAAACGAGGCTGCTGCTGAGGTTGTTTATATTGTATCTTTAGGCATTTGCAGCCTGCTGCAGTAAAACATTAGTTCCAGTTTCTTTGGTTTAATATCACTTGATTTAATTAAATTAAATGAAAAATGAGCAGTGTCTCACTGTGACTTTTGCACAATACTATATATGGGATAAAAAGATCCTTAAAATAATCATGCCTAGTCTTCGCGAATCAATGTTTATTTTCATATACTTTTTTATATGGGAAACATTTTTTTTAATTGACAATCCTAACGTGACACTAAAAGACTGCTTTAATAAAGGATGCAATGAGACAGTAGAAGTATGAAAAGCTTATACATAAAAGACTCATAGATAACGCTTACATTGACTGCGAGATAAGTCAGATAGAAATGTTCTGTGGTAAGATCGGCTAATGGGAGCGATCAGAATTATTAGCTCTAGATTGTTTCCAATAAGACTCCAAAAAGATCACTTTGGGATCTTTGTTACTTTATTTTAAGTCTGAAAATATTACACACAATTTTAATATATATATATATATATATATATATATATATATATATATATATAAATATAAATATATATAAATATATATAAATATAATATGTTTAGCTTTTTCCACATCTTGCTGTTAACTAGGAATCTACAGTACAAGCTCACTTGAGGCTCTGTCACGCATCCAAATCAAAAGCGTTAGGCAAACGCGAGTAAAGAAGTAAGCAAATGCACTTTAACGACAGAGCCAGGCTCACAAACACCTCACTGTTCAAGCAGTGCAAACACAAACAAATAATACAAAGCAGAAGCAGTGGTTTACTGCCTGTGTTTTGTGTTTCAAAGGAAGTTGGAAACCAGCCAATCAGGAAACGGGAGGTGTGAACCTGGAATAGACAAACAGGCCACAAGCCAGAAGCATAGCTTTTCCTTAGAGCATTTCAGATATGATGTCATGACACGTCCCAAGTTCAAACGGCATCTTTCAGAACAGTCATTATTTCATTTCAAGTCAAACAGTGTAATAATACGTTGTGGGTTTTCAGGGAATCTGAGGATGAAAAAAAAAATAAGGCCATATGTGCTAACCGCCTGTCCATCCTTACCATCAAGATCACGACTGCTACCTGACTTTTTCCTCAGGCTCTAATTCCTTTTGCTGCCGTCCTCATAACAGGATGTTGTGGTACAGATGCATACAGATTATTGATACTGGAAATGGGTGTCATATTTGCAAATTACTGTTTACTTTTTAATTGTGAGCTAGCTAGATATGCAGCTTGTACTTGGTAGTATCGTACCAGATGCTAAAATCTATTTCTTTTTTTATCTCGACGTCCGTTACAAATTTTTAATAGTGCAGTTTTCTGAGCATCTGTTTTAAATGCCTTCAAAGACATACTATATCCATCTATACTGTATATCAGGATAAGATGTCATGATCTTGTGTTTTACGTTCAGATTCTGGTCAATCATCGCCAAAAGTAAGTGGACACCCGACCAACCCTTACATGTACAGTACTTGTTGAACATCGGATTCCAGATTTTGCTCACCTTTGTTATAAGTAAAAAAATGGATCATTATTGGCAAATTGATATTGTGTATTAGTAATAATACACTTTGATAAATGTTGTTATTGGATTGGATTATCTGATGTAATTATACACAAAAAAAGACACCATTCAATCCCTGCGGTCAGGAAAGAAGAACTCCATAGATGTGACAACCTGGTCATCCGGTACATTCAGGTCGTCAGCTGATTTAAAATTTTTGCCGCATAAGCATGGCTCTGGAAAAGGATCAGTCTGGACTCATCAGACCACATGACCTTTGTTATTGCTCCAAAATACAATCCTTATGCTTCCTAGCAAACTGAAGCCTTTTTTTGAGAAGAGTGTTAATAACAAGTAGAAACACAGCTGTTTAGTACAGTTTCTGCGAGGTCTTATCACATTGTGTGGAAATGATCTTAATGAGACTATTATACATTTTTATTGTCCTTTTTTCCCCCTCACAATGCAACCTAACCAAGCCTTTAAGTTATCTCAGTTTGACTACATTTCTTCTTCATTCATTCATTCATTCATTCATTTTCTATACCGCTTAATCCTGTGTTCAGGGTCGCGGGGGACATTTCTTCTTCAGTGACATTTTAATAAAGCATCCTGCACTTCTTAATACAATTCCAGTAATTTACCTCCTCAGTTGTTTTCTTTGTTCGATGCAGGCAAATAATGTGACTGCTTTTTTTTTCAGGCAGTGCGTATTAAACAGCACATATCACTCACTGACATCAGAAGCAAGAAGATATGAAATATACATAACTGTTACATTTTTCGAGATGATTTTGTATGTCCTTTTTTTTCCCAAACGCGTTCTTTATTTAAATATCGAAACTGGCAGGGTTTTTAATCACATATTTGAGCTTAAGCAATAAACACCCGAACGTGTCGAATTGGCTATTATTATTCATAAAATCCTTCCCTGAGGGTAAAATAAATATTAAAACACCATTTCTTATCGCATTATCTTTCAGGTCTATTTACCACCATTTGAAGGCTGTTGAATTGCTAATAAAAATCTCGATCTTATTCCAGAAACCGAAGGAGTCGATGGCGAGAGAAGAAATTACAAAGTTAATGACATAATGTAGAATAGATGTGCTGTGTTAATGAGTAATGTGAACGCGTTCACCTGAGGGTTAAGTCATTAGGTATTGGGGTGGGTGTGTGTGTGGGGGGAGGGGTGGTACTTCTGTCGTATGATTAATATTCCTGTCCTGGTAACTTCCTTGCACGTCTTTACTCCCCGCACGTGTCTGAGCCACGCGTGTGTCCGAGCGCAGCTGCTCCCCCGTTTCATTAGCGTACTCAGGCCAGCCTTTCTCCTTTCTGATTAAAGCTAAGAATATGCTGGCTGAAGCGGCTAGCGTGTGATGTGCTTACCAAAACAAATCTCTGGCTGAAGGAATCACCCTTGTGCTGAATTGGCTTCTGTTCTGCTTCTCGTTTCAGGAGCATGTTTGCATTTTTATCTATTGGTTTACTGACAGTTCTTCTTGACATTAAGGGTTCAAAAAGGGCAAGGGGGAAAAAAGAAAACCAGGTGCAGGTGAGCTTCGAACATTGTTAGTACGTCGAAGTTAAAAAGCCTTGTTCACATCTGTCTGGGGAGCACGAGCATTTTGAATTATTTATCCTGAACGTATTTGATCGATGCCGGGGGAACCGTGCTTCTGTACCTCCTGTGGCACAATACCACTGTCCTACAAAATATTAATGAGAAAAGAATGTGAAAGCTAGACATAGACAGAGCTGCTGAGGTAAAACCTTATGAGACAAGGTTTTGAATTAGGAAATATCTCGGCTGTTGCATGAAAATGGAAATATCAGAATTTGATCGCTCTCATTTTAGCATTTCCTTTCCAGCACTGACAAATCAGGTTTTACGTCTTATATTTATTTATATCCAGTTCTTAGTCGGGTTCCTTATATATAACGTTCTACCTTTTTGCCCCAAAATACTCTACGTTGGTTGCTAGGTCAAAACAATGCTCTGATGTTTGTTTAAAAACATATCCACATGTTAGTTTGCTAAGGTCAGGGACTAAAAGTACCATAAGTCTAAAAAAACCCCGCTTGGGATATTTTAAACAACACAAGATATACATTTAATAGAAATGTGCCCAGGGCGACCTGCCCAAAGAGAGCCTGAGTAATCCAGTCTGAAAATGATAAGGGACTGAACAAATACCCTAGCCACCTCTGGGAATTAAAAATGTCCAAATTTTCCTAATGTTGCAGAAGAGCTGGCAAGAGTTAATCAGTTGAGCGATGTGAAGCAAAAAAGGACAGGTGGTTCTCCACGGTTTCCCCAGGGTTGTGTTCAGTGACAGATGGTAAGATCCGAGAGTTGTCCAAAGAGATCATAAGATCTTGACACGGGGACATGTCTCTGGGGACAGTAGCTCAGGTTCAGCTAATATCCATGATGAGATCTGTGCATAAACAAAGGATGAATTACAGGTCATCTGCATAGCCAATGTCAGGATATGATCTCATTTAGAAAGTGACAAGAAAAAGAACAGAAAAGGACACAGCACTAAGACTTGTGGAACACAGAGTCAACACAGAGTGCAGATGTAGTTCTCCTCCTTGTCACCCGGTACAAGCAAACCACTGCCTTGGTGTGTCTAGGACTTGTAAAGGATGGAAAGGATATATGAGGAGTCATTATCATAGGAAATGTTTGTTTAATATTTATGGAAGGAGTCTTCAGTGTCAGCACTCGGTAACAGTCGGTAGGTTTTCCATGCCAACATTTGGAAGGAAAAGTTTAAACTATGCGTAATTTAATTGTTGTTGAGCTTTCGGCTGCTTCCATTAAGGTCCATTTAAGGTCCATTAAAGGCTCCTTCCATTAAGGTTCCACAAATCAGGATGCCCTCTCCCAATTTTATCTGGGTTTGTGATAGTCATCGAGAAGTCTTTGCATCTACTGGTGGGGTTCAGGCTTTGGCTGGGAATCTAACCCTGTCCTTCCACACAGCAGACTAAAAGCCTACCACAGAGTCAACAATATCCACCAAAAATCAAGTGTGAGGAGAGAAAAGAACCACACACACAACATCACTCACCATAAAGGTTTTATTGTTACTCGGTTCGCACAAATCAGATTGCCAGGACTCTAGGGTACAACACAAAAGCCAAGTCATTAAAGTTCTGTAGATGAGATCTGATGGAACCAAACCATAATAGTCGACTGTCTCTAGGTGAGGCTTGGACTTTGTGCATGTGAGCCAATTGATAATTTGTATTCGACTCTGTATTTTCAGCTCAGTCTTTTGTGATGTGTAATTAGGAGTTTCTCGTTTTCGTAAATGCCTACAGCGATAATGTATTTCTACAAGAGCTTTATCTCAGCCACACAGGTCTGGCTGATGGTGCAGAGTGATTTCAGTTGCTAAACAGAACAGTTATCGTCCCCTTTTGTGGCCATTTGACCATTGCATCAAGATAGACAGTTGCAGTGATAATGACAAGAGTGTTCAAATGCACACTCTCTCACATCTCTCTCTCTCTCTCTCTCTCTCTCTCTCTCTCTCTCTCTCTCTTTCTCTCTCAGTAATGGGTCATTGTGTGGAGAATCTACGGCACTTTTATCTCTGAGCACTTTTGCTGGACAGCCAAATCTGATTATTGTCAGTCAGGAGTCCTGCCATCCCTCTCCAACTCTGAGAGACTCCATTAGGACAGAGAAGAGTGAGAATGGGAGAGAGTAAGAGAGAGAGAGAGAGAGGTTGGATGAAGTGAGGTCATGTGAAGAGTGGATATGTGCACTATTTTATTACAGCCTTTAAATTTCATTGATCAACTTGCCAGGTTATGTCTTTCCAAGCCTGCTGAAGTGATGAACATGGAATATAAAAACCAACATCCCCTGCCAGTGTTTCTTACTTTTTCAGTCCTACATGTAGACGTTTAACATTCGTCGCTGCATTTCGTACACAGTTGGAAAATGGGATAAGGAAAATAATGCTCCGTGGTGATGATTGGAATGGAAAGGTAGTTCGGAAGTGTGGAAAAGTGTACAAAATAGAGAAGATGGCATTGTTGTTTCCAGAATGCAATTGCGAAAAAAATTAAGTTTGAATGATGAGAAAACATTTGCTACTGAATAACATACTTTCCATTTTTGTGGTTTTATATCCACAGCAACTTCATTTTGACCCGAGGTATGTATGGCTGGATATCAGCCTGGGAAAAATCAGGATAACATACGGCCAAAAAAAATCAGAACAGAGCCTGTAACCTGCACATAATAAATGGGTCAAGAGTGTCTGTGGGAGTGGGTGGGATTGTTTGAGTGTCTGTGGGAGTGGATGTGATTGGTCAAGAGTGTCTGAGGTCGTGGGTGACGTTGGTCAAGATTGTCTCCAGTAGTGTGTGAGATCGATCAATAGTTTTCGTGGAAGTGGACAGGATTTTGGTCTGGAAGTGTCTGGTAATAGTAGAATTGGCCAAGAATGTCTGTAGTAGTGGGTGAGATTGGTCAAGAATGTCTGCAGGAGCGGATGGAATCATTTGAGTGTCTGGGGGAGTTGGCGGGATGGGTCAAGCGTGTCAGAGGTAGAGGGTGAAGTCAAGAATCTCCGCGATTGTGGGTAAGATTGATCAAGAGTGTTTACAGGAGGGGTGAGATTGGTCAAGAGTGTTTGGGGTGGTGGGCGAGATTGGACAGGATCATCTGCGGGAGCCGATGAGATTGTTTGAGAGGCTGAAGGAGTAAACAGGATTGGTGAAGAGTGTCTGAGGTAGTGGGTGTAATTGGTGAAGAGTGTTTGCAGTAGTCAGTGAAGTTGGTCAAGAGTGTCTGCAGGAGCAGTCAAATTAGGCCTGGGTGGTGTGTGTACCTTTTAAGGTACATACTGTATATATATTTTCAAAGAAGCTGTAGGATGACACAATACCATTTTCGTTGATGAAATCATGTGTTGCGTTACGTTTCCTCTGCTGCTTCAAGTTCGTTCTTGAAACCCTGAAGTAAAGTATGTTGCCAGCTTCATTTGCTAATTGTGTGCCTCAGTGTTGTATGTCAAGACTACATAAACCGAGACCAGAGTGTACCAAGGCTGAGAAAAGACTGTAACTTTAAGTGGTTTCAAATGTGGAACATGCAAACCATAGACAATTCGAATTGGATGAAAAAATCCACATCCATTAAAATGCTGACTGAAAACAAATGGATATTCCTCTTCAACCCTCTTATTCAAATGTACCATTGGAAATGTCCTGATCAAATAATCAAAAGACAATATTATATGTGTGAATTTACCTTTCATTACACCAAAGAGCAGAAATTGAAACTTGCTTATTCAACATTTCTATAACTTACCTTCTACCTAACACAACATAATCTTTCGTGCAAGCATCAAGTTTTCTGGTTGACTTTTGTCTTGATGTTAATAAGACAAATAAATCAGACAATTATATCAGTGATATCCCTTCAATTGCGGTGTTGATATAAAATCAAAAGTTCACCTCGTCCAAGACAGAGACAAGACCTGTTAAAAATTACCGATCTTGAGTACAACAACACTAGTGTGCATTATCAAAGGAAAAGTGCCTAGTGGCACGATATAACTAACGGGGTGGACTACCACCGGAGGCTAAAGCCTGAGGCTATTGGTAGGCTAGTTTTCCCTGCACAAAACCCGTAATAGAGGTACAGAGGAGGAAATTATTTGTCTGATAAAAGACTGTCTATCTGAGTAGAAAACTAAATGAGTGTTAGATGAAGTAGGTTTTGATATTTTAGTTCTTTTTACATTTTTTACTTTAGTGTATTTTCGTCAGTCTGCTATTTTTATCTGTGTGTTTTCAGACGAGGAAATGAACCACATCTTTGCATGTCAGTTCGATCCCAGTCGATTTTATTAAAAGTTTATTTATTAATTTTTTTATTATAATAAAACATCTCACTTTTTCCTGTATGGTAGGACCAAATAATATAATAACTTTGTTTAGAATTGTCATAAAATCATGATACTGATGCTGGATCGCATTACAAATCAAATCAGCACCGAGGGATCGTGATAATATCGTAATCGTAATAACCCTTATACTGTAATGAGTGAGTATGAAAATGGCCAGGATTGGTTTAAAAATGTTTTGAGGTGTATAAATAAAAATAAACCTGTTTTTTTTTAAAGTAGCCTTTGTTTTTAACCGTCTTTTCGATGTTATTAATTTGTCTCTGCGCAAACGGGAGCAGATGTGTGTTAATTATGTTTGTACGGTCTACTACTTCTCCGAGCAGCTGAGAGGAAACCGTTCTAAAGGAGGTAACATGTTGAAGCTCTTACCCTGTGTGCCACTGTGTTTTGTGAATCGTACGAGGGCAGATGAGTGAGTTAAAGTGGATCGATGTTATTAGAAGAGAGTCTGGAGGCGTGCACGATTGGGAATAGTAGTGTAATTAAAAAACGTGCTTTATAAAAAATGTTTGGCGAACCACATGCACTGAATTTTTACCTCGAAATGAGTCAGACGTCTAAAAGCGTGTGAAGAGCGTAATGATTAACCAGATTTGATTTTAACTAGATCATTTTTTTTGTATTTACAGTATCTGTGAAATATTAGCACGGTTATTCTGCAACTTTTTGGTGTCGCATTCACGGAAGGTTTTCATGCGAAACACACGGTGTACTGTATTAATGAAGGAATGTAATATTTAGGATCATACACAGAGTAGGCAGCAAGAAACATGAACGTGTGAGGGCAAATTTATTTCCTTAACATTTTTTCTCAAAAAAGGATATTATACTTGCGATCATATTTAAGTTAAGGTCCATCACTTAACTCGAGATAACATTAGAGTAAATTTGCGGCGATGTTGTAATGCTGAGTCTGTGTGAGTGTGAGACGTCTACATGGCTGTATCGCGTTGTCAAGGCCTCCTTCATGTCCCTTGTGTCGGTGCGGCATTAAAAAGCAATCCGCGTAAAGTGCTCAGAAAGGAGCGGACTCCCTGCTGCTCGCTTCAGCTGAAGCTTGATACTTAGCAGCTTCTCGGGTGTCTCCTCGGATGCCAGGGCAAAAATCAGTTGCAACTGTGAGCGTAGGTGAGTTTAATAACTTTTAATAGAACTGTAATAATCAGACGAGCTACGCTGTCCTTCCTACAACTCTTAAGTTACAGGTTGTTGCTGTGATCAGCAAAGATGATACTTAAAGTTTATTAGAGTTTATTTTTTATAAGGACAAACCAGATAGAGATAAGATTTAATCATGCTCATACTCCTGTGTTTGTATTTACATGTCAGTGCCAGTGCCAGTGCCAGTCGTAACTCAGAACACAGCTGCGTGTTACATTTCCGATTAAACTCCATGTAAGGTCAAGTTCACAGAGAGCTCAGTGTGAAAGTAAAAAAAAACTAATACGTGATTTCTTTTTCTTTTTTACCTTAGCATGCAGTGAAGGCTATAGGATGTGTTTATCACATTAAGAAGATTTTCTTTGTATTGGTTTAAACGTTTAAATCGCATTTATGCATGTTTTAATTAAAGAAATTAAATATATGGATGTGTCAAATCCTGATTAGAACATTTCGAAAACTGCGTTAAAACATTAATTCAGATTAAACCAATTAAAGGAGAAAACTGTGTATGTAATATACACGTGTCCTCTCTCTCTCTCTTTTTGTTGTTTTCGCTGTTTCTCGGAGCACATGCAGTTGTCACCTTTCTTGACATAGCAGAACAAACAGGAGCACAAAGGAAAATTAATCCCTAATTACGTTGTTCTTTCTAAAACACACACATACACACACACACACACACACACACACACATATATATATATATATATATATATATATATATATATATATATATATATATATATATATATATATATATATAATGGCTGGCCAAATATACAGTACTTTGTTGGCAGTTAATATACAGTACTGTGCACCCTCATTTGTTCACATTTTGCTTCCTGAAGGACTTTTTTGGCTCTCTTTTTCAGTCCAGTCCCTGTACCTGAGCTGTTTATAAGGGCTGTGTTTTGTTTGTTAAGCCACACAGTGACCTATATATGTACAAGTGCAGATGACAGATGATCAGGCCTATGATTAGTATACAGTACTGGTGGTGCAGAATGCCGAGTGGTTGAAGCAGACGAGAGGGGAAATGAGGTCGCTGCTGACGTTGTTACTTAAATAACTGGTTTTAAAATTGTATTATTAGGCACTTTGCCGCATGGTTCAGTAAATCATTTGTTCGAGTCAACTTGTGGGAAACACTGAAAAGAAAAAAAAAACCAGTGAAAGACCGACCTCCTGAGTAGTTGAGCTGTGGATCCCAGGTAGAATGTCGATTTGGATCAATTATAGGATGGAATTTAAATTTTCTAATTATTTCTATATGCCAAGTTTTTCTAATGTTTATTGTCTGATTTGTCTCAAAACATTGTACAGAATGGGCCATGAAAAATTAGCCCACCTCCTGTATTTCTTGCAGGTTTTAAAGTATGAAATGCTGTGTAACTCGAACAAAAGCACTACAGTATTTACTCCAGTCCAGTAGGTGGGGTATTACATCGACTGCCATATGCTGATGGAATTCCTTTTTTTAAATTTTTTTAAAGGTTGTAAATAATTTGTCCAATAAAACCTCAATACAATAAGTGTGTGAATCGATTCTAAATCAATAACTGGCCCATCGATACGATCGACTGAGTTGACCAAAAGAATTATTAATCAAACTGCATAATCGATTAAATCACACAGCTCGAGCACATAAGAACCTGAAAAATTTCTTAATTTTTAGCCAACCTTTTTTTTAATGTATTTAAAAGCTAGTTATATTGTAATTTTTCGATTTGTTTTAGATTTTAGCTTAAATTTAAGTCATTTATGTATATTATTATGAAATGGAGACTCAAGTATTAAACAGAATTCTTGAATTTGTGTATGGAATTGAAAAACAAGAAAGCGAGAGTGAAATCTGTAAATATTCACAGTAGCTCATTGACAATTATAGGTTTTGAAGCTGACGAACGTATACTGTACAAACTCAGGAGCTGTTTCCTTGCATGGAATCTGAAAAGCTCAGGTGAGACGATGTTGGCCGACCTAATTTATATTGCATTAGCTGTGCTATTCTGTGTGAGGCTGTCGGGCTTTGTTTTTTTCTTTTGACATTTGTTACGGTTGCATCACGCCGCTGACTTGAGATCAAGGGTGTTAACCGAAGTTTAAATACCGCAGAGCACAAAGCAGCCGAAGTGAAGAATTTTCTTACACTAAGATACGGATCATACAGATTCTGTTTTTTTTTTTTTTTTTTTTTGAGAAGTTGTTATCGATGAATACCTGCGTATTCTTTTCGTCACAAAGTCTGTTTTCATTATCTCCAGACCATGTCAAGTCTTAGTACAGCGACATGGAATTTAAATTTTTTTTACATTTTTTTTTATGAGCATGTTCTTTACAAAGTTTGTTCTTCGTTCCCTTTCAGCTCTTTCTGTCAGCGTAAATGTTAACCAGAGAATTCTTTAATTAGCTCTTTCGTCTCTGACCTTGGCTTGTTCTCTCAGCCTCGAATCTGACACAAACCACAAGAGGGGTTTCTTTCCGTCTCACAATGGCGCGCGATGACAAATTGGCACTAATCGCTATCTGATAATTAACATTTTTTCTGAGATTTGAAAGCAGACCCTGGCTCAGCAGAAAGGTCACTAGAGCCGTGTGGACCTGGTGCTGATATAGAGTTTAGCGAATACTCCTTAGCCAGCACACCACACTAACACCAGTTCAAAACCTTTTAACTCTTAGAACAGCGTTAATTCTTTGTAGCCTGGGCTGCACGCAATGCTGGAAGATTTTCTTCGTGATTATGGTTCATGCTATGTTGATATGAACAAGTCGCTTAATTGCTGCAGATCTTGTCAGCTGCACGTTCATGTCAATTCTTGCAACTTGCCAAATGAGCACTATTAGATTTAGTTCTGATGACTGGGGAGGTCGTGAGAGTACAGGAACCTGTTTGAGGTGCTTTGTACTTTGTAACATGGTGTAATTTTGTCGTAATAATGGCTAAATTGTGGCAAAAATGGACAGCAGAAGTGACGGCCTCTTAGGCCTTTAGTGATGGCGTTATATATTGCAAAATATTCAAAAACATGTGTAATATTTTCACAATTTTCTTGTCGCTTTTTATTAACTTTTTACTTACAGTACATTCCTATTCCTAAGCCTGCACAACTCGCTCAGCCAGTCTGATCCTACAGTATGTAGTTTTAAATCTGTGAATCATGGATAGACTCTTGATTCAGTACAAAGGGAATTGAAGTATTCAGTCAGCATTCATAGATTTTTTTTTGGCATTGCAATTTTCTATTTGATTCGATCGAACAGGGCTAAATTTAACTTTCTGATTTGTCTCAAGCAGCTACAGTTCTTACAGCTTTCGAAGTATTAAACCACTACTATAGTATATTGTCGTGTAACTCTCAGTCTTGTTGATTGTTTAAATGTCATTTTGTACAAAGCAAACTTTGTAAAACTTTGTAAACGAAGAAGTAATACTCTTGCAGAATGTGAGTATTTTCAGAAAGATGCAAGCAGGTTGTATTTCCTGCAAAAGCCATCCTGTATTTGTAACAACTTTGTATTTGTATTAACGTTCACCTGACTTATTTAAAAAGCGGGAATTGATTGTGAATCGAAGCTGACAATTTAATTGAATCAGCCAATTAAAGATTGATTAAATTGCATAATCAATGTAATAGCACAGCTCTAGTGGTTATTGAGCGCCAGGGTTTCTGAATTTAGATTAATGACTCCTTCAGTTTAATTGAAGATTGATCAACTTTATAGCCAATCAGATTTTGGTGGGCGTATTCTTTTACTCAATAGATGTATTAGTTGATACGTGTTAGGTCTCTCTGCATCTTATTACAATATACTGTAACAGTTGGGTTCTGTAGTTGGTTAGCTATGCTTTACATGTGACGCACGTCTTCTTTGCTTGCCAGCTGAAGAGTGCTGATGGAGGGAAATCTGTGGATCTTGTTTCAGATTTATTAAACCCAAGGATCATCCTTTTTACTATTGTGTCATAATTTGCTCTTTTCATCAGAAGGAAAGAAGGATGGATTTTTCTTAAAAACACTGATGAGTTCATTATATCCAATTAGTTTTATTGTATTTGGTTTAATTGAGAAAATGAGTGCCCTTGGGTTGTTTGTTTTGTCAAAAATGTTTTTCGGTGTCCTGTAAATGTTTTTTTTTTTATTAGTATTAACTAAAAGAAACTATAATATCAGCTAAACAGTTTATAGTCAAATTACAATAGCGGTTGAGTTGCTTAGCTTTTAGTTTCTTTGAAAAGAGCTCGCTGAAGGGCCAAACCCGACAGGCATGATGATTCACTACTGGTCCTCTTGATAGCCTGGAAAAATCAACTGATGCAAGGTTGTGGTGAGAAAACATTCCCCACACTGTTACAGTATACCACCACCACCACCAGCCTGAACCCTAACCTTAACCCTACCATAAGTAGCTCATAATTCAAAATTGATTGATTAATCTTATGCAGTAGAGAAAGTTGTGTGTCAGGATTCAAGATCAGGAAATTCTGGAATGATACCAGCAGTAATGACATGGTGACTGAGATAAAAATTCTGAAGTTTGCTGTGAACATTAAGTGAAGTGCTTGAACTGTATCTCCATAATTTTATACGTCGTGCTGCTGAGAAGCACTGCTTGTCAACGGGTAAACCAGGAAACTGCTTGGGGCCCCAGGCCGGTAGGGGGGAGCCCTTGAGGCCTGGCAAACTTATTTATTATTAATAAGGTAATGGTGATGAATGCTGGTTGGACAGGCAAATTTTTTGCCTAGGGCCTGAACAGACTCTAGAATCGCCTCCGGTGGCGGTGAAACGTGATTGGCTGATTGGATAACGTGCCGGCATTTCTAATAAAACCGTGTACTTTAACCAGGACAGGGTATTCTATCTGCATAGACTTCCTATTCTTTCGAGCTGCACTCGTAATTTAGCTGATTGAGGACATTAGGGCCATTAAGGAATTCTGAAAGAACTTAAATAGCCCTGTTGCTCAATGGTTGGAACACTGTCTGCACAATTAGCTGTCCAAAACCAATTAACTTAGCTCCTGCTGGCATAAAGAATACAAGTTTAGTTTTTTTTCAGCCACAGTTTTCCCAGCGTTTAATGAATAAAACTTTGCTACAACAGTAAAAGGATGATGTTACACATGATTTATTAACAATTAAGACTTATTTTTAGCAGCATAGTATTTGCAACCTCACTGCTTCAGGGTCCCCAGTTTATGCTTGAGATTGGGTTACTTTTCATGCCAGACCGGGTTTCTTCCAAAGCAGTTCCCTATTTTCCTCCCACTTCACAAGAACATGTCAGTAGGTGGACTAACTACAGTATGTCAAATTGCTCCTTGTTATAAAAGTAGCTGTACATGGTTCGCTGTGACGGACCGAGTACGAAGGTGTATTTCCAGCTTCGTACTCGGAGTTTCCGGATACATCTTCTCTGGGTGCACCTTAACCCTGACCGGGACAAAAGCACTTACTGCAGATGAAACAATGAACGAATAGGAATGATTTCCCAGATTGCAGATTGCTTTTCTGTAGACTCAGGTCTCATTCGTTACTGGTACGTGAACTGAAACCCAAAACAAAATAAATTTTTTATGTGACCAAGTGGCTCATGCAGTCCTGAATGGAATCCAGTAACAACAACCAAAAAAAGAGGGATCAGATCTCATGACCGGATTGTTTCACCTAATTTTAGGTTGGTCCAAAAAAAATCTGAAAAAACTGAGCAGGTGTAACATAATTGAGCATTCTGTTCCCTCAGTTTTGGAGTTTGAACATCATTAAAATGTTAATTGCAGGGGTAGAAAATGGTTTGATTTAATATCATAGCCAAACATTTGGTTCTCAGTAACCCCCATGTTTCATTTAGACAGATTATTGGTCATTATCTGTAATTTCCATATGTCTGTGTCATGAGCAGGCTATGTACTGAAAATGAACCTGGGACCCTCCAACACCTCACCTGATCAAATCACTGTGTACGTCTGTGAAAAGGTTCTTTATTATTAAGGAATCGCAATCGTAGTGTCAAAAAGCTGGCAGCAGTGTAATTACAGGCATGTGATCACGAACGATAAAATAAACAGGGATTTAAAGACAAAAGCCAGAATGGAATATAAACGTGAAAAAAAAAAACATGAGGAATTGAAAAGAGGAATAGAGGAATAAGACCTCACAGCAAGACACCATTAGGTGGTGTACAGTATATGGACTCTAGACATTAAACAGACTTTAATGTTCCATTATAAGAGCCTAATCGGAATAAAAATGCACCATGTACCAGATCAATTGGGTAAATCTGACCCAAACCGGCTGATTAGAATGAAAGGGTGGAGCGAACATTTAATAATCAATGTAGTAGGAAAGTATAAGCCATTAGAGATGGGAGAAAAATTTATTTAGTTATGTGTGGCGATTCTTTGGTTTGGCAATTCATGTATCGCCACACTGTATCCAAAACCCCAGGGCCCGGTTTCAATATCCGGCCAAGTTCTATTCCCGCCTCAGAGTTTGCATGTTCTCTCCGTGCTTGGTGGGCTTCGTCGAGGTTCTCCGGTTTCCTCCCACAGTCTAAAGACATGCAGATTAGGCTAACTGGTGTTCCCAAATTACCCATAGTGTGTGAGTGTGTCTGTGTGCCCTGCAATGAATTGGCACTCTGTCAAGGGTGTAACCCACCTCATGCCCTAAGTCTCCTGGGATGGGCTCCAGTGCACGTTTGCCCCACATGGGGTGAACATGAGGCAACGTGAACAGGATTTCCCTGAAGGAAGTTTTGGTATACTCTGTGAGAACAGTTCTCTTTCACCAGTCTTTAACTCAGACCTTAATCCATTGGCTCGCCGGTTCACATTTAGTGAAGCATCTTCAGTAACCAATCATGGATGACCTTAAATTCTTACCCATGTAAATATACTGTACATCATATCAGATCAGTCAAATGTGTAAATTGTAATCTCTAACAGATTGAATAAATATCTGACCCTACAGGCTGTAAAAAGGTGAAAGTCAAGATTTAAACACAAAAAACACAAACAAAGTCAATGACAGATGAAGAGCGTGGATTGAACTTGATTGTCTTGTGAGCCATGTTGCTGTATTGCCATATATAATCGCACCATGCCTGCGACAGTTCCTTCCCATTATGTAGCGGGATGACTATAAAACTCCCGTTTGAGATAACTAAAGCTGTCTGTGAGGTTAGGTGCAGGTCTGGTCATATGTCTGTAGAGGAGATTGGAGAAATAACCAGGTCGAAAACCTCATCAATATCCAGTTTTATGCACAGAGAAGAGGGAGAAGGAACGCTCTATTCATAGTAATTTTAAGAAATACGGAGAGAAATACATTATTTCCACAATGGGCCAAGGGCAAATAATGAGGCTCCACGAGAGGTAGAGATCCTCTAAGAGCTCGAATTGAAGCACCGTGCCGTCTGCATTCTAATTTTATGGCACTTAGGAGTAAAGAGTGGGGGTCTCTGCAGCCACTCGTGCAGCCTTCTGGCAATGGAATATAATGTGTTTGGAGAGGTAGCCCATTATCCCTGCATTGGGGGGGAAGAGCTGAAGTGGCCTATAAAACAGCCCTTTAGACAGGTGTGTGTGTGTGTGTGTGTGTGTGTGTGTGTGTCTGTAGGTGTGTGTGAACGACACTTCGCAGTACTAGCTCTGTCTTCATTAGCAGCGCTCCTCGAAACAGGCTCTCTTGCGTAGCTGAGAGGTAGCGAACCTGAGCAAACACCCACAAGGGCTCTCGCCATACACTACCATATCGTTCGGCTTTTCTCGTATTCCAGTTTCCTCTGATCGTCGCTCCATTATTCATATTTCTCTGCTTTTTCTCAGACTATATTTACTTCAGTTAATGTTTTAAATTAAAAATAAAAAATCGATTCAGTGATGTATCGTGATTTTTTTTGTGTGGCAATTCATGAATCGACACACTGACTCCCAAATTGTTTTTTTTTCTTTGATTTTTTCTTTGTTTATGTTTGCATTCAAGGTGGTGTAATGTTGCAGTTCCTCTGTAGTCCTACAGGTGGTGTGCTTTAAACTATTCACACATTGGCAGGCAGCACAGTTGCACTGTTTAGAATTGTAATACTCACTCACTCACTCATCGTCTACACCACTTTATCTTTAATACAGGGTAGCGGGCTTGGCTGGAGCCTATCCCAGGAGACTTGGGGTACACCCTGGACAGGGCGACCAATCCATCGCAGGATGCACACACACACATACACAAACTCACACACTGCAGGCAATTTGGGAACGCCAGTTAGCCTATTCTGCATCTTTGGACTGTGGGAGGAAAACGGAGTACCTGGAGGAAACCCATCAAGAATGGGGAGAACATGCAAACTCCACACACACAGAGGTTGGGAATTGAACCTGGCCGGAAATGAAACCCTTAAGGTGCAAGGCGACAATGCTAACCACTAAGCTGCCATTTATAACACTGGAAATTTTTTAAAAATATTGCAGTGGATGATTTTTTAAATCATGAATCACAATACAAATCAAATCGGCATAGAGGTATCGTGATAATATGGTATCGGATGATCCCTGGTGAGTCTAATAAACCATAACTAGTTCATTTATCCTTTTAGATTAAAACTAATTTAAAGTTAAGACATTTAACCAAAAGTGGCAATACTTCTGGAGATGATGCTTAATAATAATAATAATAATAATAATAATAATGAATACATTGAGTCACACAATAATGGGTGGGTGAGTGTGTGTATGTCTGTGTGCCCTGTGATGGATTGGCACCCTGTCCAGGATGTACCCTGCCTTGTGCCCGAAGCCTCCTGGGATAGGCTCCAGGCCCCCCGCGACCCTGATCACAGGATAAAGCGGTATAGAAAATGAATGAATGAATGAATGAATGAGTCACACAATGATGTAACATTCTCGTGCAAAGAATGAAGAAGGAGAAGAACGGGAAAAAAACAGTTCTCTTGGGCCCAGTGCTGTGATAATTTGTTCGTTCAATCCTGACATTTTCAGCTAAAAGGACTGTTTCAATTAGATCATTGAGAACATAACCTACATCTCCACCTGGTATGTTTTGCCAGAATCAATCGGCTAAATGCTGCCTCGATGTCATTTCCGAGCCCTCACAGCACTACTTGAAATGTCTTTTTTTTTCCTTTACTGCTACACAGAAGTGATCTCGTAAGAAATGTACCAAATACGATTAATTGGTGAACCTCTGCAGTCCTATTTCAGGAGTTGTAGACACACTTGTACGTTCTGTAGAGATGGAGAAGAAGCAGAGGTTCTTCCCATATGTTTCTATCTGAACAGCATACGGGGAAAAAAACTACAGTATGAAGGTAAAACAGTAGCAAAAGCCGAGAGCTTGCAAATTTGAATGTGAGAACTTGTAAAATTAAGAGTTGTATTTTGTAAGTTGTAAGTTTAAATTTATACTCACAGCTCTGATGTGTACACCTGTGTTTTGAATTCGAAGTTGCAGATTAATAGTGACAAATGTGTAAAGTGTCACTCACATGAACAAAATGACAGGCACAATTGTGTCCTACACATTTATCTTTGCGCTTTACTTCAGTTTCGCTGTACAACCACAAGTCGGCACTCACAACCTCTCAGATCTGGCAGTCCAACCTCAAATCCCAGCACTCTGACTTTTGCTACTCATTTTGCGATATTCCTGTAGCAAAACTCACTTGTGCACTTGTAAACGCGAACTTGAGAGAGCAGAATCGGGGGCGGGGCTGGGGTGGGAATGAAGTCATTTTATTGGTCGATGCCTCACCAATGAACTACACCACCGAAACGGCGCGAGCTGCTCTGCGTAGTCTGTGACGTCATCGCGCACAAAACGTCCCACTTCATTGGCTGGCGTTGTTCATTGGATTTTTTTATTTCAATCTAATCTATGCATGCATCCATGAATTGTTATTTGTTTTTACTGCTGTTAACCTGTAGCCCTTGTTAAACCACTGTGACCCTGTCCAAGGCAAAGGCAGCTACTGTAGGATGAATGTATGCTATAAATGCATTGCATGTTAAAGATGCATTTGGCGTATATTTTACTTTAAAGAATCACAATAACCATATAGTAATTCTAACGGCTAAATATTTAAACAATGGTTCAAATATTTAATGTGTCCTATTTCATGCACCTTAATTAACCTTCAGTGGTGACTCAAACAGTTAAGGCTATGGGTTACTGCGTTACTGATTGGAAGGTCAGGGGTTCGAGCCCCAGCACTGCCAAGTTGCCACTGTTGATCCCTTGAGCAAACCTGGCTGACCCTGTGCTCTGACCCCAGCTTCCTAACTGGGATATGCAAAGAAATCATTTCACTGTGTTGTAAGGTAAATGTAATAAATAATTGAATTAAATAGAAAAATATATATTGATAATTTTGTCTGCCTTGGATACAAGGGTTCTCAAACTTTTTTATTCCAAAGCTCTGAAATAATTGGTGATAAACAAATGAATTTTATTAAGCTTTCTTGTAACTTACAAGCAATGTATTTTTATGTCTTAAAATTTGCGTTTAAGACAGTCTGAGACAAAATGCATTCAGTGGAAAAAAAATGCCACTGTTTGACCGCTAACAGATACTTAAACCAAAGCAACTCCAACTTAAAACAACATACATTTAAATGTCAGGAACATTCAAAATTAATTTTAAGTTTGTGCAAAAGAAACGGCACTGTTTGCCTGAAAGTTTTTCCTTTTGAACCTACACGACTCCAACTTTCAACATTAAAAAGTTTACAGGAGAGAACATGAAGGCATATTAGCCGCCACCTACAGTAATCAGATTATAGTCCAGACTTTAGGACATAACATCTCTCAGTTCTGATTAACGTGTTAATATTTCAATAATGAATTTACAAAAGGAAATCTAGGCATTTCATTTCAACCAATAATTAAAAAAAACAAAACAAAAAAAACTGGTTGGGGGAAAGCCATGTGACTATCCGTGATCATCGAATGAAGATTAATGTAACAAACAGAACCTGAAAGCCAAGACATGCCTAATCCCACACACAAATCTAGAGTAGGAACATCTAAAAATGCAAAAAAAAAAAAAAAAACTTAATCACAAATGTCACACTACATAAATACAACACACTTTAGTATTTATATTTCACTCAGTCTCTACCTAAGGAGTTCTCACAGTCACGTGATCCAGACTCAAAACATTCACCATTTTGTCGGTCGATCGTCCCCGTCACAGATAAACAGATAACACCGCCAAGCCAAATAATGATGAACGTCTAGGTAAATTTACCCTCACAGATTTAACCGAACACGTGACGAGACAAACAGATAACAGCGTATGTTGAGGATCTTCAGTGTGTTTGGATATTACTGATTTTTATCAAGACACGGCTGTTTTTTATAAGCTTTCGTGGACGGTACACTTGCCAATCACATGTCGCGTTGCTATCTGTCCCGTCTGACAAGCGACTGAGTGTATTTAGCCGTTTAGTGCGTATGATAACCTGGCATGAATGGAAAGATCTACCTAATCTAAGCTTTTAGGAAACAATTTGACAATAAAAATATGCAAACTAGTTACCATGAGAAGCTTAATGAAGGTTGTGATAATGCTTTTGACCTCGTACTGTATGTTGTGAACAACATCTGTCCTGGCATCGTGAACCGAAGACCAAAAACGGCGTCTTGCCTGGTTCAACGTCTCTTGTCCCTTTGTGCTCTTGTCTTTGCGGGTTGTGCTTCTTTTAATGACAAGTTGCTGACTGTAAAAAAAAAAAAAAAGTTTAAGTGCCACGCTTTAACATTAGACACTTATTACATCAAGAAGACAGTGAGGTGTTCGCCTAATTAAATTCTCCATCATGCCCTTCTATCATTTCCAAACCCGTCGCCCAGGTCCTGGCGATTTCGCCTCAGTGCCATTTTCTCTCTCGTTTTGAAGAAATTGAACTTTAAAAGACAAATAAGGTTTAATGAGCCAAGAGAGAAAGAAATATCGCAAGAGTGCCCTCACCTTCCATCGCTCCCTTTTAGTTATGCTGTCATAGCGAGACCTGCCGGAGCCGATCGCAGTGTACACACTTTAACTCCACTGTATGATAAGGACACATATATTAATCAGTTCCGTCTTTCTCAGTGCCAAAGCCGTATGTGTACTCTGGCGTGTGTCTGATCTATTATCAGTGCAACACTTATAATGAGGTGGCTCGTCTTGGGTTCTGGACTTACTTGTTAAATCCTGGTGCTCTGCTTCGAGTGTCAGAACTTAGGTTAGGTTAAATCTTTATTCGTCAGATATACAGTATTTGAGCAGCCCTGGAGTGGGAGCTTGGTGGATCTGGGGCTTGAACCATTAACCTTCTGTTCAGTAACCCAGAACCTAGCAGAAGCTCCAAATTCTGTGACTCATCTGCTGCTGCTGCTGTGGCTGACCCTACATGGACCACATCTCAAAAAGACTTAAGGTCCAAACTCCATCTTTGGTTCATCAATAATCTTACAGTAACTACTGTACTGTAGATTCAATTCAATTCAATTTTTAATTCAATTTTATTTGTATAGCGCTTTTAGCAATTGACATTGCCTCAAAGCAGCTTTACACAATCAAAAGAATTATTTAAGTTTGTATGGAATGTGAATGCGTATGAATCAAAATGGTCAGTTTGTCCCTGGTGAGCAAGCTGAGGGCGACAGTGGCAAGAAAAAACTCCCTGAGATGGTGATTGGAAGAAACCTTGAGAGGAACCAGACTCAACAGGGAACCCATCCTCATTTGGGTGAAAAATTATCTGCATGAAATTATCTGAATTTATACTGTGTGTTAGGTGGCAGGCAGGTCAGCTATAACAGTTGATGTTAGTTGATGTTAATATGGAGTCCATGTAGTTATTGGAGACTCAGGTAGACTTGTAGGAAATTCCAGTCCTGAACTATCGGACTGTCAAGTCCCCAGAGAAACAGTTGCCAACACCAGTCGAGGCCAGAACCGCCGTCTAGGTAGAGAGAATCATCCCCAGGCACCAGACGCATACCAAAGGGACACACAGGGCATCCATGTGACGAAATCTCCAAGCAGAAGCCAGGCACCAGACACACGGGGCATCCATGTGAAGAAATCTCCAAGCAGAAGCCGGGCACCAGACACACGGGGCATCCATGTGACGAAATCTCCAAGCAGAAGCCAGGCACCAGGATGGGTCAGACAGGTCCGGAGGACAGAGGGAGTCTGGATCACTGGCAGCTCAGGAACGACATGTGTAGCTCGACAGAGAGAGAGAAAGAGTGAAAGGGGGAGACAGAGGGAAAGAGGAAAGAGAAAGAGGGGGAGGAAGAGAAGAAGAGGAGAGATGGCAATTAGGTATGGTCACAGTCATACGATGTATAATGTGAATGTATATTTACTGTAGAGTGCAAGCAGAGACTCCGGCAGGACTAACTATGACAGCATAACTAAAAGGGAGAGCCAGAAGGAAACACAAACGAGGGCTCCCTGAGATGTAAAGCAAACAATCACCTCACAGTCAACAAACCTGAGTGATCAATGAGAGTGAGGAAGACAGCATCTACAGTGGGAGCCACGCCAAATAGCCGCGACAGTGTGGCTGAAGTGTGAATGGCGTGTGAATGGCCTTTGCACGCCGTAATCCCCCCTCCCTTTTCTGGCTGAAAGGCGTGTCAAGATTTCACAGTAAACACGCCCATTCAAGCCCAATTTATTCATTTACCTGGTGCCACCACTAGATGGCGCTTCGTTCTCAAGAACACGTTAAAACAAGCCAGCTGCGCTGAGTTGCAATCACGTGATTTTAACAACCCGCCTCCACCCCCGCCGAACTGACGCTGCCAAACTACAGAGATGAAGATGGCGGCTTAACGGACTATTCGTGGTAAGTGATGTTTTATTTTATAAAATGTGTTTGGGGTAGTTTACAGTTTATTTCCCAGTTTAGTTTTTTTATTGGCCGTTTGAAATATCACTGGCAGCAGCAGCAGCGGTCAGATGTGACTTTAGAGAACTTAATGATCTGTTTACCAAGTCTGGAGTTAATATTACAGCTTACTGTCAGTGTCACACACTCACAATGTCACTCCACTTTACCTCAAAAACATGCTCAAGCTTCGAAAAATACTATTAATGTCCCTATTACAAGAGCTGCACTACCCGATGAAGAGTGTTTGTGTTCTCTGTAAATACTGAGAGAATCTCACCGCGTGTTGTCTGGATAAATTCAGCGCTTATTTATTCTCTGGTTAAGAGTTAATCAGCAGGTTATTTCTGTGACTGTAATATAATGTGATGCAGTTGATGAGGGACACAGACTGAGGGGAGCTGTACAGGAGCTAGTAACGCTCATAACCCGGTTTATATTTTATACACTTTCCGCGGTAGCGCGAGCGCTTAGTTAAAGAGCTGAATAACAACACAGAAGTGTTTATCAGTTAAGGAGGAGGAGGGGGAGGTGTGTGTGTGTGTGTGTGTGTGTGTGTGTGTGAGGGGCTTCAGTAAGTTATAGTTTGGCTTCAGGGATGAACTAATGCTCATATACGAGTGTTATATCGCTTAACTTATTTGTATGAGAAGCGCATTAAGTAAATTCCCGGTTAATTTAATGCAGACGATAATACAGACAGTCACTGGTTAACACTAACACTGTTCACTGGTTAACACTAACACTGTTCACTGGTTAACATTAGCACAGGCAGTTTATTTACATTACAGAATCCCCAAAGCAGTACTTTACACACTCTGTGGTAAATGGTTTATTAATATATTAATATATTTTATTTTTATTAGAACTATATGTTCTGTAAAGTTTATTTGTCTTTGTCTTGACTAAATTCTCCTGTTGTCTTTAAGCAGAGCTCCGCTGTGGAGGATTGGGGGGTCAGACGGCTGACGGCTGGACTTTTGGAGCTACAGGACTGGAGGAGCCTGAACAAGCTGTTGAGGGAGCTGTAGGAGGGATGACGTCACAGTCCGACAGCTTTAGAATGATGTTTGATCAGGTCTACTGTATATTCTGAACATAGAACTGCAAAATGTCTGATACAGTACTTTGGGGGAAACAAAGACTTAAACTGTTAAGTAATAACATTATTAATAACAAATATGTAATAGTTTTGATATTTGAAAATGTTTTATTTTAATGTAAAAGGACTATAGATAGAGACTTATAAGCAGCTGGTGTATCCGGGTTGTTTAATGAACTTTAAGCAAAAAGACATGTATTCATCTGTTTTATATAAATTACTGTTTTAACTTTGACTAGTTTTGGAAGAATAAATTGAATTGTTAAAGTCTTGTTTTGCGTGTTTTAATTTTGGGGGATTGTTTGGGTATTTAAAAATTGTTTAGTTGAACCAACAACTTCAATTGGCAAAAAATGGGACACAACTTTGTTTTAAATAGTCAAAGAGTTGGGCTGAAAATAATAATAATAATTATTGATCATAGAAACAAATGAAACCAGTTAAACACTTGATTATATGTATTTGTGTTTGTGATTGTGACCCATAATAATTTTTTCTCAGTATAAATAAATGTTTTGGGTTTTAAGAACTCCAAAAGAGCAACGACAAACTTGGTATTCTCCATTGCGGTTTCTCACCTTCCACTCCTGAGTATGACATGGTGTTAATTGCTCTGTGTGTGTGTTTTTGGCGGGGGGATGGGTGTGTGTGTGTTTTCGGCTGTTCAGCAGTTCTAAACACAAGCACAGTTTTTGTCCTTAACTAAAATACTTCAATACGTTAATAATGAATTTATTTTGCTGAATAAGGTAATAAGCGATGTTTAAACCAAACCAGTAAGTTAAGTAAGTGTTCCATACATTAGATAGATAGTTTATTTCAGTTCAACACTGAAAAAAGGTGTAGGCTGAAGCCTTGCTTATTATGCCTACCCTTTGTACATCAACAAATGATGAGCGACACTTTACAGTAAATTGCACAAAATATTGTCAACAAATATTGTCACTTGTGCACATAAACAAAACATGTCAAAATTAATTATTCTTTCACTTGGGAAGAGAAGAGAAATTTGGAAAAGAAAATAATCATGTCTATATACAGTATATATATATTACTTTGTCATATATTCATTCACTAAACACCTTGTCTTTAAACATTTTTTTAAATCTATGAAGTGAATTACATAATTTTAATTCCATATCACATTTATTCCATAAATTAACCCCTTTAACGGAAATGCATTTATTCTTTAAATTTGTTCTGGCCCTTATTTTGCTAAACATGAACATTCCTCTTAGACAGTAGTACTGGCTGACTTTAATTTTGAACAGCCTCTGGATGCAGCTGGGAAGTAAATTATTATAGGCTTTATACATTATTTGTGCAGTATACAAATCAACTAGATCCACAAATTTCAAAACTTTAGATTTTATAAACAATTTATTTGTGTGTTCATAATAATCGGCCTTATTAACAATCCTTATTGCTTTTTTTTGTAACACAGATATTGGGTTTAAATAAGTTTTATAAGTATGCCCCCATACCTCCACACAATAAGTGATGTATGGAAATATGAGTGTACAATACAATATGCGTAATGTTTTATTATCCAATACATACTTTAATCTGTTAAGAATTCCAACTGATTTAGAGATTTTTGTCTTAATAAAATTAATATGTGGTTTCCAATTCAGTTTGTTGTCAATTATTACTCCCAAAAATTTAATTTTGGAGACTCTTTCTATTTCCTCATTATTAATTCTTATTTTCACATCATGATTAATTTTTTGATTACTAAAAATTATGAACTTAGTTTTAGTCAAATTCAATGAAAGCTTACTATCATCTAACCAACTTTTAAGCCTCAGCAATTCATTTTCCACTGTGTTCAGAAGCTGTTTCAAATTTTTACCTGATAAATATAAAGTAGTGTCATCAGCAAATAATAAAAATTTTAATACATTGGACACTTTATCAATATCATTAACATACAACACAAATAATTTAGGGCCCAATACTGAACCTTGTGGAACACCGCATGTAACTTCCAATAAGTCAGATTTGTCATTATTAATTTGTACATACTGATGTCTGCTTTCCAGGTAGCTTTTTATCCAGTCTAACGCTTTTCCTCTTATTCCATAATTTAACAATTTCTTCACTAATAAATCATAATCAATTGTATCAAATGCTTTCTTTAAGTCTAAAAATACTCCCAATGTATATTCCTTGTTTTCTACTGCAGTTGAGATATCTTCAACCATTTTCATTACTGCCATTGAAGTCGACCTCTTAGTCCTAAATCCGAATTGATATTCACTCAGTAAATTATGTTTTTCTATAAATTTGTCAAGCCTCTGCACAAATACTTTCTCTAAGATTTTTGAAAACTGCGGCAGAAGAGCAATTGGTCTGTAATTAGAGAAGGAATAATGATCTCCTCCTTTAAAGATCGGAATAACTTTTGCCATTTTCATTTTACTAGGAAAGATACCGGTTAAGAAAGACAGACTACAAATGTAAGCAAAAGGTTTTGCTATACTCACAATTATATTTTTTAATAATGACATGTCTAGATCATCACAATCGGTGGAATATTTACTCTTGCAATTATTAACTGTTAGAAGTATTTCTTTTTCATCTACAGCCTGAATAAACATTGTATACTTATTACATAAGTTTTTTACTTCATTCACTGATCCATGTTTAGTAATTTTTTCTGCTAATTTAGATCCAACATTTACAAAATACTTATTAAATTCATTGACAATATCTTCCCCTTTATTTATACTTTGATTATCATCATTTACAAAAAACGATTTGGGTAATCAAAACTGCATGTATTATTTTTAAGTATACCATTAAGTACCTTCCATGTTGCTTTTACATTGTTTTTATGGATATTCAATAACCTATTGTAATAGTCCTTCTTACTGAATCTTATTATATTTTGTAATTTATTTTTGTAAGTCTTATAATCAATTTCTGCTTGTTTTGATCTTGTTGTTAGAAATTTCGTGAATAGGACATTTTTCTTTTTACATGCCTTCTCTATTCCTTTAGAAATCCATGGTTTATATACATTCTTTTGCTTTATTATAATCCTCTTAGATGAACAATGTTTATTAATTTGCTCATTTAATATATTCAAGAACACTTCATACGCCTTACTGGGATTGCTATATGCATAAACTTCATCCCAATTTTGTATTACTAAATCTTCATTAAGAGCATCTATTGCCTCTTGTGTTCTATTGCGAATAATTTTATAACTATTAGTCCTTTTTTTGAGGGGGGGATTTTTCAATAAATCATAGAAAATCACAAAAACTGGAAGATGGTCTGTGATATCATTGATAAGCAACCCTCCTAGTCTTTTTCCTTTTAATTCATTAGTATATATATGATCTATTAATGTTGCTGTATCTTTTGTCAATCTACTAGGTTTTGTTATCATTGGAATCAAACCATAACTGTACAGTGCATCAATAAAATTAGCAATTCTCTTACTTCCATGTGGATTTAGTAAATCAATGTTAAGATCACCACATATGATGTTTACCTTATTTTTAATTGATTGGTCGAACATATTAAATAACTCTTTTGTAAATTTATCAATGCATGTGCCTGGAGCTCTGTACACACAACTGATCATTATATTTTTTGTACTTTTTGTTTCAATTTCAATTGTTACACACTCCAAAACATTTTCTATGGCAAATTAAAGTACTGTGTATAACCAAGTGCCCTAGCAAACAGTTACAGTACAGTTTACAGTACAAACAGAGTGTGTGCGCTGGGGGGATTGGAAGGTGAGTGAGAATACTCATTTACAAGACAAAAGACGGTCAGAGGCAGGGCCGTTCTAGACCAGACAACACGGGGTGGGGGGAGGGGGGCATCATGTTCAAGCACTGTTTTTACCTGGCCTTACTGTATAGTAACAGTATTGTATTTGCTGAATTGTGTTGAGGCACGCAAACCCCCTGACCACAATAAGGTGGCAATCCCTCAGGGGGAAACTAAAAAAAATAAATATATATATATATATATATATATATATATATATATATATATATATATATATATATTTATATATATATAATTATATAATATCCTTAATCCAGATTTTATCAATCAATGACATAACATTTATCTAAGCTGGATGGTCAAATTCTCAAAAACGTTTAACCTAAAGTAAGACTTAACACACTATAACTAAAATATGTACAAAACTGAAAGGTTGTCTTATGAATAATAAAAAATACAAACTAAATTAAAACAGATGGGCTGTTGAACAGATCATAATATGTTTTATGTTTTCTGATTATAAATGATATATGGGTTGATTTTAGAAAGGCTAAATGAAATAGCTAGTTTTGGTCATGTCAGTCCAGTAACTATACTATGTAAAAGTAATTATAATATGAATTAATTAAGGGCAGGACCTAACCTAATGTTAATAATTTACACCATGATAACATTAGTATTCATGTTTTTGTATATATTTCTAAATGTTCAAATGAACGTTTCAGAGTATATAATTTGTCGTGTCATCTGTGATTGAGACCCATGAGTTAAATTGAAATATTTTTTATAGGTAGTAAGCCAGGTTTTAGTAACCTTGGATAAATCAGCATGAAAGCCCTCTCTCGCGCACGCGCTCTCACGCTATCTCTCGCACTCACACACACACACACACACACAGACACAGACACACACAAATAATACATGAAATCGCGTAAAACCAAATGAAACTAGGGTAAAAATATGAGCAGTAAAATACAGTAGTATCCTGTAGGTGATTCCTGTCCTGTGATAACAGGCACTAACACTCTAGAACTGTTTACTTCTGTTAGTTTTGTTTTCAAGTGTGAATGTTTATGGGGATTAAATCTGTCTCTGCTGCTGCATCTATACACCGTTGTGATAAGTGATTTGTGCCCCATCAGATCTTTAATGTGGGACGTTATGCTGGTTAAATGACTAAAGACACACTGATCCGTATGGACAGATATTTGTTCAAGATATTATGCGCCATTAATCAATTTGTTATGCCAATTTGACTTTCAGCGAAAACATAAAAAATATAACGAAAACAAACCCAAGCAGAAGTTACATTTTAAGCTTTACTTTCAAATTCAAATTTGATTTGTCACATACACAGCGCGATATGCAGTAAAATGCTTTGGGTGCGGCTCGAACTCGGCATTGCTTCACCTGGACCGCTTTATAAGTATCACGCGCTAACCGATTGCGCCACTGGAGCCACACGGAGGTTGGTCTTGTCAGAGTATCCTCTCTCTCGTGCGCGCACACACATACACACACACACACACACACACATGAAATTGCGTAAAACCCAACGAAATATAAGCAGTAAAAAAAAAAATCAGTAAAAATACATTAGTATAACAGGCGCTAACCCTCTGGAACTTTTTTTTTTTACTATTGTTTCCAAGTGTTTAAGTGATTAATGCCCCATCAGATCTATTGACGGGGGAGCATTATGCATGATTCCATATGGGCAGATATTTATTCCAGGTTGCATGCGGCATTAATTGCATTTCTTATGCCACTTGTAGACTATCAGCGAAAAAATCAGCGAAAACATCATCAAAAATATAACGAAAACAAACCCAAGCAGACGTTACATTTTGAGCTTTACTTTGCAGCAAAATATTATCTATCAGTATATTAAATGGAACGGGGTAAAATACACCGTAATGTAAAATACTGTACGTAGCCTGCGTTTTTATTCCGTACCTACAATGATCGGTATAGACAAATTACAGCCGCTACCGTGTCTTTAAGGATCATTTCAGGATGTCTTAAAAAATATTTCACTAACTAATTTTATTAATTCATTATTAAATAATAAATAGCATAATCATCATGGGTTGTGTATTGAGTGATTTAACAAATCTGTTTTATTAATCGATCTGTTGTTGTTGTTTTTTCATCTATTTATGAAACTATGTTGACAATGCAAGAACTGTCTGTATATTAAAGATACGGTATTGGGCTTCCTGGACACTGCAGTTAACTGTGCCAGTCAATGCTCCATCTGGCGGAATTATACGGCATTGCAACCATCTTTTTAGAAAGCGCATGGGGGCGTTTATGGGGCGGGGCATCGTTAACTGCGTCATCGCGGGGGATCACATTCCGTGCACGGACCGTGCATTAACCCTTCATGGAACTGCCACGGAGCAGTCATGCTCCAGGCGGCTGTTTGACGTGGCTCCCACTGTAAACATACCAGTTCACCATAATACTCTACGTCCATGAGTCCCCCAGATCTGCTCCTTTACCTAAGGCTAATCTATTTATAAAAATGCTTGATTAAATAACTAGGTTTTTAGCCTAGACTTAAACACTGAAACTGTGTCTGAGTATTACAATAATCCAACCTAGAGGTGATAAAAGCATGAACTAGTTTTTCTGCATCGTTTAGCGACAGTATATTTCTTATCTTGGCAATATTTCTGAGGTGAAAGAATGCTATCCTGATAATGTTATCTACATGAGCTTCAAATGAAAGTCTGGAATCTATAATCACACCGAGGTCTTTTACTGTTGCACTTGATGGAACAGAAAGGCCATCTAAAGTAACAGTGTGATCTAAAATCTTACTTCTAGCTGAATGCGGTCCTATGACTAAAACTTCTGTCTTATCAGGATTAAGCAGTAGGAAGTTAATTAGCATCCAATCTGTTATTTCCTGCACACATTGCTCAACTTTAGTGAGCTGGATTTTCTCATCTGATTTTGATTAGACATATAACTGTGTGTCGTCAGCATAACAATGAAAACTAATACCATGTTTACGGATTATGTTGCCCAGAGGAAGCATGTAAAGGGAAAAAAGCAGTGGGCCTAAAACTGAACCTTGTGGAACACCAAACTCCACTAGAGAGCATGCAGAATAGTCACCATTTATGTTTACATACTGATAATGATCGGTCAAATAGGAGCTGAGCCAGGAGAGGGCTGCACCCTTAATTCCTACTACATTTTCTAATCTGCGAAGAAGAATAGCATGGTCAATGGTGTCAAACGCTGCACTGAGGTCGAGTAATACAAGCATAGTTACACAACCCTGATCAGAAGCCAATAGGAGGTCATTTACTACTTTAACGAGTGCTGTTTCTGTGCTGTGATGAGGCCTAAATCCTGACTGATACAGTTCATGTATGCCATTTCTATGTAGATATGAGCATAGCTGCTCCGCTACTATCTTTTCAAGAATCTTAGAGATAAAGGGGAGATTTGATATTGGCCTTGAATTAGACAACTGACTGGGGTCGAGGTCAGGTTTCTTAATAATCGGTTTAATGACTGGTAATTTAAAAGATTTTGGAACATACCCAATGCTGAGTGAGGAATTAATTATTCTCAACAGGGGTTCTGTAATAACTGGCACTATCTGTTTAAGAAAATGTGTCGGTATAGGATCTAATATACAGGTTGATGAATTTGCAGAAGAGATGAGTGAAATTAGTTCATTCTCTTCAAGGGGAGTAAAGTATTCTAGATTCTGATCTGACATAGTTAGTTTAACAGCTGCATAAATTGCATTGTCCGGTTTTGAAGCTTCAATTTTATGCCTGATATTTATAATTTTATTACTAAAAAAGTTCATGAAGTCCTCACTATTGCACGATGTTGTTGTGGAGATTTCTGCAGTGGTCTTATTTCTAGTTAATTTGGCTACGGTATTAAATAAAAATCCAGGTTTATTATTTTTTTTTCTTCTATAAGAGTTGAGAGATATGTTGATTTAGCTACACTACAGAAAGAGCTTTTCTATATTTCTGGATGCTCTCCTTCCATGCTATTTGAAATACTATCAATTTAGTTTGACGCCATTTACGTTCTAATTTCCGAGCGGTCTGTTTTAAAGTGCGTGTGTGATCGTTATACCAGGGAGCGAGTTTCTTATCTCTGATTATTTTTCTTTTAACTGGAGCTACATTATCTAAGGTATAACGGAACGTCAACTCTAAATATTCAGTCGCCTGATCGAGTTCTGTGGGGTCAGACGGTGATCCAATCAAAGTTGATAGCTCTGGGAGGTTACCGGTAAAACTCTGTGTGGTAGTTGATGTGAATGTACGTTTAATACGGTAGCGCGGTGCTGTGCGTACATTATCACTGTGACACACTTTAATTGAGACAAGATAGTGATCTGATATAATTTCAGACAGTGGAATTGTGAATACATTTTTTATACTTAATCTGAGAAATATTATTAAATCTAAAGTGTGACCTGTTTTATGAGTGAGTCCTACTACACACTGATTGACGCCTACGGAGTCCAGTATGGACATAAATGCTGTTCTCAGAGGGTCTTCTGGATTCTCAAAATGAATATTAAAATCTCCAGCAATTAACGCTTTGTCTACAGAAATGACTAGGTTAGAGAGGAAATCTGCAAATTCACTAAGAAATTCAGAATACGGCCCTGGAGGTCTGTAAATTATAATTAGTGGAATCGACTGAGCTGACTTAATATGCTTAAATACACTTATATTACTATAAAGGATTTCGAATGAATTAAATTTGTGTCCGTGTTTTTGTACGATAGACAGATTATCATTGTAAGTAACTGCGACGCCTCCTCCTCTACCAGTTAGCCGAGGCTGGTGTATGTAGCTGTACCCAGGAGGACTAGCTTCATTTAGAGCTACATACTCATCCTGTTTAACCCATGTTTCGGTTAAACAGAGTATATCAAACTCCTGATCTGTGATAATTTCATTAACAATAACTGCTTTTGATGCGAGAGATCTAATATTTAACAATCCTAGCTTCAGATCAGAGTTGCCGGCTGCGCATTCAGTGTGATCTGAGTTTGTGGTCTTTATTTTATTTAAATTATTAAAACAGACTTTCTGAGTATTTCTACATTTTTGCTTAGCTCGGGGAACAGACACAGTCTCAATATGTTGAACCCTGAGTGACGACTCTATGCAGCTAGCAGACGGTTGGTTTAGCCTGTCTGTCTGCTCCCTGGCCTGGGCTCTGGATTGTCACCGATTAACTAGACCTCTACTGAGACTATGTGCTATACTACAGGAAATGAGAGCAGCACCTTCCCGAGTGGGATGGACATCGTCCCGCCCTAACAGGCCAGCTTTGCCCTCAAAGGTGTTCCAATTGTCTATGTAGCCCACATTATTTTCGGAGCACCACCTGGACATCCAGCGGTTCAGCGACCATAACCTGTTGTAAGCTATGTCGCCATGTCGCATTGGGATGGGCTCTTTCAGGTTTCTCAGCGGGTGCAGCACTGAAGAGAGCAAACCTGTTGGACACGTGAAGCGCAGAGGAGGTGTGCTCCGGTGGGCTAGCCTTAGTGTTAGCTTTGGCTGAACGAGTATGCCGCCGAGTCGTCACCTACTCGCCCCGCTGTGAGGGCTCTAATGGCGGAGTCGGGGGCTGGTTATCTCCGCCTGTGGCACCCAGACTGTCCGCTACGGGAATAACGCTGCTCTCACACTCTCTAACCATCTCTAAAGTCTGGATGCGCTCCTCTAACGCTGATATCAGTGTGCTCACTAACACACACCTATCACAAGTAAAGTGATCGTTAATGACGGAGGAAGAATGTCTAAACATCCTGCACTCTACACACTGAACAAGCTGAATATTATCCATTATAACGTACCTGAGCTGGAGTTTTTAGTTGTTCTCTGCTGAATTCCGTTTGTTGTTTTTAGACGAAGAAACTCTCGCGTTGCGAAACTTTCGCAGCAACAATACAAAAACAGGAAGCTACGTCACAGGAAGGGATGTCAGTACATTTGTACCTTATTCAGCTTTCACCCTAGTCCCGATTAATTGGAACATTTGCTCAAACCCTGGCCAGCTTGTACATTGTTATTATTATTGTTCCGTACCCGGGTACCCATATTTACACTCTGGAATACAGCAGATGGCAGTATGTTGATTTGCGAGCCGCCAATGAATGCAGAGAGAAGGCGAACAACATTTGTCCTGGAATCGTGAACCGAAGACCAAAAACGGCGTCTTGTTTGGTTCAACATCTCTTTGCGGGTTGTGCTTCTTTTATTGACACGATGATGACAGACATATGATGTCACGTTCTAAACAGGCATGCCCGAGTATGCCATACTTGTGATTGTGACCAGCGTTTGAAGTGGACACCCATGCACAATATGGATTGTGTTCATATTACATAAAACATAAAATCTAAGTACTATGTACCCATGTTTACAGTTGTTTTTATCATTCCACTGTCCAGGGTCACCAAGAAGAAAACTGTTCCCTTTGGATTCTGGGTTTTCTGAAGTTTTCATGTCAAAGCTACATGACTAAAAAAAGAAAAGTAGCCTAACAGAATTGGGGAACCTACAGTAGAAGATATTAGCGGATTTACTAGCCAGAAGCAAAGACCTTGCAGTCACAGTTATGCTTTTTTTTGTATTTCTTATTCCTTCAGCTCAGGAGAATGAACACATTCTAGCCTCGGGACTGGGGAAAAGGTGAACCTTTGCTGCGGTTTCTCCGGAGATGTTCTCTACTCCAGCTAGTCTTCACTCTGAATTACAGAAACCCCAAGTGCACCACATCACACCCTACCTTCAGAATCTGGCAGAACAATTCCCTTCACGTCCTTCATACGTGAGGAGGAGAAGAACATTTTTGCTTTACCACCTATTTGTGGTTTCAGAAATAGACGTCTTGGAGGAATGAAGAATCTTTTTGTTTAGAGAAAGACTCAAATGGCTGAGGAAAAGAAGAAGAAGAAGAAGAAGCTAAAAAAACCATTTGCTTTCTGTGGATCAATGCTGTGATCATTTGTTAGTTCACTTCTGACATTTTCAGCTTAAAGGACTGTTTCAATTAGATCATTGAGAAAGCAACCTACCTACATCTTCACCTAACATGCTTTGCCAGAGTCAATTAGCTAAATGCCACCTTGATTTAATTTCCCGAGCCTTAGCAGCACTTGAAATTTTTCTTTTTCTTTGCCGTTAAGGTGAAATGATCTGGTATGAAACGTGGCAAATAAATTACCCTGTTAACATGTCCTAGAAACACTTGTACGTTCTAAGAGATGTGTTGAAGAACCATCAGCTTTCTCACGGCTTACTGAAGTACTGCTGTAGTGTGTTAAAGGTGTGACTCTGTTAGCATAGATCTGTTCCTCTGGTTCTTCTCATAGTCTTAACTGCCAGTTGCCTTCAATATGAGACTCACTTTAATCCTCCATTTGTGATCTTCTAAGGACTTCCCCCTCGCATTCTTTTTTTTCCCAGTTAAAAGCCGGGTCCTTTCGCTCATCCTTTACACTTCTTTTTCTTCATGCTACATCACTGCAATCGAAGGATCCCTTTTCTCTAGTTCTCCTACTCTGTTCTCTACTTAGTAGTCCATTTATTTTCAGCCGGCTCCCGCTCAGTGACAGCATGGCTCATGCTGTGGACTTTTGAGTCGTGCTTCGCTCTGCCCGAGGTGGATTTTAGGGGATTAATTTTAATGGAGCCTCGCGACACAACCTTCCTCACTTTGCCAGGAAGATGACTGCTCAGCTCGATTATTACTTATTGATACTGAGGGCAAAGAAGTCTCGTCTTCATTTTTGCCTGAGTGCCCATGCTTTTCGCCATTACCATTTCTCTGTCTGCAAATATGACCTGTGAGAGAAATCTCTCTCATTGTCATTCTCTAGACTGCTTATTCTGTTCAGGAGGCCGGCAGCCAAACCCAGTGGACTCAGGACACTACGCACTCTCGCTGAAACACTCCGGTAAAATTTGGGAATGCCAGTTAGCGAAATCTACATGGCTTTTTCCTATTGGAGGAAACTAGAGTACCAGGGTGAATCCCATTAAGCACGCATAGAACAACATGCTGTGCGAGAAATATGGGATGGACACGCCATCTCTGCAGAAACCCAACTGAAACCCAGACCTTCAAACCATGTCAGAGAACAGCATGGCTGAGAAAGTACTGTCTGTCCTCTTTCACATGCATGATCACATCAACACCCATGATTGGTTTGTTGTGGCTGTGATTGACAGAGGAGAAATGCACAGAGAGCCTGGCCAGTTTTGCTCCCTTGGCTCTTGACCATTGATACTCTAGGCCACCTTCCGATCATTTGATGATCAAGCAAATACTGATGTGTTCTACCACTCGGCATAATACTGAATAATTCTTTGCATATGCTTATCGAAATGGTGCTATTGTACGGTGAATACATGCCATAATCAAAGCAAAAGGCGGCCCAACAAAATATTACACTTTTTTTGTTAGCCGGCAGGGTAAGCTCACGCACGCATCTTCTATACCGCTTTATCCTGTATTCAGGGTCGCGGGGACCTGGAGCCTATCCCAGGAGGCTTAGTGCACACGCTGGACAGGGTGCCAATTCATTGCAGGGCACACACACATTCACACACTACGGGCAATTTGGGAACGCCAATTAGCCTAATCTTTGGACTGTGGGAGGAAACCGGAGTACCCAGAGGAAACCCACCAAGCACGGGGAGAACATGCAAACTCCATGTACACAGAGACGGGAATTGAACCCGGACCCTGGAGGTGCAAGGCGACAGTGCTAGCCACTACACCACCGTGCCGCCCAGTGTACACTCACTCACCCTATACTATGCAGGGTTGCAGCGGACCTGTAGTCTTTCTCAGGAGACTGGGGTACGCCTGCGCCAATCCATCAAAGGGCACACACACATACATGCACACTCACAAGACCTTTTACACGTCTGCATGACTTTGGACTGCGATAGGAAAACCGTAGTGCCTTGAGAAAACCCACCAACTACAGAGAGAACAGGCAAACTGTTAAAATCCGCTAGTGTATCATTTTTTCAATTGTTATGCTAAATGTAAAAAAATTGTGCATGCGCTATTAGTAGTTTTTTTTTCTTTTTCTTTTAAATGCTCCCCAACTGGCTAGTTGAACTGAGGTTTGAAGCCTACAGTACTAGAAGCGGCTTCCGGCAGAAATAGACTATTAAGCGGAGTGGCACGAAGAGATGCTTCTGGAAAACTCAGGAAACGTGCCACAAGGCACCTGGCGGAAACAAAACCATCGACTAGAGTGGAAGCGATTTGTTCCGCCGACCTCGTCGTGGCCGGAACGCACCATCACCACTTATGGAGTAAATATGGCCTCAGACCTTGATATGGATTTTATATAAAAAAATGGGGAAATATCAGTATTAGTCGTGCCTTAGAAAAGTGTCTTACAAGTGCAACAGCCAACCTACAGCATTATGGCATAAACAAAATGATGCATTTGAAGGGAACATTAAGAGTACTTTACAGCCGTCAAGCACCCATTGGCTGCATTTCTTTCTTTTTTTTTTTTTTTTTCCCTATTGCATGTGACCAAAATAACATGAATTATGGATGACAAGTGATGTGTTTAGTAAGTGTAAATCAGTACTTACACTTGCTTGAGAATGTTGATTAGAGCGGTGGTGTTTCGAATACATTATCGTGGTCTGATGCTCTGACATACAAATACCGTTTAGTCGAAACAGTTCAGAAAATGACGAGCAGTTCAGATGGGTGCCAATACTTTAACTTTAACAGTGATGTTAAAATAAAACAAAACATGGAAGCCCTCGTGTACTCTGTCTAAATCATCAACTGCTATTTTTATGTCATATTTGTTTTTTTTCAACTTGACAATAAATAAATAAAATGGTAAATATGTCTAAACTTTTGCCAAATGATGAATTTTGTGATAACACTGCGGTGCCAAAAGATATTTGAACTGAGAAAGTAATTTTGTCAGTCACTACAGCGCTGAGGAAGTTTGCTGAGCCAAATTGTCAATAGAGAAACAGTTTGGTTTTTGGCATCCATATCGAATTATGGAAACTGTAATTAATAACAAAAAAAAGTGTTGCACATCTTTTTCATTGCGCTACAATAAGACCTCATGATATAATGCGTTTCTCCACTATAACAGGTTCATGATTGAGCCTTTGAGAAACATTACATTTTAATCTTCTTATTTAGTAAGTTTCATTTCGGGATGTGTGATGCATGCAAGGTGTAAGATGTTGACTTTCATTTAAATAACCGTAGAAACAAAACAAGAACCAAAATGAGAATAATCCAAACCGTGAGACACAAGACCAATTCAAGAGACATAACGGAACAAGGCAGGACAAAAACGGATGCGAGACGATTAACATTTATTTATTTATAACTAAACAAGCGAATAGTGAATACTATTACCACACGTAACAGAAGTGCACTCTGGGAAATGAATTGCCTGACAAAGTCCAAATACAAAAAGCTAAGCACCCTCCAGGGGTTATCCCTGACAATGAGAACCTGATGCTCAGCACGACGGGGAACCAAAGTCAGCACAGATTTTAGTAGAGGTGGGAGGAGAAGATCGATTCAGTAATGTACCGCAATTCTTTTGTTCGCCCAACTAAATGTATTTTTTATTTATATATGTTTGCATTTGAGATTTTTAAAGTGTCGCAGTTCCTCACTAATCCTACTGTAATAAAAAAAAAAATAGGGGAAAAAATCACATTGGGTATCGCGATAGTATCGTATCAGATGGTCCCTGGCGATTCCCATCCCTAGATTTTAGTATACTGTACGTCACTAGGGATGCAAAATTTGATTGAAAATTCTGACATGTATTGCAATTACAATTGCAGTATGTAACTATTAAATGTTTTCAAACTTATTTATTTAGGCTAAAAGCAAATAACGCACTAGAAGTAGTTGCATCAAGAGTTATAAATTTAATATATTGGAAATAGGAAACAGGCACCACGTCCTTCGCTTAGTAATATGTGACGTTTTCTAGTCTCGTCGTCTCTTCGGCACCAAATCAGTACTTCCCAGGTCACCAAAACCACTAGTGTAAAATAAGCAATGCCCTGATGATTGAGGCTTTGAGCTTTGAGTCCATAGATGTCGGCACAATTCGAATTTCACCTGTAGTAAAGCATCCAACCAAGTTGAGACTCTCTGTTGTATTCTTGTAACCAACAATTCTTGCAAACAAAAAGTGTAATTTGTCTGATGCCTGGAAGTTTTTCTTCTTGTTGCTGTTTTTCTTCTTCTTATGTTATTTACATTATATTTACAGCAAATTAAGCACTGCACAGCAGGCAGAACCAATTAGCACACAAAAAGTATGTTCTGATTGATAATGTAAACGCACATCTTATCAGATCAGCGTCCACATGAACAGTTAATTTTTCTTTCAAACCCGTGCCCACTGTAAGGACCGTTAACCTTTGACAGCAGGTTGGAAACAAAAAAAGAATTATCATTAAAAAAATAAATAAATAAATGTTTTTTCCTGGACTAGTTGCACAACGCAGCAGGTTCTGTACCATCCTTTTTATAATTCATGGTCAATCTCCACCAAGTTCATACTATCACGTCGCTAACCACAGCTGTGGATCCAATTAGCACGTTTTTCCGAACAATGAATGGTTCGCCTAATTACCATGTGCCATACGTGCTCCATGCATTTATCCAGCATGAATACAAATTGGGGATCAGTGAACACCACTCAAAGGCCTTGCCCTTATCTAACGCGTTTAAAGCCTCAATGAGAGAGAGTATCGACTGGCCGACCGACACGTGACGCGCTCGACGTATGATGCATACAGTGCTGCTTTTTAGAGGCTCTTGTGCATTGATTCACCACTAAATATCATATAATTGGCTCTTTAGTGTCTGAATAGTGCTGATTGAGTGTTTAAATAAACCGAGACATCTGTGTCCTAAGCAAGCACTTAAAGCATTACAAAGCCGTTTTCAGCTCCGTGTACACGGCAGCCTCTACAGCGACGAGCACGTTTACTGGAAGGGCTTTACTGGTCGTTTGAAGCTCCAACCTTCTCAGAACATGCGGGAATCAGATCATCAGATATTTTAGATAACAATCAGTAACGATAATAGGTCAAAAATCATAATAGGTCAGGATCCGAGGGGGGGGGGGGGGGAGGGGGTATATCCAGTCGTGTTAAAGTCACTACTTTTACTAATTGTAGATAAGAATAAAATTGTAAAAAGTAAATGTCTTTAAACAATGCATTCATGTTGGTCATGAAGGGAGAATGAAACTGGTATACGCAGCGACGCAATTTTACCTGAGAACATTCTTAAAGTTTTCATTCATCATTAGCTACAATTTGACTTACTGACTAGCCAATGATCTGAATCACATGCTAGTCTGACTTTTAGCAAAATTTAGCTAACTCAGCCACTAGAGTCACTCTATAATTTAGGCTACATTTTCAATATGAGTAAAAAATAGGGCTGTGCTACTGTATTAATCATTATTTTCAATTAATTAAAATCTATGGTTTATGTTGATGTTAAAAAAAAAAAAATCGATTTTATGGATGCCACAGGGCATGCAGTGGACAGGCATTTGTTCCTTTTACATAATTGTTTTTCTTCAGTGATTTTAATAAAAAATTCGATTCTGTTTTCTATTTTTACAACTATTTATTTGAATAAAAAGTAATTTAGGTCTGCATCTTACACTTTACCAATCCCTTATATTTTGCTAGAATAACCAGAACTGGTGAAAGTTTGCACCTTATTAATCCCCAAAAAATTATGTATATGATGAAAGTGTATTTTATTGATTTTACTGATTACTGACCTTCTAAAATAACAAGAAAACTTGTTAGTGAAAGTAAGTTTGCATTTCAAGCAGTTTAGGTTTGGTTATATTGTTTTTGTTTAAATAAAATGTATTCATTGTTTTATAAAAAAAAATGAATCAGTTTAAGAAAAATTTTTGTTTTGAAATAAAAAAATCTAATTTTGTCTCAAAAAATCAGAGATTTTTTTTATCGCCCAGCTCTAGTAAAAAACTTTATAGAACAAAATGCAGTTTAGGTTAGTAAATTCCATGTAACTGTCCAGGGTGTACCCCGCCTTGTGCCCTAAGTTTCCTGGGATAGGCTCCAGGCCCCCGCGACCCTGTATATGAGGATAAAGCGGTACAGAAAATGAATGAATGAATGAATATCTGCTAGTTGTGAAGAGTAAACGTTAACAAGTTTTTACGGTAAAAAAAATATTCAGTGATGTATGGTGAATCTTCTCTGCTAATCCAAATAAATTTTTTTGCTGTTACCAATCTACACGTGTGATGTGACCTGTGCAGACTGGTAACACTAATTTGACTATTTCCTTGTATATATAAAATATTTCAACCCATAATTCCAGTGAAAGGCTTTGCCCAGTTGAACAAATAGTTAAATTAAGATAATGAATGATTCTGTAAACCATAACAGTGTACGCAACTTAATTGCTGGTCAGGTAATATACTGTACGCAGTGCAACTCGCTGTTATAGATAAAATATTTAAAAAAAATGAGTGAACACTTTCCACATTGTGTTTAAAATATACGCCACGGAGAAGAATAAGATTGTGATGCGGTTCACTCGGCATTGGGACAAATTATTTTCGAGTTACAGGATGGAATTCTGTGAATAAACTTACTTGACAGACAATGAACTGATATATCTACATCTTCCTTATAAATGAGAAAACCAGTTAAAAAAAATAATAATAATAAAATAAATAAATTATATATATATATATATATATACAGTGGTGTGAAAAACTATTTGCCCCCCTCGTGATTTCTTATTCTTTTGCATGTTTGTCACACAAAATGTTTCTGATCATCAAACACATTTAACTATTAGTCAAAGATAACACAAGTAAACACAAAATGCAGTTTTTAAATGAGGGGTTTTATTATTTAGGGAGGAAAAAAAATCCAAACCTACATGGCCCTGTGTGAAAAAGTAATTGCCCCCTGAACCTAATAACTGGTTGGGCCACCCTTAGCAGCAATAACTGCAATCAAGCATTTGCGATAACTTGCAACGAGTCTTTTACAGCGCTCTGGAGGAATTTTGGCCCACTCATCTTTGCAGAATTGTTGTAATTCAGCTTTATTTGAGGGTTTTCTAGCATGAACCGCTTTTTTAAGGTCATGCCACAACATCTCAATAGGATTCAGGTCAGGACTTTGACTAGGCCACTCCAAAGTCTTCATTTTGTTTTTCTTCAGCCATTCAGAGGTGGATTTGCTGGTGTGTTTTGGGTCATTGTCCTGCTGCAGCACCCAAGATCGCTTCAGCTTGAGTTGACGAACAGATGGCCGGACATTCTCCTTCAGGATTTTTTGGTAGACAGTAGAATTCATGGTTCCATCTATCACAGCAAGCCTTCCAGGTCCTGAAGCAGCAAAACAACCCCAGACCATCACACTACCACCACCATATTTTACTGTTGGTATGATGTTCTTTTTCTGAAATGCTGTGTTACATTTACGCCAGATGTAACGGGACACGGACCTTCCAAAAAGTTCAACTTTTGTCTTGTCGGTCCACAAGGTATTTTCCCAAAAGTCTTGGCAATCATTGAGATGTTTTTTAGCAAAATTGAGACGAGCCTTACTGTTCTTTTTGCTTAAAAGTGGTTTGCGCCTTGGAAATCTGCCATGCAGGCCGTTTTTGCCCAGTCTCTTTCTTATGGTGGAGTCGTGAACACTGACCTTAATTGAGGCAAGTGAGGCCTGCAGTTCTTTAGATGTTGTCCTGGGGTCTTTTGTGGCCTCTCGGATGAGTTGTCTCTGCGCTCTTGGGGTAATTTTGGTCGGCCGGCCACTCCTGGGAAGGTTCACCACTGTTCCATGTTTTTGCCATTTGTGGATAATGGCTCTCACTGTGGTTCGCTGGAGTCCCAAAGCTTTAGAAATGGCTTTATAACCTTTACCAGACTGATAGATCTCAATTACTTTTGTTCTCATTTGTTCCTGAATTTCTTTGGATCTTGGCATGATGTCTAGCTTTTGAGGTGCTTTTGGTCTACTTCTCTGTGTCAGGTAGCTCCTATTTAAGTGAGTTCTTGATTGAAACAGGTGTGGCAGTAATCAGGCCTGGGGGTGACTACAGAAATTGAACTCAGGTGTGATAAACCACAGTTAAGTTATTTTTTAACAAGGGGGGCAATCACTTTTTCACACAGGGCCATGTAGATTTGGAGTTTTTTTTCTCCCTTAATAACGTAAACCTTCATTTAAAAACTGCATTTTGTGTTCAATTATGTTATCTTTGACTAATAGTTAACGGTTTTTGATGAGCAGAATCATTTAAGTGTGACAAACATGCAAAAGAATAAGAAATCAGGAAGGGGGCAAATAGTTTTTCACACCACTGTATATAGTTATAGTTAGTAGTTAGACTTGTGAATACGAGTGATATTGTTTTATACTACAATACAATTGCACAAACACCATTTATTATCAAGAGATTATTATTTGTTTCTTTATTTAACCAGTTATTTTGGGCAGCAAGCACATACTGTATCCTTCCTGTCCTGGAGGAACTGACTAACCGTGACTGGAAGAGCTGGCGACCGACAGTTATTATCAGGGGTTTAAGTAGTTTTATATTCTTACTGGTAATACAGTATGTAACTAAAAGGTGAACAGAATAAACCATGGCGGTAATGAACAACAATGAAATTCTCATAAGATTCTCTTTATATTTCCACTTATTCTGCTTTAGAATGTCAGCTCCATGAAATCCTGAATCACAAACTGCGTTAAATAGAAATCTAGTGTGCTAGGACAGGTGTAAACTCAATTGTTCCACACATCAAGTAGCAAGTAGTTCCCTTGATTAGTGGTATTAGTATCACTATATCACTAGTAGTGCCCTGTTTGCACATTTGCACATGAACTTTATGTTGTCTCTTTTGTATAATACTTAGTCTCAGCTAGTCAGCTAATTAGATTTCTTAGTTAGCTAGTTGGTTGTGTTAATTTACAGTATGTTGTTAATTTATGTTGTATGTAGCACCTTGGTCCTGGAGGAACATTATTTAGTTTCACTGTATACTGAACTGTATATGGTTGAAATGACAATAAAAGCCTACTTGACTTAACTTGGTATTCAGCCTTGTGTAAAAATGCCGCTAGCTTTGTAGCTTGCCTTCAACAATGACTCTTAGTAATTCAGCAATTACTAAAGAGATAAAGTGATTTTTAAGATGACGACGTTATCAGATTTGTTTTCTTGTTGAAAGAGCTTTCATGACTGGTTTTGGCAGGTAGCTGCTCTCTCCTCAGTACTGCAGACCGGACAGCAGTGATGTGGACCGTACGGGTCGTTCATGAATGATTTGTTCTTTTTAAACGAGTCTTTAATGTGATTTAAAAGAACGTGTCCTCTTGGAGAGTGATTTGTTCATTTTCTACTGGGCGCGGATGCGCAAAATGTAAAAATGTTAAATTTTATTTTAATTCCAATCAAAAGAACGAAATGAACTAAATGACTCAAAAAAAGATTTGTTCATTTTGATGAACGAGATTCAAAGAACCGCGTCACTAGAATGATTCAAACGTCCCATCACTACCATGTACTGGTCTACATTTACCCATGGTGCGACCGACAGTTAGTGTGGTTAACGATTGTTAGGACATCTGTGTCGAGTATATATATTGATATATAGTTAATCATCCCATTGCTTTATATTACTGTATATACCCTCACAGAAAGCTTGAGAGTACTCAGTCAGAACTGAGAGTTAATGTAGAATCATAACTGTGAAACCAATAAATGCTCAACTGTAAAAGTGGACATGGCAAAAATTGTGGATATGGGCATATAATGACAATTTTCAAGCACAGGATGACTGACTAATACAGCCAGGTATTGCTAGCGAGTTGCAGAACCTCGGCTCAACATGCGTTTTCAAATGATATGAACTTTCTCCAGTTGATACAGGTACGTATGCTGATTCGAGGTAGGGCCTCATGTCAAGTTCAACACTGCAGTCTTGTGGCTTATGTGCACTCAAGTCTAATAACACAAGTCTGGTTGCTCAAGTTTTTTTGATAATAAGAATTTTTCTCTGGGAAAGGTTTCTATGTAGCGCGCCAGTGACAAACGGTCTGATGAGAGTCCCTTGTGATGACTCACCACCAAGTCACAGATGCAGAGTAGGAGGGTGTCGAAGAGGGTGGATGGCCATCTCTCTCTCTCTCTCTCTCTCTCTGCCATGCATTCTCTCACTTCGCTCTCGGTGGATGATAATAAGATGGCGAGTCTCTGTCTCCTCTCACTTCCCCCCGCTGATGCGTCTCAGCCCGGGGCTTGATCTGCAGTCATCAGGTTCTGTTGTATTTACTGTACTTGCCAAATGATTTTTTTCTGTCACTTCCCCATGGTCACCAATATATACATGAGGTTGTTTGGGGGTCTGTGGTGTCTAATGATCCCTATCATTTCTCTTTGTAATGCAAAGAAAGCGTTAGTTCTACGCATCATCACATCACATGTCGGCTCAGTGTTTTCCTGAACATCAAGTACGTACTGTATGATGAACTGGGAATATGAACTTGGTTTGTTGTTTTTTGTAATAACCTTTTGTACAGGGATTGATAGTGTTGAAGTTTGGATGTTATGGGAAAAGAATCTGATTTGGTTGTTTTGAGTATTTAATTCTTTTCTGATAAGAGCGTGCCAAATAATTTTTTTTTGGACTAAAATTAGGCACTTTATTTCCAACATAACTGCATTGTTGATAAAGTAGTTGATAATGTTACAGAAATGAGCAAACTTCAAATCAAAAGCAAATCAAATAAAATTTAATTTGTCACATACACGGTCATACATAGTATAATATGAAATGAAATATTTACAGTGGTATGAAAAACTATTTGCCCCCCTCCTGATTTCTTATTCTTTTGCATGTTTCTCACACAAAATGTTTCTGATCATCAAACACATTTAACTATTAGTCAAAGATAACACAAGTAAACACAAAATGCAGTTTTTAAATGAGGGGGTTTTTTATTTAGGGAGAAAAAAAATCCAAACCTACATGGCCCTGTGTGAAAAAGTAATTGCCCCCTGAACCTAATAACTGGTTGGGCCACCCTTAGCAGCAATAACTGCAATCAAGCGTTTACGATAACTTGCAACGAGTCTTTTACAGCACTCTGGAGGAATTTTGGCCCACTCATCTTTGCAGAATTGTTGTAATTCAGCTTTATTTGAGGGTTTTCTAGCATGAACCGCCTTTTTAAGGTCATGCCACAACATCTCAATAGGATTCAGGTCAGGACTTTGACTAGGCCACTCCAAAGTCTTCATTTTGTTTTTCTTCAGCCATTCAGAGGTGGATTTGCTGGTGTGTTTTGGGTCATTGTCCTGCTGCAGCACCCAAGATCGCTTCAGCTTGAGTTGACGAACAGATGGCCAGACATTCTCCTTAAGGATTTTTTGGTAGACAGTAGAATTCATGGTTCCATCTATCACAGCAAGCCTTCCAGGTCCTGATGCAGCAAAACAACCCCAGACCATCACACTACCACCACCATATTTTACTGTTGGTATGATGTTCTTTTTCTGAAATGCTGTGTTACTTTTACGCCAGTTGTAACGGGACACGCACCTTCCAAAAAGTTCAACTTTTGTCTCGTCGGTCCACAAGGTATTTTCCCAAAAGTCTTGGCAATCATTGAGATGTTTTTTTAGCAAAATTGAGACAAGCCTTAATGTTCTTTTTGCTTAAAAGTGGTTTGCGCCTTGGAAATCTGCCATGCATGCCGTTTTTGCCCAGTCTCTTTCTTATGGTGGAGTCGTGAACACTGACCTTAATTGAGGCAAGTGAGGCCTGCAGTTCTTTAGCTGTTGTCCTGGGGTCTTTTGTGGCCTCTCGGATGAGTTGTCTCTGCGCTCTTGGGGTAATTTTGGTCGGCCGGCCACTCCTGGGAAGGTTCACCACTGTTCCATGTTTTTGCCATTTGTGGATAATGGCTCTCACTGTGGTTCGCTGGAGTCCCAAAGCTTTAGAAATGGCTTTATAACCTTTACCAGACTGATAGATCTCAATTACTTTTGTTCTCATTTGTTCCTGAATTTCTTTGGATCTTGGCATGATGTCTAGCTTTTGAGGTGCTTTTGGTCTACTTCTCTGTGTCAGGTAGCTCCTATTTAAGTGATTTCTTGATTGAAACAGGTGTGGCAGTAATCAGGCCTGGGGGTGACTACAGAAATTGAACTCGGGTGTGATAAACCACAGTTAAGTTATTTTTTAACAAGGGGGGCAATCACTTTTTCACACAGGGCCATGTAGATTAGGAGTTTTTTTTCTCCCTTAATAACGTAAACCTTCATTTAAAAACTGCATTTTGTGTTCAATTATGTTCTCTTTGATTAATATTTAACGGTTTTTGATGAGCAGAAAAATTTAAGTGTGACAAACATGCAAAAGAATAAGAAATCAGGAAGGGGGCAAATAGTTTTTCACACCACTGTATATGACTACTGATGACATAAAAAAATTCAAAAAAGAAAAGTTTCATTATGGAATAAGTGTCATGCACTAACCCGAGTAGACCAGAAGACGTAGCTTTAGCGGTTAGCCCTTTGTAGCGTGGATGGTGAACCCAAACGCGGAAGCAAGCGAGTAGGCAGGATAACCACGTGTGTGTGTGACAGTACCCCCTTGTCCAGGACCGACTCCAGACGGAGTGGAGTGGAGGACACCCGACGACGGTAGTCCCTGATCAGCTCGGGGTCGAGGATGAACCGGGCCGGAATCCAAGATCGCTCCTCGGGACCGTAGCCTTCCCAGTCGACCAGGTATTGGGTGCCCCTGCCCCGAGGGCACGAATCGAGGATCCGACGTACGGTGTAGGCAGGGCCACCGTCGATGATTCGGGGAGGAAAAGCAGGGAGAGGGGGTGGAACCATAGGAGAAGTGGTGAAGGGTTTCAGCTGAGAATTGTGGAAAACTGGATGGATTCGGAGCGCCGTAGGCAGCTGGAGCCGGTAGGTGACAGAGCTGGAGCCGGTAGGTGACAGGGTTGATGCGGAGTGTGATGCGGTAAGGACAGATGAATCTGGGTGATAACTTCTTGGACTCTGTGTGGAGATGCAGATTTTTGGTGGACAGCCATACTTTGTCACCTACATTATACATTCGTCCCGGTGGGTGTCGACGGCGATGTTGGGCGGTGTAACGGTTGTTAGCTTGTCGGATGGCTTGATTTGCTTGTTTCCACAGCTGCCGACACCTGAGAACCAACTGTTGGGCCAACAGTACATCAACCTCCGGTTCTTGATGTTCGAACATCGAAGGCTGGAAACCGTGGCATACCTCAAATGGACTGAGATTTGTGGCAGACGACACATGAAGAGCCACCAGGTGCACAGCCTTGGGGAACCGATCTACGATGGTCATGATGGTTGTCTTCTCCTCTGAAACCGGCAGGCCTGTGATGAAGTCAACGGCAATGTGCGTCCAGGGCCGACGAGGAACCGGAAGTGGTTGGAGATCTCCAGGTGTCGGCTGGTTGGTGGTCGTCGCCCTGGCGCACACTGGGCACGCCGGAATGAGCTCGTCGATGTCCCGGGTCATGGAAGGCCACCAGAAGGTGCGTTGGATGAATTGGAGGGTGCGCTTGGTGCCGGGGTGTCCGGAGAGGGGTGAGGAGTGGCCCCACTCCATAACGTCACTCCTGACCGCTGGAGGCACGTAGATTCGTCCAGGCGGCACACCTGCCGGTTCGGTCTCCATGGCTTGTGCCTGGCAAACTCTCGTTTCTAAATCCCACTGGAGAGGTGCGATGATTTTTGACGGAGGGAGGACAGGCACGGGTAATACAGATGGAAGTTATAATGTTCAAAAAAACAGAGCCCACCGCGCCTGCCTCGGGTTGAGCTCGTCGGTCCAGACGATGAAAGGCTTGCTGGCGCCCTGGAGCCAGTGTCGCCATTCCTCCAATGCCCACTTTATGGACAACAGCTCGCGGTCCCCTACCCTGTATCGCTGTTGAGTGGAATCAAATTTTTTGGAGAAGAAGCCACAGGGGTGTAGCTTCTGGTCTGGACCTCGCTGGGAGAGAACAGCTCCGGCGCCCATATCCGAAGCGTCCACCTCCACAACGAATGGTTTGTTGGCATCTGAGTGGGTGAGTATTGGAGCGGTGGTGAAACGACGACATAATTTGTGGAAGGCGGAGATGGCAGTGGAGTTGAGGTGGAAGTGATGAGATGATTGGCGTGTCAGGGCAGTAAGGGGTGCTGCAACTGTACTGTAATCCCGGATGAAGCGACGATAGAAATTTGCAAACCCGAGAAACCGTTGAAGCTGCTTGAGGGTCTTGGGTAGGGGCCAATGACGCACAGCCTCTAGTTTCTGCGGGTCCATGGCCACACCCTGGGGTGAGATGACAAAGCCCAGGAACGTGGTGGAGCGCTCGTGAAAAGTGCATTTCTCCAACTTACAATACAGTTGATGGGCGAGCAATCTCTTAAGGACCGCCCTGACATTCAAGATTCAAGATTCAAAGAACTTTATTAATCCCAAAGGGAAATTGCTTATGCTCGGTTACAGGTGCTCACAGTTGTTAACTAAGGAAGGTGGGAAAAAAAAAAAAAAAAAAAAAAAAAAAAAAAAAAAAAAAAATGGGTAAGTATTAGTGTCCTGTTGTATACCAGTCAGTGAAAAAATCCACATACATGTGTGTATGAGTTACAGCGAAGAGTTGTAAAGTTTTATGGCCGTTGGGAGAAAGGATTTCCTGTGACGCTCAGTGGAACACTTGATAGTAATCAGTCTCTGGCTGAAACTGCTCCTCTGTTCAGCCAAAACACTGTATAGCGGGTGAGAAGGATTGTTCACAATGGATTGTACTTTGGACAGAATCCTCCTCTTTGCTACTACATCCACCGAGTCAAGCTCCATGCCTAGCACAGATCCGGCCTTTTTAATTGACTTGTCCAGCTTGTTCTTATCAGACACCTTGATGTTACCACCCCAACAGACCACAGCGTAAAAAATGACACTCGCCACAACGGTCTCATAGAACATCTGTAGAATGGTATTACAGACGTTAAAAGACCTGAGCCTTCGAAGAAAGTACAATCGACTCTGACCTTTCTTGTAGAGTGCCGTTGTGTTGAGTGACCAGTCAAGTTTGTTGTCCAGATAAACTCCCAGATATTTGTAATCGGAGACAATGTCCACTATCTCCCCCTTGACAGATATAGGAGTCACAGGGGTCTTGTTTCTCCTAAAGTCTACCACCATCTCCTTTGTTTTCCTGATGTTGAGTTGTAGGTGATTACGCTCACACCAGGAAACGAAGTCATCCACAACAGACTGGTACTCCGAGGTGTCACCCTCCTCTATACACCCAACAACCACAGAGTCGTCAGAGAACTTCTGCAGGTGGCATGACACATGTTGGGTGTGTTCTTCAACTGTCCGTGAGTAGATGAGTATGTCGTCCAGGTAGGCAAATGCCCACCACCCCAGCATGTCTGGAAGGACATCATTGATGAAACTTTGAAAGGCGGTGGGGGCATTGCAAAGTCCGAATGGAATGACGAGACTTTCATAATGTCCAGGCCGTCTTCCACTCATCGCCCTCTCTGACATGCACCAAGTTGTAGGCACTCTGAAGGTCCAACTTCGTGAAAATGGTGGCACCAGAGAGGGAGTCCAGGGCAGAGTTGGTAAGAGGCAGAGAGTGTTGGTTCTTGATGGTAATGTTGTTTAGCCTCCGAAAATCGACACATGGACGAAGATCACCATCCTTTTTTCTTCTCAAAGAAGAACCCCGCGGCGGCGGGTGAGGAGGAGGGCCTGATGGTACCTTGGCGGAGGGCGTTCGACACGTACTCCTCCATTGCCCATGTCTCGGTGGATGCAAGGGAGTAGAGATGACAGCGGGGGGGAACCGAGCCTGGCTGTAAGTCGATCGCCAGGTCGTAGGGGCGATGAGGCGGGAGATGGGTGGCCCGTTTCTTACAGAACACCTCAGCCAGGTCTCGGTAGGCAGGAGGGATGGCGTTGGTGTCGACGTCGGGGGCCTGAGACTCCCTAGAGCATGTCCCAGCCGAAGCCGATAGGCAAAGTTCGTTACAGGCCGGCCCCCACTGCAGGATTTGGTTTTGAGTCCAAGATATTAGAGGGTCATGTTGTAAAAGCCAGGGGTGTCCAAGGATGATGGGTGGTGATGAAATGGAGGTCAGGTGAAATTTAATCTGTTCCTGATGTTGCTGAATAATTAGGGTGATGGGTTGTTTCTGGGCGGTGATGGGGCTAGATGAAAGGGGCTGGCCGTCTACTGAATTCAATTCAATTCAATTCAATTTTATTTATATAGCGCTTTTAACAATGGTCATTGTCTCAAAGCAGCTTCACAAAAATTTAAGAAATTTAACAAAAAAATAAAAAATAAAATAAATAAATAATAATAATAATAATAATAATAATAATAGAAAAATAAATAAATAAAAACAAATAATAATAATAATAATAATAATTATAGAAAAGAAAATAATTGGAAGTGTGGATGTGTGAGAAAAATGTGCAGATAATAATAATGAGACGAATGAATTAAATTTCTCTGATGAGCAAGCCAAGGGTGACGGCGACGGTCTGAGGTGATACGAACGGGCTGGGATAACACTTCAAGCTCCACTCCCAGTTTTTTGGCATAAGAAGAGTCAATGAAGTTGCCTGCGGCACCGGAATTGATGAACGCAGTACTTCTGACCCGTTTGTGGCCAAACTGGAGGTGTACCTGGACCGTGAGACAAGATGCGCTAGGGATCGTGGCAGAGAGGTGGAGGTGGCCCGGCGATCTGCTCCCATCGCTCACCGGGCTTGGGCGTTTCCCTGGCGACGTGGACAGATGGCTCTATGGTGCCCTGCCGACCCACAATAAGCACATAGCCCCTCTCTGAAGCGCCGTTTTCGTTCTGCAGCAGGCAGGGAGGCGCGTCCTAATTGCATGGGTTCCCCGACTCCGGTGTTAACTACGGCAGGAGGTGGAGAACCGATATGTCCAGTGAGAGCGGTGGTGAAGACGATAGGTGGTCGTGGCGTGGTGTCAGGGAAGGTGGAAGGGAAGGGTCCTCGGGGCTGGCTTGGGACGAGAGAGAAGACGCTGATCGATGCGGAGGGAAAGCTGGTCGCGGTGTGGGTGTGTGTGACAATAAGATAATAAAAAAAATAGAAATATAGAATAATGTGAAAAAAGACTTTAGCTGTAAAATTATTTTAAATTGAAAAAGTTTAAAATTCAAGAGAATTTTTACAAATTAGAAATATAGAATAATATGGAAAAAACTTTAGCTGTAAAATGTGCAGAATGTGCACATGCTAATATTGCACTAATAACAGAAACACTACAGCTTAATCTAAATAAAACTACAGTACACCATGTAAACCCCCTTAATCAGAGCATTCTGACCAAACCTGATCAGAATTGGAGGGTGGTTTGAAGCTTTGACCATCCATTATATATATATATATATATATATATATATATATATATATATATACAGTATATATATTAGGGCTGCAAACTAACGATTATTTTGATAATCGATTAGTTGGGCGATTATTTTTCTGATTAATCGGATAAACTGAACGCTTCAATTTGATGTTTTGCTTAACTATATAAAACCATAAATCCGGGTATTATTTATGTATAAAAGTTAACTTAAAAAAATGCAAAAGCCACATATAGAGTTTAATGATCTTTAATTTTGACATTTAAACCTTATTTTATGTAAATCAACATTTTTCACAGTATATATATATATACACTGACATTCAGTTATTAAGAATGACCTCAATTTTAACTTCTCTTAAATTAATTCAACTTAAGAATAATAATAGACTTCTAGACTTCGGTTTATACATTATTTCGATCCTCTCGTGTATTTTATCCTTTTTTTGTTGTTTCAATAATAATAATTAAAAAAAGAATATATATATATATATATATATATATATATATATATATTAGGGCTGCAACAACTAATCGATAAAATCGATAATTATCGATAATGAAATTCGTTGTCAACGAATGCCGTTATCGATTAGTTGGGCTGCTCACGTTATTGAGGCGCGCGACCACAAGATGCACAAATACACACACAGATACACACTAACACTAGCAATGGAGTTTACAGAAGCGTTTGCAGGAAAAAGCGCGCGCCCCAAGTCCTCCAAGGTATGGGAGCAATTTACATTAAAAGCCTCTTATCGGGTGTTAAAATCGACCGTTTTTCTGCCGGTCGTAGTGTCCGGTGAGCGCGGATGAAGTGCCGAGGGTTTTCTACACATACATAGGAGTCAGTGAGAGAGTTCACACGGGCTTCGGTGACGTCACCAAAGACCGTGTGAACACTCTCACCGGCTGCGCGGTTATACGGGGTAATAAAAAAAATAAAAAAACCGTTGCATGCAGCTTTTTCTTTGCGTTCAAATACCAACGAACGCGAGGAAAACACTTCTAGTGCGTTTTCTTCACGTTCATTTTATACTTCGGAGGACCGAATATATCCCATCATCCTACAGGCTATACAGAGGGGAAAAGGGCAAAATAAACAGAGTGAATCCAGTAGCGGCGAGTTTTTTTTCTCCCTCCTATTACGAGAATATCTAGTATTTATTTATTTTTATTTTTTTTTATTGAGACAAAAAAAAAAAAAAAGAGGATAAAATACACGAGAGGATCGAAATAATGTATAAACCGTGAAAAGGATGTAGTAGACACTTCAATTAAAAATAATATCAATCTAGAAATCTATTCTTATTATTATTAAGTTGAATTAATTTAAGAGAATTTAAGTCATTCTTAACAACTGAATGTATTTTTGTTTATATACACACACATACACACACTGTAAACTTGCTATCTGCAATTATTGTTAAAAACAAAAATGTTGATTTACATAAAATAAGGTTTAAATGTCAAAATTAAAGATAATTAAACTATGTGGCTATTGCATTTTTTAAAGTTTACTTTTATACATAAATAATACCCTGATTTATGGTTTTATATAGTTAAGCAAAACATCAAATTAAAGCGTCTAGCTTTTATCCAATTTAATCGATATACATATAATGTATGTATGTATGTATGTATGTATACAGATGGCAAGTTGACAGTGTTTTATTTATATATATATAAATATAACAGTCAACTTGCCATCTGCAATTATTGTTAAAAACAAAACAAATGTTGGTATGGTTTTATATATAATTATAAGCAAAACAGCAAATAAAAGAAGCGCTTAACGGTATCCGATTAATCGATTAATCGAAACAATAATCGGCCAACTAATCGATTATCAAAATAATCGTTAGTTGCAGCCCTAATATATATATATATATATATATATATATATATATATATATATATACAAACCGGATTCCAAAAAAGTTGGGACACTAAACAAATTGTGAATAAAACCTGAATGCAATGATGTGGAGATGGCAAATGTCAATATTTTATTCAGAATAGAACATAGATGACAGATCCGAGAAAATGTATCATTTTAAAGGAAAAATATGTTGATTCCAAATTTCACGGTGTCAACAAATCCCAAAAAAGTTGGGACAAGCAGCAATAAGAGGCTGGAAAAAGTAAATTTGAGCATAACGAAGAGCTGGAAGACCAATTAACAGTAATTAGGTTAATTGGCAACATGATTGGGTATAAAAAGAGCTTCTCAGAGTGGCAGAGTCTCTCAGAAGCCAAGATGGGTAGAGGATCACCAATTCCCACAATGTTGCGCAGAAAGATAGTGGAGCAATATCAGAAAGGTGTTACCCAGCGAAAAATTGCAAAGACTTTGCAGTTATCATCATCAACTGTGCATATCATCATCCGAAGATTCAGAGAATCTGGAACAATCTCTGTGCGTAAGGGTCAAGGGCGTAAAACCATACTGGATGCTCGTGATCTCCGGGCCCTTAAACGACACTTCCTTTACAGTAGCATTCCTGTTTGTGGTGCAATCACAGAATGGGCTCAGGAATACTTCCAGAAACCATTGTCAGTGAACACAATCCACCGTGCCATCCGCCATTGCCAGCTGAAACTCTACAGTGCAAAGAAGAAGCCATTTCTAAGCAAGATCCAAAAGCACATGCGTTTTCATTGGACCAGGGATCATTTAAAATGGAGTGTGGCAAAATGGAAGACTGTTCTGTGGTCAGATGAGTCACGATTCAAAGTTCTTGTTGGAAATGTGGGATGCCATGTCATCCGGACCAAAGAGGACAAGGACAACCCAAGTTGTTATCAACGCTCAGTTCAGAAGCCTGCATCTCTGATGGTATGGGGTTGCATGAGTGCGTGTGGCATGGGCAGCTTGCATGTCTGGAAAGGCACCATCAATGCAGAAAAATATATTCAGGTTCTAGAACAACATATGCTCCCATCCAGACGTCATCTCTTTCAGGGAAGACCCTGCATTTTTCAACAAGATAATGCCAGACCACATTCTGCTTCAATCACAACATCATGGCTGCGTAGGAGAAGGATCCGGGTACTGAAATGGCCAGTCTGCAGTCCAGATCTTTCCCCTATAGAGAACATTTGGCGCATCATAAAGAGGAAGGTGTGATAAAGAAGGCCCAAGACGATTGAACAGTTGGAGAGAGCATTTTTATTTCTAAACTTGAGAAACTGGTCTCCTCGGTCCCCAGACATCTGTTGAGTGTTGTAAGAAAAAGGGGAGATGCCACACAGTGGTTAAAATGGCCTTGTCCCAACTTTTTTGGGATTTGTTGACACCATGACATTTTGATTCACCATATTTTTCCCTTAAAATTATACATTTTCTCAGTTTAAACTTTTGTTCCGTGATTTATGTTCTATTCTGAATAAAATATTGGCATTTGCCATCTCCACATCATTGCATTTAGTTTTTATTCACAATTTGTTTAGTGTCCCAACTTTTTTGGAATCCGGTTTGTATGGACCATTTTGCTACACTAGACATTAATCTTATTGTTTTAAACATTCTCGTAACACGGCGACATAGGGAGAGGGAAAAAAAAACGGCTACTGGGTTCACTCTCTTTATTTTGCCTTTTTTCCGCATTTTCCTGTGTATAGCGTGTAGAATCATGGCACATATCGATCCTCTGAAGCATAAAATGAACGCGAAGAAAACGAACTAGAAGTGTTCCTTTTGTTCGTTGGGATTTGAACGGCAAGAAAAAACTGCATGCAACGGTTTTTTCTTTTTACGCCATATATCCACGCAGCCGGACAAACGCATGTCACCAAAGCCCGTGTGAACACACTCATTGACTCCTTTTTTTTTTTTAGTCGTGGCCAATTCCTCCCCGTCGCTAGGGGCTCCCACATGTGTAGAAAACCCTCGGCGCTTCATCCGTGCTCACCGGACACTACGAACGGCAGAAAACCGCTCGATTTTAACGCCCGATAAGAGGTGTTTAATGTAAAGGACTTGGGGCCGCGCACTTTTTCCTGCAAACGCTTCTGTAACCTCCATTGCATCTTGTGGTCGCGCTCCTCAGTAACGTGAGCAGCCCAACTAATCGATAACGGCATTCGTTGACAACGAATTTCATTATCGATAATTATCGACTTTATCGATTAGTTGTTGCAGCCCTAATATATATATATATATATATATATATATATATATATATATATAATTTTTAGCCTCGTAAGCACTTGATAGATTTGATTATTTTTTGTTGGGATAAATAAATTCTGTCTGTGCATATTTGTAACATCAGATGATGTGTTTTCGTTCAGTAAACACCCTAAGAGAACAAACAACAACAAAAAAACACTCCCACCTTTCACATGTAGTAAAGCATCTAACCAATCAGAGATGAAACCCGATTCATGTAACCAATCATAATACAGAAGGTGGGATTTATCGAAGTCTATCCTAACCATGATGAAAAAAAAACCTCATAATTTTCCTTATTCCTCTGTAATATTTTCGAGGTTGCCAACAGTTTGTCAAAAAGAAAAGAAAATTGAATCGCTAGAAAATCGACTTGAGACATTTGTCTCACAGTCTCGCACTTTCTCAGTTACTTACACACCTCGTCCACTGTGCTGTCCCACAATGTTATTTCTTTAGCCTTCATTATCCATTACAATCGCAAGCAAATTGACAATTATGCAAATTGTCAATGGCGATGACATCATCTAGTCAGGCAATACTGTAGCTACTTTTCCTTACTAAGTACTTGGCAGCATTGTATATTTCTAGCAGAACCACTACATGCATGAATATGAAAACACACATCTCATCAGATCAGCATTAAGTCGGAATCTTTAACCACGATCGTATCACAACTACTGTATCTCTGTATTGCGATTCTTTTAATATCATGATTTTATAAACATCCTGATTCAATATCACTGCAACGTGTCACCACCTCAAATGCAAACATATAGCAATTAACATTTTATTTAAAAAAATGATTGTCAGGTTTGTGATACATGAATTACACACACAAAAGAATCACAGAACATAATCAAATCGATCCCCCCCTGCCGCTAACAGCATTGTTACCCCAGTGTTACACTCGAAGTTTTCCTTGCCAACGAAAAAAATGCAGTGGCGATTATGAAGCGAGTTTGATCTTTAAGCATTAGGAGCTTATTGTCTGAGCTGAAAAGCATTTTTTGGTGATGTGTAGCCAGGAAATAATGGAGACTAGGCAGCATAAAAGAACTTAAATTATGAGTAACAAATGGCACTGTGTTTAAAAGTTTAGCAGAATAGAGAGAATAAGTGTTTGTTAGGAAACAAGAAAGAGGAACAGTGGTGGACAAAGCACACAAAACCTGCACATATTTAAAGTTCGGTAAAATTTTACTCAAGTAAAAGTAAAAGTCCTCCATTTAAATTTCTACTTGGGAAAATGTTTGGGGATAATGACCGGACACGAAGCCTAATTCCGTGATTGTTCCTGTTTTTTTGTTGCTTTCTGCATTGTAAAACGATACTGAATGTGTCCAAAGTATGCAATAATCTCCTTTGAACAGTTGATGTATTTATGTATTAATTAATTCATATGCTAGCTATGATCTGTAAAACCTCCATAATCTGAGGTTGTTGTTGTTGGTCTTTCGGCTGCAAGGGGTCGCCACAGCGGAATATCCAGTCCGCACTACAACTTGGCACAGGTTTTACGCCGGATGCCCTTCCTGACGCAACCCTCCCATTTTATCCGGGCTTGGGACCGGCACTGTATCCAGTGGCTGGGGTGTGGGCACTGGCTGGAATCGAACCCGGGCCGTCCGCATGGCAGGCGAAACACCTACCACTGAGCCACCAGTGTTTGTTAATTTGTGATTTCTGAGGCTGCTCCTCTGCAGCAGAGGTGAATTTCGGTCTTGGCTCCTGGGAAGGTCTTCACGAGAGCCAGGTTCATCATGATGCATGATGGGTTTTGCAAATGCACTTGACACAATCCTGTTCTTGAAAGAACTATTCCAGAATAATTCCAGGGAAATTAGTATAACATGTGCGAGAAAATACATATAAATCAATTGTCATTAATGAGCTAGAAAGGAAAAGCACTGCGATAGCAATTAGAAGAAACCCGAGACCTTCATGTGTTAAAATAACCAACTGACTATTGTTGTTCTTTTTGTTACTTGATTACATATTAATTTAAAAGTTTTTTAATGTAGAAAAAAATTAATCCAAACTCGTGTCTAAACTTTTGACTACGTATATCTGCCGTATGTCCTGACCACTGAAGACTTTTTCTGTCGTTTCTAACACGTCAACTTCAAGGCCAAAATGTTCACTTGCTGCCTAATATATCCCACCCACGCCCTGGTGGCCATTGTAACTGTAGCTACTGTGACATAATGTGATGTCTAGGTGATTGAATCAGAGCAACTCCGAAATGGCATCTCTGGTGGAATGTTCCTGTTTGCAGTGGTCAGGACATACGTACCAAAAGTGATGCAAGGAATGAAAACCGGTGAACTGGTGACAGGGTCATGAGGATTACATGTGGCGAGTGAGGACGGGTCCATGTAGTCAGATCCAGTAAAAGGGCTACTGTAGCTCAAATTGCTGAAAAGGTTAATGCTGGATGTGATAGAAAGGTGTCAGAACACACAGTGCATCACAGTGAGAGAGAGTGAAAGAGAGCGCGAGAGAGAGAGAGAGAGAGAGAGCTCACATTACCATTTAAGTCACTCTGAAATTTATTTTGGTGGAAAATAAAATTCGTCCTCAGACTAAATTTTTTCTTTACCATCTCTATTTTTTCCAGGTGATTGCCATAATCGATATCTCCCCTGCTCGCTGATTGGCTCCTGCTGGGATGGACATGAAAGAGAAGCGGCACCGCTCTCTGACGCGAGGCAGGTGCAGGAAAGAGCTCCACTACGCCACGTCCTCCATGGACGCAGACGGTGGTCACGTGGACCGGCAGAAATGCTACAGCTCCAGCGAGACGCTTAAAACCTATGAGCAGGAGGCACGGATGCGCTACGGGCCCGAGCCGGTCGAATACGTCGGGCAAGGTGATTATCGTACAATTTTTCAACCATCTCTTAACGTATTGTTTTCTGCCCTCGGTCGTACACAGACGTAGGGAGAAAGATGCTTTACTTCAGCGTTTTGCTCTGACTAATAGAAACTCTAAAACAAAGGGCAGCGTGATTCGATTTGATCTCCACGTAATCCGTTAATGCTTGTTTATGAATCAAGAAGTAATTGGATTTTCAGGCATGATGAAATTTTCATTTGCGACTATTGAGAAAATCTATTCTGATAACTTTATAACTTTAAGTAAGCAACTGTAAGCGTCGCCGGCGTCCCGAGACGCAGTTACAGTAAGCGAGACATTTGAAAGTGTCTCGGTGAGAGAGAGAGAGAGAGAGAGAGAGAGCGCCTGAGGAAAACATGCATGCAAGACGGTTTTAATCAGTGACAATGCAGATTGTTTTCTCCATCACCCCGATTTAGAAAGCTCCGCAAACATCGGTGATTAACCCGAGTTAGATTGTCAACCACTTTTCCTTTCTTTCCCTTGTAAAAAAGTTTATATGCTGTACAGTTTTTGCACTGTAATTATATTCATTGTTATAAACAACAGGGTGCGCTCGTCATAGATCGTTCTGGAAACCGATGCAGTCGGACTCAAGCTTTTAGCAAAGTCTTATGTTGTTCTTGATGACTTTACAAACACACTCCAGGCTCCAGATGGCGACGGGAACGTTTGCCAATGCACCTGATGTTCTTATTTTTTTCAGCTAGTTTTTGTTCAGATGGGCTTCATTGGCGACTGTCTTCCCTCAAAGACATGCAGCGATCTTTAACCCTTCGATACTCTCTCTTGTCTCCGGCGTCTGCCTGCCTGGTATGGGAGTACAAGAGCGCACGTGATAGTACAGCATTAGTATAGCGTGCTCTTGTGTTGCTGTACTTGCTATTACACTATTTTCTGATCAATGGTAAATTTGTCAATGATGTCAAGTAAAGTTAAATTCAATTCATTTTTATTTATACAGCGCTTTTAACAAGGGTCATTATCGCAAAGCAGCTTTACAGAATCAGAAGAAAAATAGGGAAATGTGTATGAAATGTGTAAGAAAATACGTATAAAACCTTGAAAGGAACCAGACTCAACAAGGAACCCATTCTCATAATTGATATGAGGTGGTATCAAAAAATTTCAAAGCTTTGCTGGCAACACAAGGCTTACATGCACCTTCATAAGTCAATGTGCCAAAAGACATCTTCTTCTGACCATCTGCATTACCACGTCTATGATTTCATCAAGTTAGAACGTGAAATTCTGTGTGAAACTGGACAAATCTGTCACAGAGACGTTGGACACGATTCCGCATGTGATGTAGCTTAGCTAGTAGCTAACCAAAGTTACAGTGGCCTGCAAAAGTATTCGGCCCCCTTGAACTTTTCCACATTTTGTCACATTACAGCCACAAACATGAATCAATTTTATTGGAATTCCACGTGAAAGACCAATACAAAGTGGTGTACACGTGAGAAGTGGAGCGAAAATCATACATGATTCCAAACATTTTTTACAAATAAATAACTGCAAAGTGGGGTGTGTGTAATTATTCAGCCCCCTTTGGTCTGAGTGCAGTCAGTTACCCATAGACATTGCCTGATGAGTACTAATGACTAAATAGAGTGCACCTGTGTGTAATCTAATGTCAGTACAAATACAGCTGCTCTGTGACGGCCTCAGAGGTTGTCTAAGAGAATATTGGGAGCAACAACACCATGAAGTCCAAAGAACACACCAGACAGGTCAGGGATAAAGTTATTGAGAAATTTAAAGCAGGCTTATACTACAAAAAGATTTCCAAAGCCTTGAACATCCCACGGAGCACTGTTCAAGCGATCATTCAGAAATGGAAGGAGTATGGCACAACTGTAAACCTACCAAGACAAGGCTGTCCACATAAACTCACAGGCCGAACAAGGAGAGCGCTGATCAGAAATGCAGCCAAGAGGCCCATGGTGACTCTGGACGAGCTGCAGAGATCTACAGCTCAGGTGGGGGAATCTGTCCATAGGACAACTATTAGTCGCGCACTGCACAAAGTTGGCCTTTATGGAAGAGTAGCAAGAAGAAAGCCATTTGCCACAAGCCATGTGGGGGACACAGCAAACATGTGGAAGAAGCACCCCTCTGGTCAGATGAGACCAAAATGGAACTTTTTGGCCAAAATGAAAAACACTATGTGTGGCGGAAAACTAACACTGCACATCACTCTGAACACACCATCCCCACTGTCAAATATGGTGGTGGCAGCATCATGCTCTGCTCTGGGGTGCTTCTCTTCAGCAGGGACAGGGAAGCTGGTCAGAGTTGATGGGAAGATGGATGGAGCCAAATACAGGGCAATCTTGGAAGAAAGCCTCTTGGAGTCTGCAAAAGACTTGAGACTGGGGCGGTGGTTCACCTTCCAGCAGGACAACGACCCTAAACATAAAGCCAGGGCAACAATGGAATGGTTTAAAACAAAACATATCCATGTGTTAGAATGGCCCAGTCAAAGTCCAGATCTAAATCCAATCGAGAATCTGTGGCAAGATCTGAAAACTGCTGTTCACAAACGCTGTCCATCTAATCTGACTGAGCTGGAGCTGTTTTGCAAAGAAGAATGGGCAAGGATTTCAGTCTCTAGATGTGCAAAGCTCGTAGAGACATACCCTAAAAGACTGGCAGCTGTAGTTGCAGCAAAAGGTGGTTCTACAAAGTATTGACTCAGGGGGCTGAATAATTACGCACACCCCACTTTTCAGTTATTTATTTGTTTAGAATCATGTATGATTTTCGTTCCACTACTCACATGTACACCACTTTGTATTGGTCTTTCACGTGGAATTCCAATAAAATTGATTCATGTTTGTGGCTGTAATGTGACAAAATATGGAAAAGTTCAAGGGGACCGAATACTTTTGCAAGCCACTGTAACTAACACTACTCAAGGAACATACACAACTGATAAGAAAACGAAAAGACTCAGACTTTTTCCTCACTGCTTGTCCGTTCAAAATGCTGCAGATCAGATCTGAAAACAGAAAGCTACAGTGAAGTCTACAGTACTACTAGAAGTATATTAAGATTAAGAGCAATAAAACCTTTGACAGCAATAAATTCTACATGGTAAACATTACAAACTCTGTGACATTTACTCTATGCTAAAATAATAATAATCATAATAATAATAATAATAATAAAATAATATAAACTAACACATATGATAATGAAGTGCTATTTAAACAGATGCTACTTATTAGTTTTTAAAAAGATATATATTTATTATTGTTCACATTCTAGTTATGTTCAACAGCTCATTTAATTTAAGGATTCTTTTAAAAAAATAAGTTTTTTTAAAGTCCTGAGTAAACAACACATTTGTTTTTCTAACATGAATACAAGAATTTTTTTTGGTTAAAAATAAAGAGAATTGTGTGAGAGAATCGTGATTTCAATTCCCATGGAGAAAAATTATGATTCACATCCTGGCAAGAATCGTGCAGCCCAGGTCTGGCATCCCATTCAGGGTGTGATTTGTACAGGAGTTACAGCCTCATGTAGCGGCTCCGGGTTCCACTGCAGCCATATCGATTAGTGATGATAAATGCATTAAGTTACTAATGTGCAGGTGATGTATTAATTATGGTCAGTATTTGCGATCGTAAATTTGGGTTGCTAAGAAAAATTAATTGAATAAAACAGTTGATTACGTATATCATACAAGGTGACACAGAATAACGGGAACTTTTGAATTTATTCGTACAGGAGGACGCCATCTAAAGGACGTATTTTTTTTAAAATGATAAATTCCATCAATGTTTCGTAAATGGCAAGTTTTAGGTTTCAATTACTATGAATAAAATGTATTTCTTCTATCACTTCTAGTTTTATTGGATTGTAAAAAAGTTCCCGTTTTTTTTGTGTCACCCTGTATAAGCTTGATTGAGATAAATCATGATTATAAATCATATAGCATGAACACCTGTACAACTAGTAGGAAGAACAGCGCTGAGAAACAGCCAGCGAGTTCATGTTTTCTTTGTAGAACTCACAGAACTGTGACATTTATTTATTTATTTTTTACAAAAGAGAAATATCAGATATGATATCATTGGGACATTACTTTTTAAAGTAACTAATTACATTACAAAATTACAGTCTTTAAAAAGTAATCAGTTACAGTTACAGCGTTACTTTCTGATAAAAGTAACTACTGTAGTTCGAGTACTTTTCCATTGCAGAAAATGAAAACTCCTTTGTGATTCCTCATGCGTGTTGTTTTAGTCAAGACCTTTATAATTATTCTACCATCATCACTTAGTGAAGTTTGACCCATAATCTGTTAACTACTAATACCCCTATCTCACATTCTCACCTACGTGGTTCCGCGTGGTGGCCGTAAGTACGGTTCATCCAGATTAACCGCGGGTTTTGGCGCTGTGGTTAGATTTCTATCTTTCCGCGCGCCGGTCCTCGTATAGTCAAACCGCATAGGAGAGATATGAGGGTATAACAGCAGGAATAACAAAGGGGGTGGGTTATCGGGGGCGGGGCTTGTAGGATGACTTTCACACACACACACTAAGGGATTGGGAATGACTGCTGTCTGGCTCACGGATTATATAAATTGTCTGAATAATGGATTACATTTTTGAAAAAGTAACTAAATAATCGAGTACTTAATTGGCGTTATGAGAAAGCAGGATTTGGATGCACAGTTCAGTTGCTGTGGTACGTCCTCGAACAACTTTAAACGGATGTGATTTAGCCAATCTTGAAAAAAAAAACAGTACATATGAAGTAGGCAGGAGAGCTTATAAAACAATTTGAGTCCTGAACTGTGTGTAGTAAAGTGTGCTTATGTGTGTGTGATGTGAAAGTCTTCTTGTGCTCAGCTTACGCAGCAGGGCCACACAGAGTCCCTGCCGGGGGCGTTAAGTGGCCTGAGCAATTCTCGAGGAACATCGGCCTGGTTATTGCAGGGGGGTGTTGGGTTAAGAGGCTTAGAAGGTCCTCGTTTGCCGACGGGCTCGGAGTACACCTGTGGTGCGGGGTTAAAATACAGGCGAGATAGGGGACGGTAAGGTGAGTCAAGGGCAGCTGCGAAAGATTTAAGTGCAATATGGTTCGTCAGTCTAATGAGTCAGTGCCATAGAGTGATTAAACCTAAAATATTTAGAAATAATGTGTTTGTTCTGAAGTTTGGTTTCTAATATTGGAGGGCTGAGAGTTTCTCTGTAGTCACAGAATGAGGCGAGTTACGTTCATTGAGCAAACCTATGTGAAAAAGGGTAGATAGCATATGGTGGGGTGTTGGGCTTCGGCGTGATGCAACAGTTTGAAAGAAAAATATGGTTGGGAGGCTTAACGTTTCTCAGAGAATACACGCGTTAGGCTTTACATTTGGTATGATGGAGAGGAGAATAGGGTGAGGGAATTGGTTGTGGTGTTGTTGTTGGGGTCAGGAGCTTGTATAAGTGGTGTATAAGGGGTGTTCAAGTCAAACCAGGACTTTTTATGAAATGAAGGAGTAAATCTGATTGACGTTTTTGGAAATTTCAAACACAGTACAGTGATGAGACTCCTAGCCAAAGTAAAACTTTTAAATATTTTCAAGAATGCCTTACGTCCATGAATGAGGGTCCTGCTCAAAGTGCCTCAGATCCCGCTGCAGTATTTCCTGTTTACATTCAGCAAGTGGAACACATCTGATCCTTGAAAATTTACAGATAGATAGTTGCAACTTGCTGAAGAGAAGCATCTGTCTGTGGGAACTCGGCTGGGAGTTATTACCACATATTTCATCTTTCATTCCCACATGTTTCAATCATTAAAGCAGTTCCTGGGAGGCCAGCGTTTCAGACTTGAAGCAGGCAGTCCGATCATGGCTCCGGCATTCTGAGAAATCTTTCTACCAAATCTACTACTGTGCAATCAAAAGTCCTGGTTTGACTTGAACACCCCTTTACATTGTTGATGATGATTATTCGGGCAGGACTCTATATGTCCGGTGTCTGGATGTGTTGTCATTTTAATTCTAGCCATAACAACAGAGATTTGGTGGGAGATCATTATCTTACAGGTTATAAGACAGGTTAATACCCAAGCATGCGAAGTGAGCAGTGTTTTTGGACGGTTTCAACCTGTGCGGTGATGGCAAATTGCCTGGAGTTAATAAAGTAATTAGAGGTCTAGAAAAAGCTAAGGATATTATAGCGTGAAAAACAACTGGTCAGGATATGAAGACGTACTGTAGATCTTCTGCTTCGTGCTTGTCGTATGAATAAATTTAAAGTTTCTGTTTTGACAAAAAAATAAGAGTGGGGGTATAAGGGTTTGATTAAAATGCCAAATGAAAAGCAGGAGAGTAGACATCCCTACATAGTACCTCCATGCGATGTGACATGTGAGGAATGAAACATGACAGGGGATGCTGTTACAGTATAATAATCAAGCATGGCATGGTGTGATGTCGCACTGAAGCGGATTCTTTTCCCTACAACAGCATTTCCTTCGTGCCAACGCTTTACACCCAATTTAGAGCCAAACAACGCATTTGACTCTTTTCCGTTTTTGATTGTATTTAATATGTTATTAAATTTAAGGGACTAATATCATTTAGATTGTAACATCTGTCAACATATTGTTTCCTTATCAGAATCTGTTTTCTAATCCTGATGTTGGGAAGCACACAGTTACCCCTGGGCGTTGTGTTACAGTTGAGCAATATCACATAAGACGAAGTGCTGTTGTGTTGTACTGTATATCAACACGGTTATGATGCGGACATAGAAACAAGGGTGATCTCCAGTGCGATATTGCTTTTACACAACAGATCAACAAACCAATTATTAGCAACAGATTATGAAACATTTGTTTATTTAACCAGATATTTTCTGCAAATAGTTAAAAGCAGTTTCAAATTCCTACTCATACGATGTAGCCAAAAGGTGAGGAGAATAAACCATGGAGGTGGTGAACAGTCCTGAAAGCCGTGCGAGATTTCCTTTGTGTTTCCACGTATTCCGCTTTTTTTTAACTTATGGAAATATGTATGAAATCTGTGGAAATATGTGTGAATCAAAATGATTGTCCCTGATAAGCAAGCTGAGGGTGATGGTGGCAAGGAAAAACTCCCTGAGATGGCAGTAGGAAGAAACCTTGAGAGGAACCAGACTCATTTGGGTGATAACAGATAGCAGGGATTGTTGTGAAGTCGTACTGTGTGTTAGGCAGCTGGAAGTTCAATATAACAGATGATGTCTTTAAGTTATTGTAATATGGAGTCCAGTTCACTATTGGAGGCTCAGGTAGAGTGTTGGGAATTCCAGTCCTGAACTAGAACCTCAGAGAGCAGCTGTCTGCATCATCCGAGGCCAGGATCATTTTCATGGTAAAGTGGAACCGTCCCTGAATGAAAAGCTAGTGTGCTAGAAAGCTAGTGTGTACAATCCCTTGTTCCACACACCAAGTAGTGCCCGTGTTCGGGGGATAGAAAGGGATTTGGAATTCAGTCTTGTGTTAGAAGCTAGTTAACATTATAGCTCATTTTAGGCGTGAACAGAACAACACAGAGGCGTGTTTTGAAGTGTTGTTTAAGATGGCAACGTTATCAGATGTGTTTTCTTGCTGAAAGCGCATCAATGACTGGTTTTGAATGTGGGTTTTGGCAGGCAGCTTCTCTCTTCTCTTTCCTGAACTGCAGGAATCAAACTACCATCCCAAACTACTTTCTCCAACAGGGGGACCAACAGTTAGTGCAATTAACAATTATTAGAACATCTAGATGAAATTAAACGTCCCAGTGCTGTTATGCTCTATTATGACCACTCATGGAATGTTTTTGTCCAATCTAATTTCTCAGTCAGAACTAACTGCTGTATGTATAATCATAATTAGGTCACAATGATGCTCACCATCGAGACAATGTTGTTTACTGAAAATTAGAATGACTTTGATAAAATGACGTTGAGAAACACATTCAATGCAATTGCAACCTTGATTCTGAGCGTTTATGCCGATTAAAATACATTTGCACAATGTCCGAGTACATCCATGGTCGCATAAGTTTCTTAAGGGTTTAGAATTATGATTGGAGATTGGGACGGATACAACAGCTTCCCACACACAGCGTGTGTATCTTTTGTCACAGGCCTCCGAGTGTTGTACCTCTCTGTTTCATTTTCTTTCAGAAATGTTATTATCTTACCTCCCAAATCACTGTAATATGGTGTCTGCAGGGCGTCCAAACTGCGTCACATCCGCTTCGACAAAACAGATCTCGGACATTAAGCAGGTTGATTTTTTTTTTTTATCCCTTTTGGCCAGCATTATAGTTGTCCGGTATTTTTTTTTTTGTTTATTATTAGACGAGTTAGTTTGTGGTGCTCGTTGTTTGTTCACTTAATGCCCAGTCAGTTTGTGTGGCGCGTCCACTGTACCACAAGTCACCGTGGATGATCTGTTGCTCTGGAAACTACAACCACAACTTGCCATTATCGATTGACACTAAGGGTAAAGTGCAGACACTTGACTTGTTAAATAGACACACGAAAAAGTTACCAGTTGCGTTCTCAGACGTCTAACTTTTACAGAGATGAGTAACGCGCTCGGTTAAACAGACCGCACGTTGTCAGCAGATGACTGCAAGCTTTTAATGAAGCCCTTTTAGATCAGGATGAGTTACGGATGGGGCGACTTGTCATCCTGGCAGTCGGCACCTTAATCATTTCTGTGTCACGGTTAATGAGTGATAGCAGGCAGGAGCTGGAGTGAACTAGACTCTCATCTGCACCGACAGTTTTCTATCATTTTTCTTTGTTAATCTAGTTAAGACCGGTTTAGGGAACAAACATGCCGGAGGAATCGAGAAAGGAAATGTGGATACACCCTGGAGATTTATTATCAGGTATTAATGTCACCAGCGTATTTACTTGATCTTCAGAAATCCTTGCAGTCACGTCGCTATGTCAGTGTTGTTGATAAAAGTGTTGATGTCTTCTAGGTTGTATTCTGGAGTGCGTGTGTGTGTGACTGTGTGTGCGTGATTTGACAGAAAAGTTGCAAAAGCTGTTATTTCCCTTCCTCCTTTGGAGTCAGTTGTGTTTCCTGCTGAGAGCCAGCTTCTTTATTTCTTTTAAACAGATGTATCAGACATTTATATACTAAATATACCCAGGTTCTGTAATAGGCAGTGAGTGTTCTTAATAATTGTTTTTCCATGTATTTTTTTATTTATTTTTTTAGTCCATTTTGGTTTGTATTCATTTGGGTTGCTTATCTGAGGCTTTTAATATACCAATATTTGTATGTCTTTATTTTTTCATGCCTCATCCGCTAAATGATAAAGTTTATATGCTTAGATTTCCAGTTCGTAGGTCCTTCCTCCTGTTGTATGTTATTATTGTAAGCTATTGCTATTTCATATATTTTGTTTTGTGGTTTATTATTTTTATTGTTACCTGAAGAGTGGTTGAATGTTTATATGGGTAATATAGAATTAGGTTTATCTCTGAGAAAGTTCCTTCGGTTGATCATAGAAAGCAATAACAGATTGATTAAAACAGACTTAAATGAAAACAGGACATACAGTACAGTATGAGGTGCGTTCGAGTCAAACCAGGACTTTTGATTGTGAAGAATAACAGAACTCCGTTTCCGAGAGATACAAAACTACCTTTATTTCTCGATATAAGCCCCTGCTACACTAATGCACTTATCCCAGCGCTTCTGTGAGCTCCTTTAATGACCCAAACATGTGGAAATGGCTTGGAGCGAGGTCAGGACTGTACGGGGGACGAGGCAATAACTCCCAGCTGAGTTCCTGTAATGTGGAAGTGGTGTTGCTGAATGATTGTGTGTACAGTTCTCACAGACAGATGTGTTGGGGAAAGTTAACTGTCGATTTTCAAGGATCAGGCGTTCCACTCGCTATATGTTCACGGGATCTTATTTGCACCATTCAGATAATTTACTGCGGCTTCAGCGTATGATGCTTGAGTTTACGTCTTCTGTAAATGTTGATCACTTTTACGCCTTCATTGACAAGAAAGTCCCGGTTTGATATGAACTCCCCTCATAAATTGTAACATACTGTACCTTATTTACATATGTTCTGATGTAACGACAGACATAAAAACATATTAAGTGCCTGTTGAACATGGTCTCTTTTGGGGCAGAAGGCTTTTTAGGCTGCAAAGGTTCTCACTCACGCATGGTCTATATCACTTAATTCTGTATTCAGGGTCGCGGGGGGACTGGAGCCTATCCCAGGGGACTTAGGGCATTAGGTGGGGTACACCCTGAACATGTTGCCAATCCATTGCAGGGCACACACTCACATACACTATGGGCAATTTGGGAACGGGAATTAACCAAATCTGCAGGTCTTTGGACTGTGGGAGGAAACCGGAGTACCTGGAGAACACCCACCAAGCACTGGGAGAACTCCATGCATGACAGGGACAGCGCTAACCACTAAACCACCGTGCCACTGATGATGCCACTGAAGATTATTTTGCACATCCTATTTCTGTTGCAGGCTTTCTTTCTGACTTTTAAACATTTCACTGACTGTTCACTTTAGCAAAATAGCATATTGTACCGAGGCAGCACAAGTCGTAAACACCGGGTTTGCAGGCGGACACAGAGGGAGAGCAAGGAGGAGGGGCTGTTTGGAGACATACTGTAGATACACCATGGCCCTATTCAGGATAGAAAGAAAAATAAAGCAGTTTTTTAGTTGAAATAGTTTTTTAACCTAGAGTATTATCATAAAAGCATAACATGATGTTTAGCTTTATGTGAAGGAATATGTTTCGCCAGATGGTCAAACGAGGCTTAGATTTTGGCCAAAGTTATCAAGCGATTTGCTGAAGATAAAAGAATGAACAAAATAGATAAATAAACGTTATGTCCCAGTGTTCCCAGTAGCTGCGCAATCATATGAGATCTCATTTAGCGACAGATGCTGTTTATCTCCTTTAATATATATATATTTTTTCGGTGGTTAGATACTGATATTCGGTTTGTGGCTGTTTTTTTGCATTTCCGATACTGTTAGCGATGAGGTTATTACTGCGTGAGAGAGATATTCAGTATAATTGTGCTGTTGATTAGGAAGCAGTAAATAGGTGAGTATGAGCGATACACCGCTGAGAAGAACAACGACGCTTTCACAGTGTGGCGTTTTAATCACCAATTATCGCTAAGACCTGTGGCACTCTTTACCCTTTTACTGGTGCACTTTGTCCTTGTTTTCTCCGTCAGGAATTTATAGACTGTCCTCTTGACTCATTACGCCGTGTCCAGTGCTTAGGTAAGTTCACCGCAGCCTGTTCTCATGGAAAATTATGACATTCTGTCAATTCCCATGTATGATTACCAGATCGAACAGCATAATGATTCTCTACAACAGACCATTATGTTATAAGGTTTTTCAAAATTCAACAGGACCGCGAGGTCTATATTTACACATGTATGTTTTAAGATTAACAAATTGATAAATTGAAATGATAAGATAATTAGAACATGTGCATATTTTCTTCTGTTCTCTCTTAACCTTAAGAATATTCTTCATATTGTTATACTTTTTATCATTGAATTTACACTAACACAGTGGTTCTCAAACTTTTTCTGTCATTCCCCACTTAAGGGGGTGAGCAAATTTTCAAGCCCCACTTGTCAACAAAATAATAACAAAATCTGCCAAGTTTACTGTTTATTGAAATATCAATTTCTAAACCAATAAGATCAAACAACACCAAGTTAAAAACAGATAAAATACACGTGCAATTGTTATAAAAGGCTTACGTTGCTCAGCAATCGTTTGTAGTTTTTTTGCACTGGCCAATTCTGTATGCAACTTTGAATGAAGCCATTTGTGCTTTGCTGTCCACTGATTCAGATTTTACCATGCGATTCTCCTGCTGTCTGTATTCTGCCAGCTTTCTTTGAAAGAAGTCGAGTGGCTTATTAACGTGTGTTGTCTCTAAGTGTCTTCCTAATTTGTTGGGTCTCATGCGGTCTGCTGCCATCGGTATAAGACACAAAACATACACAGGTCTCTCCTCTGCCCCCACCATCCCCACCATGAAGCAAGTTAGGCTTCATTAGTGGTGGGCGATATAACTAAAATCTTCTATCACAGTAGAAGCTATTTTCTACCTCGGTAACAATATAGATATATAATCACAATATAGCAATTTGTATCTGAAAATGCATAAATAAAAATTCAAACACAAAGAAACTGTTTTACATAATGTAATTTTATAATTTTATATAAACTGTGAATTGCTGAGGTTTGCCGCATTTTTTTTTACTTTGGCCATAATCGTTTGGATGCTTGGATTTCAGATGATAGAAGCGGTTTGACGTGTTTCCACCACTTGTTAAAACAGTGCACTTGCGTACCTTGTAAATCAAATTCAAAAATTCTATTTAATTCAAACCTTAAAATAAAAGACTATGAATAGGAAATAAATATGAAAAATAAAATAGGGGGTAAATTTAACTAGGAAAGAATAAAATAAAATATAAAAACTAAAGTTAAAATAAAATAACTGTACAACAATACACAATATAGAAAATATATGAAGAATATGTGAACAATAAGAGCAGCTGTACGAGTAGGAAAAGAATGGTAATGTCCAGGGTTGTGCAATCCACATGTTTAAAGTGGATCACGTTCATCTCATTCGTATCACTTTTCTTATACCCAAACTAATTCCACATCACAGACGAGGCAGCTTTTTTCTTTACAATCTCCTCTTTGTTGGTTTTGTCACATATAAGCAAGCTCACTGCTCGTCTTCTTCCATTGTCGAAGTGTATGTGAAGCCAAACACATCAAAAGTAGGACGAAACCGCGGCACCCGATTGAACCAAATATCTGCGCAAATGAAGCGCAGCGCGACTATCTGGATAGCGCAGTGATGATCTGGTTTATTTGCGCAGCCCGGTGGATCGCGCAGCGCCGCTCGAATGCGACCCACTATGTTTTTATTTACAAACTATTTAAAATGTCAGGACTGTTTATTATTGTTTCCGCCTTGCCATGCCTGGTTTGTATGTGCGCATCCCAGAAAATGTATTTTGATGGTCGGCGCGGTTTATTTCTGTCAGAGTCGCCCAGCGCTGCCCAGCGCAGGTTTGTGATTCGAGCAGCGCTGCTGAAGTTGGCCCGAAGTTATTGTTCCACTATGGTTCCACTTTTTCTCCCGACCCACAACTGATGTTATTTTAAATTTACTTGTATTAATGATCCATTTATTTGTGTGTGATTGTTTAGTTTTGAACGTACGCTCTTCATTATCAATAAAGAAAAGCATGAATTAGAATAGGTACTTTCCAGTTTTTCCTCCCGTTCATTGCGCCCCACCTGTCATGTCTGTATTCCCCACTAGTGGGGCGCGCCCCACACTTTGAGAACCACTGCACTAACATGTAAATGTAAAAATGCATGCAATTACAGTATACAGACATCTTTAACATACACTGCAATAACATTAACAGCACCCATGGAAAAGGCTGCATACAGTACATGGAATTGTTGTTGATTTGGCCTCCAGATTCCCCAGATCTGAATTCGATCATCCCCTCAAATAATGCGCCAGATAAACAAGTCTGATCCTTGGAGGCCCCACCATCAACATCCTGATGCCAGACGCACATCACAGCACACTTGTCTCAGAGTGTCTCATGGTACATGTGGAGTCACAACGCCCTTTATCTCTCGCACCATAAACAAAATGATCTCAGTTCATCTCTAGGGCATGAATACTGTACCATTAAGGTAGAAAGTTTTCTCAGTACGCCAGAGCAATGATCGGACTGCATGCTTCACATCTGAAACGATGGCCTCCCAGGAACTCCTGACTATACGGGGGATGTAGCAGTACTGTAGCTCCCAGGCAAGTTCCTATAATGTGCAAATGGTGCTCTACAATGATTCTTTATAAACTTCCCACAGACAAGTTATATACGGTATAATCGATTTTCAGCGTTCGAGTTCCACTTGCTGAATGGTTACAGAGTCGGCTCAGAGTCATCTCAGCCGGGATCATCATTCACAGACGTACTGCCTTCTTTAAAACGTTCGCCTAAGAGTCTCAGGCTTTAAGTCTTCTGCAAATGTCAGTCGTTTAATGCCTTCATTCAACAAAAAAGTCCTGATTTGACTCGAACGCCCCTCATATGTTTAATAGTGAAAGTAAGAGCGTTTCTACACAAAATGTAATGAGAGCTGTGCAGCCATAAGAAACACAGCTTTCAATGAGACTATTAAAAAAATTAAATAAAAAGGATTCAGTTTGCTACAGGAGGGAGCATGTATATTGGGCTTTGCAGCAATGGAAAAAGTGATGAGTCCAGATTGACGCTATTCCAGAGTAATGGATCCCAGCAAACATTGGTCCGACGGCGACGTCACGTCCTCCAGCCAAAAACAGGACGGCATTAATTGGTTGGCATAAAATTACGATTTTACCAATTAAGGCATTAATACTGTAGGTACAAATTTGACGCAGGATATTTCCTACAACTGTACACGTCTACAGGGTTGCATGCATGGTATATCTGTTACGTAGATTTTTTTAGCTAAGTGTTGTTCAATATATTTCTTCAAAGCCAACATTTGGGTGATTGATGACCGTTTACGACAGCTGCTGTGAATCAGATAAAGTCAAACACGTCCGTTCAACTTTCAACTTGGAATTATTTTTCAACTATGACGGGACGTGTCGGAGGGACGTCATTTCAACGGTCCAAATGTTTGCTGGGATGTGTCAGGGTAAGAAGGGGAGCGCATGAAGCGATGCACCCAACATGCATAGTGTCCACTGTACAAACCTCTATATAAGGCCATTTGGGTTGCTTCAGCCGCTCAGGTCGAGGTTCATCAATGTTATGTGGCAATAAAATGAAGTCAGCTGACGACCCGAATGACCAGGTTATCACGTCCCTGTAGTTTTTCCTTTCCTTTTGAAACGGGCATATTCCAGAAATCGAACTGTGAAAGAGTGGCTCTGGAAGCACGAGGAATCATTTTCACACATGATCTGGCCACCACACCGTGCGCGGGAATAAAAGGTAAAGGCGGTTGAATAAACGAAATATTAGCGTGCGCACCCAATCTTTCACGTTTTTTTGCCCAATCAGTGTGCATTGTTTAAATAATTGCTACATTAATGACTGCCGTAGCTCGGTGCGCTACCTGTTCAGGTTGCCATGGCAACAAGCACCCATGTTTGCTTGTTTGTGTAGAGCTTTTTTTCTTCTTCTTCTTTCTTACTTTCCTTCTCTCATGCACTGGTCTGTTATTGGCTTGTTATCTGAGTGTTATTCTTGATTACTTGCCTATATACACTCTGTTGTGTCTGAGTTACTTTGTGAAAGCTCTTAATGGCGTGCATTTGTATATTTTTGCACAATACTGCTGTCTACTATTTATTTTCCATTTTGTCTTTTAGATTACTTTAGTTTATTGTAGCTTTTTTTCTGTTTTGTGCCACGCTATGGACTAGACTTTGGATTCCTCTTCAACTATGTTTTTTGTCATAACTAACCTAATTTCTCCTTACATAACATCTACATCCGTTTTTTTTTCTTTTTTTCTTTCCCCCTTCCTTTTTAATAGTATGTGTTTCGGCCAATGTTGAGTTTGTTCATGATGATTGATTACTGGTTGCCAGATTACAGTCTTATAACACCTAGATCATAAAGTTGAGAGGTAGAAATTAATATTTTTTTAAATGTCTCAACATCAATACACACAAAAGGGAGAACAAACTATCCCTGAGTGATGATGATTTTTATACTTATTATTTTTTAATCATAATATTTCTAATACTAAGAGCGTAAATTTTATAATATTCAGATAGCAATATGACATTTGCTTTTAAAAGGTCTTTAATATGGATGTGTTTACCGGACAGATCCAATTAGAACAGGATAAACCTAAACTTAGACCAATGACAGTGTCTTATTTTGTGCATAATTAATTCTTAATTGGCTTACAAAGGAGTAGAGACTCATTAAGACCCAATTGGCAGTATGACGAAGTAATGAATGCCATTGAGGGTTAATTACCTCACTCATGTGATGTCATACCCGACAGATTATTGTTGAATCGCAGAATAAGAATTCCCAGACATTGTCAGTAACCTGTGGATGTCCACTTTATTAGGAATACACGTACACTTGTTTTATTCGTGATCATGTCGAAGCCGTGCAATGAATAAAATGAATTTTTAAAAAATCCCAATGATTTTAGGCAGCTGCTTTCAGCCAGGTTTTATTGAATATTTCAGGAACTGCTGATCAAAAACCGAGCCGCCGAAGCCTGGAAAATGTGACCATAATGACAATTTCATCAGTGTAGTTATTCGGACAGTTATGTAACCGGACATAGTCAAATTTCAGTCGAATCCCCCTGACGTGATATAACGGAAAGTAGCAGCCGGAGAAGGATCGTGAGCATCAACTACCCGAGCCTCCATCTCATTACAGAAACTCTCCATCTCCCTTAAGCGAGAAGCGACCTTGTCCTCGCTCCTGTCCCAATGCAGCTGCTGTAAAATAGAGCAGCTAGCTCGGTACTCTAGTCGAACTCACTTTGCACGTCGATAACTCCTCTCAGGGGTGGATGGCTTGGAGGGACGAGAGGGGAGAGATACAAATAGAAAGATGAGGTGGTTCGGAATGAGAAAGTGCAGCAGTCCTGCTAGGCATTGCATTTCTTCCGTAAGGAATGTGAAGGTACTTTTTCGACTGTTAGTCTGCAACAATAAGACTAGACTTTCTGTAGCCACGACCCATGATGTGACCGCGACAAGAGAACGGCGAGGACGGATAGTGCGAATGTTGATCGGCGTAGTGAAAAAGATGATTTTGACGTAGGGTGCGCGTGAGTGTTTTTCACTTACAGGGTAATGGGATCAAACAATGCGCAACAACAATTGATAGACGAATCGCGTTAATAGGATTACATTAATTGCACAGGTGTAGACAGTCACTCATCATCTGCTCATTCTCCGCCTCAACAAACACGAGTGCAGGGTATAACACAGGGGTCGGCAGCCTTAAACACTCAAAGAGCCATTCGGACCCGTTTTCACTCAGAAAAGAGCCACAAAACCCTTTTGACATTCAAATTAAAATAACACTGCATATATTGATTTTTAGCTTTATGCTTTGTGTAAACAATCTATAGTGTGTTGCATTAATGAAATCAATGAACTGCTACAGACAAAAACGAAATTTTATTTCTGCATGCAACAAAAAACATTTGAAATAAAAAAACTAACAAAAAAATGCTGGATTGAAGGTTACTTTCAAGTACAGTAAAATACTCTATGTCTATTGGAGTCCTCCTCGTATTTCTGAAAAAAAAAAAAAAAAAACTTAAATTATAGACCTCCAGCAGAACCAAAAATGCCGTCTGCTTCTGTTTGCCGTCATCCTGAATAAAACCCGGGGCTCGAAAAGTAAATAATTTGTACATCGGCGGTTGTGACGCATATTTTGAGCGGCAAAAAAAACGTTTTATTTTAGTGTTACAAGATCATCATAATCTTCGAATTTAGAACACATGAAGCTCCGGGGAGATGCGAGTTGCCAACTTCTGATATAGTGAACACCAGTGATGTACTGGTATCTGATCTAGAGTGTACTGGGTGTACTCCAGTATTCCACGTCCAGTTGGTTCTTTGAAAAAAAGGGCTGTTTACGACATCAGACATGGAGTTTTGGCAGCCGCTCGAACCTGTTCCCGGCTAAGAAACCTAAAGCAACCGTGTTTGATATCTAGTCGCCTGGCGTGGCCTCACTTTAATTTCCTATTGTCCCTGACGGGGGAACAGCGAGGCGTGTTGGCAGCCCCGAGCCTGCGTGCTACGACGGACTCGGCAGGGCTTCTGCATCAGAGGGGGCCATATGGTTAGGGAGGTGAGAAGGTCCTTGAACGCTCGTAAAGTCCGTGTGTGGAAGTGAAGTGCTTCTCAGGCATCACCAGCACTCCCTGTTGCTCCCTTCAGGGCATATTATGACTCCACAACATCTGCTGCCGCACACACACACACTTACCTCCGACTATCTAAGGCTGCACTAAACACTCAAACAGGAGATCGCCGAACCGAAGATGAGAGGAAAAAAAATTGAAGGGGGGATAAGGACCAAATGGACGAGAGACAGGAAAGAAAAATCAGGCGTGTTACTGTATTTATTCAACAGGTTCTGCTGACTCTGTTGTTAAACAGTAAAATGTAAATACAGATAATTTAACAAACTTCATGATGGGATTTCATTTAAAAAACGATCGCGAGTGGCTCTCAGAGTCGACCTCGAGGGACACGGCTGTAATGTATTCACGCTCGCACTCTTTAACTCGCAATGAAAATGAAATTATGCGTTGATGCTGCTCTTTTTATTCCCTCCTACGTGCTGCTATTAGGTGAATGGATTAGTATATGGCTCGCAATTAACGATCATTTCCCTTTTGTAGCAGAGGACATTTGGCCGATGCTTCAGAGAGGTGTGTGTGTGTGTGTGTGTGTGTGAGACTGAGGATGCAGATGAATATGAACGAGGCCGAGTTGGAGAAGAGAAGAGCGGTGAGGAAGAGGAGGTGATGCTCTGACCGTAGCGTGAGCAGAGAGAGCTGTGTGTTTGTGCGGAGGTGGAGCAGCTCGGGTCTGTGTGGCGTTTCTGTTCACGTACAACTTAACCTTGACTCGTGGAGTGAGGCTTTGATTACACCCAGTGGTGTACTGTGTGTGCTCTGTGCAAGGGCTTATGGGTAATTTAATAAATGGCAACACTTTCTCTTCTCTTCTCCTTCTGTTTCTTTTCCTCCTCTCGTTAATCTTCTCTTCTCTTTCTGTTTTATTCTCTTCCCTTCTTTTGCACTCTTCTCTTTTCTCCTTTCTTTTTCTTCTCTTCCTTTTTTTCCCTTTGCATTCTTTTCTTCTCTTCCTGGTCTTCTTTCTTTCTTCCTCTCGTCTCTTCTTTCTCTTCTCTTCTTTTCTCTTCTCTTCCCTTCTTTTGCACTCTTCTCTTTTCTTTATTCTTTTCTTCTCTTCTTTTCTCGTCTTTTCCTTTGCATTCTTCTCTTCCTGGTCTTCTTTCTTTCTTCCTCTCCTCTCTTCTTTCTCTTCTCTTCTCTTCCCTTCTTTTGCATTCTTATCTTTTCTTTATTCTTTTCTTCTCTACTTTTCCTTTGCATTCCTTTCTTCTCTTCTCGGGCTTCTTTCTTTCTTCCTCTCTTCTCTTCTTTTTCCATCTCCTCTTTCCTCTTCTCATCTTTTCATTTGCATTCCCTTCTATTGTTTTTTTCTCCTCCTTTGTATTCTGTTCTGTTATATACTGTACCATTGTTTTCTCTTCTCTTCTTTGTTTATTCTTTTCCTTTCTGTTTTCTTCTTTCTAGACTGTTCATATTTCTTCTCTTCTCTCTTCTCTTCCTTTTATATTGTTTTCTCATTTTTTCAGTTTTTTTGTACTACATTCTCTCTTCTTCTTTCCAATTCCAAGAATTCTCTTCTCTTCACTTCTCTTCTAGTTTTCTTTTCAGGTTTTTTTTGGTTCTGTTCTTTGTTGTTGTTGTTTTTTTCCTCTTCATTCTCTCCTCTTCTCTGGATGAGGCTTTAAATATGTCCATTTCAATATAAAAAACATTCAAGGTTTTCATTTATTAATTTTTTAAATCAAGTAAATCTAATTTATTCTCACTTGTCTGTGTTTTTAATATTAAAATATTTTCTCATTTAAAGAGACTGGATGCTTTGTGGTCTCAGTGGCAAAGAGATTCATGAAAACCGAAAAAGCCTTGGTTAAAAAAAAATAAATAAATAAATAGCGCATGTTGGAATCGGTTATTTTGGTCTTTCTGCAGTATGTGTTAGCAACAAGATCGTTTTTGTGAGTGTCTAAATATAATTAAAGAGGAAAGAGATAAGGTAGAGTAAATGAATGGCACACATGCTAATTTTCATTACCAGGAATTGTTATGACTTGTTATTTATTCTCTGAAGCAATTAATTGTCCTCCCTGTGGACACGAGG